>LPNX011052621.1:113919-148093 GCA_001517045.1 Pseudotsuga menziesii
AACCCACTGGCTCTAAAACAAATTTTTTGATTTAATAAATTTGAGGCTCTCTTTGTAAAGTGAGATCACAGGGTGTATGCCTACTGCTTAAAGCATGGCAGCTGTAAATACGTGTTTATGAGTTCAGTCGCCATAGTCTAATATCACTTTTGCACACATTACTTCGAGGGGTAAAGCAATGTATAATGCAGGACTCAAATGCTTTTGTGGAGTTGAGGTTATGAAGATGTTCTTGTGATTTATTGATCCAGCCAGCATTCTCTTGCAGATTTGATGAAAGAAGAGTGACATTTTGTACTGTAAATTAAATGAGATAGAGAATTCGATGTTTAGTACATGTAATAGGAATATTGAAGTTTCCTTTAGATGTCATAAGATCTCACGTAAATTATACTTGGTTTTGCAGCTGTGGGTTGCCCCTGGAAGCAAGGCAGCAGAAGAAAATGAGTTCTTTGACACCCACTTGGCTCCTTTCTACAGAATAGAACAGGTAATTAAATAGGAATAGATAAGCATTCTTTCAGAAAGCCAAGTGGACACAAATAGTTTATTGTCTTTCTTTGTTCTCTGTGCATTTTGTGAATGATGATTCATGCATGATTTATTTTTGTTTGGCTGTGACTGATCTTTACAAAGACATAATAGAACATTTTGTTAAATAGGATTCAGAAACCCCAGAGGATGAAAGTGGATTATGGTTTATTGCCTTCTTTTGTTTGATATGCATTTCTTATAGTCTGATCCAGGTAGTGATTTATGTGTGACAATAGTTTGGAACCATATATATTTCCTACCAAAATTGAAGTTGTCAAAAGTAGGATTGGAATAGCATGTAAATCGGGGGGAGGATTAAAAAAGTATTAAAATCATTTAAAGAGAATCCAAATAATAAAAGGTTGCATACATCCAAATATCAATGATTGCACCCTTGATTTAAGAAAAAGAAGGTTAAGGTTATTGATCGAGCATGATGGAGTTCAAGTATAAAAAAATGAGATAACGAGTGTGGAGTGCGTTTTCTTTGAGTACAAAAAAGGGTTCAAGGATAACTAGATTATTGGAGAACCATTTGAAAAGTCAGGGAAATAAGGATTATATATCTGTGAAAATAGAAAAAGGGGATTAAATAATTCTGAACCTTTCTGACATTTTTTATCTTTTGTATCTAGAGTGAAGATCCTTGAATTGAGTGAAATTTTGGTTGGTTGTAGCTCATCTTGGCTACTGTTCCTCTTTCAGAAGATAGTCCAGCTCCAAGTATTGTGATAGATAAAAACATCAAGTTGTTATTTGAAATGCAAAAAAAGGTAAGAGGGAATACTTACTTTAATTTTGTATACCTTACTGGTCATTTTCTTTGTTTGGTAAGACCATTGAAGTGTCTTTCAGTAGCATGCTAATACTTGTCTCAGGAGAACTGAAGCTGAGGACATGTGGAGGGAAATTATATTTGATCAAATTCCGGTTTCTGGCTGATATATTTTCGGTTTGCTTGATTAATAGGTAGATGAAATTTGTGGAAACTACTCTAAAGGATATTTGCATGAAGCCAGTTGGTGAAGACTACGCCAGTGAGATTGTTTTACAAGTAAATGTCCTTCCCTTGAGACTTCTTTGGGGACATCTAAACAATAGCTTGAAAACCTACTAAGTCTATGCAAGCATGGAAAAAATCTTAAAAAAAAGAAAATTCTTTTTTATAATGTGCATTTATGTCTTTAGTTGTCCATATATATATATATATATATATGCCACAGGCATATAGAAATTTTCAATTCCAAACATGTTGAATTCTTTAATGCGTAATAATTTTCGTTGTTTCATTTTCCTGAAGTTTGGGGGAGTAATTAAAGATTAAAGCATCAGAAAAGCTGTATGTAAATTCCAAATCAATATGAGTTGATAGTAAATACCATATCAACAAGTATTTATCTTAAGTAGGTTGTATGCTGGTGAATTGCCATGCATAAATCCAATGTGCAGTGTACTGATTTGAATTTGAAAGAGTAACACATGCTTCTTACAATAGAGGAGGCAACAATAGGTTTTGTGAAGGCAATTGGGGAAGATGAGGGGTCCTGTGTGAGGTGTTTTTAAAAATAAAAAAAATTCCCTACCGTCGCTTATCTAATGCTTCATAAACCGTCAGTTAAGATACGCTTATTCATAATCCGTCGCTTATCCGACGCTTCATAAATCATCGCTTATCCGACGCCTATTCATAATCCGTCACTTATCCGACGTGTTCTAATCCATCACTTTATCCGACGCTTATTCGTTGCTTATCCGATGCATCATAAACCGTCGGATAACCGACGACAAGCCACCAACGCTTAAGAAAAAATCATAGTGTCGTACATGCGATAGGGAAGTGTCGAAAATCCGACAATACGGCCGTCAGATTTTTGGTCTAAATGTAGTAGTGGACCATCGAAGGAAATAGATGGTTTTATTAGGTATTCATCCAAGCCATCATTCATAGTTGGGTTTCATAGGATTTCCATCCAAGTATTACATAAGGCCAAATGCAAAACAAGACACACAACCAATCCAACAGATGGGTTTCACAGGATACTCATCCAAGCCATCTCACTGCTTGGTTTCACAGGCTATTCCACCAAGCCATCTAGTTGGGTTTATCAGGATGTTAAGGAAGTGGATAGGAAGAACTGATAATCTAGTGAGCTCATCCATAGAGCTAAGGACACCTTCATATGATCTATCTATCCTGGCATCAATGTTGTCTACACACCCAACACAAGGAAGTGTCCCCTTCTCTGCTCCACATTCCCTCGAGCTACACTTTCCCTTCTAGTGCTCTTCAGGATGTGCAAAGAAGATTCACTAGCCACTATTATCTTATTGTGAGGTTCCACACTAGGTTTATCAAGAACACTCTATGTCTCACAACAAGATTAGAGCCCAAAATCTGACTACATCCGATGTAGAGTACGTTTTTTTGTCGGATTGCAATGATGAAAAGTATTGTACCCTCTGATTTATTTTCGTCATATTCCAGCATCATCGGTTTTTAGACGAGTCCTATTATCGCTTAATAAATAATAGTTCGTCATATTTACGATGATGTTTGAAGGTAGGTTCATTGGATTTGCTACAAATAGTGAAGGGATGTTCGACGAGCATAGGATATTTTTTTCAAATAGTACAAAGGCATATTTCCAACAGTAACTAGGTTCATATCCTCGGATATTCTACGAATGTGAAATTATAAATATAAATATTTTTAAACATTCTAACATGTTTTCTATAAGAGCGGTGGATGGTTTGTGGAAATTAATTATTCATTGACGGATGGTTTGAGAAATTGTTTTATTCTTCGACGTACAGTTTGGAGAATTGTTTTTCTTCGACAAAGAGTTTGCGGGAGTTTTTTTATTCTTCGACAAAACACCAGTTGAGAAAATTATGATGCATGGAACTTGATTTTTTAATATTGTCAATAGTATTCACTCATGAAGTTTGTGACAAAATGTCAAATAACAATATTCCTGATTCAAACGAAGAAAATCGACAATTGCTTTCCAGACTATGGGATGCAACCAAACGAACGGGTGATGGGAAATGTTATTGTCCATGTAGTCAATGCAGGGGATTTAAGAGGACAATAATATTGATTGAAATAGCCACAAAACATTGTAGGGAACATGGACACGCTGAGGGGGGGAATGAATATCGTCCATTTGTAGGTTTAGCATCATATATATTTTTTTTTCTTTTTTTCTTTTCTAAATGTATGCATTATTTTAATATTTCCTATATTAACTATTAACTATTGATGTATTTATAAAGGAAAGAATTCCTACGTCATATTGTACAGAGGAAGTGATTTCAGAACAAGTACCATAGGATCATGGAGCATCTATGTTTAATGGAGAACAAGTGAATGACCATATTGAAGAAGATGATCATACTAATAACGTAGTTGAAGATGATGGTAAAAATACATTGATCCATGATTCATTTAATGTTATAATGGATGATGACGATGAGGATGATAATGAAAATATTGATCACTTTGATTATGTTCACGATATACCTATTCTTTATAATGCATATGAACCCCTTTATGAAGGCTCCAAAACAAATATCCTCTCTACAAAATTGTTGATAATGAACTTGAAGGTTATGAATGGTATTTCAAAAATATGAATCACATGGATGATAAGGTATGTAAAATAATCCATCACATATATACAATCGTGATAAAGTTTATCTTTATTCCTCTAATAATTGTAATGTTAATTCACAATTCAAATTAATACGGATGAAGTCTGTTTCGTTAATATTATTCATATATTATATTAACTCTACTTTTATTTTTATTTGATGTAGCTTGGTAGCTGAATTTTCGTTACCACCATTAAATATTTTACCTCGCACATATCGATATTTATCTTCCATCATGAAAGAGATTGGAATGCATTATGAAGCAATTCATGCATGCCTTGATGACCATATTATATATTATAATCAGCACGAATTCGCAATAGAATGTTTGTAATTTCATATAAGTAGATATCGAATAGATCAAGTAACAAAAAAGGTGCCTCACAAGGTTTTTCATTATATTCCCATCACTCCATGTTTGCAACGACTGTTTAGGTGCAATAACATAGCACAATATATGGATTACCATGCCAGGAATAAATGTAAAGATGATTTTATTCAAATTCTCTTAGATGGTTCTACATTTAGAGATACGTAGGAAAAGTGACCTCACTTTAAAGAAGAACACCGTAATCTTAGGATTTATTTGATGACAGATGGTGTTAATAGATTTGCATAGATAAATCCATTTACACGGTGTGGCCTATTTTTGTTATCAACAATAACATTCCTCCATGTTTGTCAATAAAGAGGGAGCACATAATGTTTTCAATGATTATTCCAGGTATTTTGTGTCTACAATTTTTTTATTTCTAATGTAGTTGTAGTGGCATCTTATTTGTCGTAATATGTTTCCTAATATATATATATATATATATATATATATTATTTTACTCTTTTGCATGGTTTATATATCTTAATGGTTCTCAGAATTACATATTTTATATGTACTTCAAATCAATCAGGTAAGTTCCAAGTCAAAGATATGAATGTATATATTGAACCTCTTGTGGACGAGCTACTAAAGTTATGGAATGGCATCACTATGTATGACGTGTCTAGACCAATATGAAAAAGGAAATTTCAACTCCATGCAATTGTTGTATGGACAATACACGATGCCCTAGGGTTAACCCATTTTTGTGATTTGTATTTTTAAGTTCCACTTTAATTGCATTTAATTTGAAGTAGTTAATATAGTTTATATATAATTATAATTGACATAGATATTCCACATCTATAGATTGTAGGTATTCAAACAAAGGGTAAATTTGCATGTCTAGTTTGTGGTCCTAATAGCAAATCTCGTCGCTCAAAAAGCTTAATAAAGGAGGTGTTTGATTGTCATGTCCCCTCAAATTGACCATTAAAAGTGTTGACCATGCTAAGTTTCTATGGGCTCAAAGTGATATTAATTATTCTTCCTAGGAAAAATTTTGGTAATAAATGTTTTAAGGCATGTATTTAATTTTATTTCAGAAATTTTATTTATTATGTAGAATAATGATGTGGAATTAAGGATTCCATGTCAGGAGGGAACATTGGGGAAATATAGTCAACTTTGTAGTAGTGTTTTCACCCTTGCTACAAGTAGGAATAGCTCCCTTCCATCTATAGGACAGAAGGGTAGGGTTCCTATGAGTATGGAATGAAAAAGAAAGAAAACCCTGCAAACAAGGTTAGGGCCTAACTATAAACCCTGCAAAGAACTGTTAGAAGATGAAATAGTTGTAAGAAAAAGAATGGAAACCTGCAACAAAACATTAGTAATAAAACCTCTCTTTGGAATGGGAGCTTTGGCTCAATGGAGGAATGGAGGAGAGGGAGGGTGAATGGCTTGAGAGGAAAATGGTCTCAAGGCACTTACACGGGAAGCATAATGATAGGGATATGAGTAGTGATTTGAGAGTGACTCCCACCCCTCTATTTATACTATTTCTTGATATTTTTAGGGTTTTAAGCCCCTGGTTGGGGCTTTAGCCCCTTTTTTAGTCTTTTAGCCCCTTTCATCCAATTTTTAGATCCTTTGGGGGTTTTAAGCTCCTTTGAGTGGTTTTATCCCCCTTTTGGAGGTTTTAGCACCTATGAGAGCTATTTTGGCTCTTTTTAGGGGTTTTAAGCCCTTTTTATATTTTTGAGCCTTTTGAGGGTGTGGGGGTCAAATGAGGGTCGTGCATGGATGTCCTTAGGTGGTGTAGGTCATGTAGAGCTCATTGAGGGATTTTTTGGGTGAACATATTACCCCATAATGTGTGAGGGAAGGAGCTCATCGTATGGCCGACGAACATCATAGGATTTCCTAGGGAGAGGTGGTGCTTCCAGGGATGGGGCATGATGGCTTTTGGTTTTCGTATTAATATGGTGCCCATCAATGGGTGAGATAAAAATAATGTGTGACATGTATATGGATGAGACAGACATCCCCATGCTCATAATGTTGTCAAATGAATAATGTGATCTAATCTCTATAATGTAAGAGTCGATCATGTACAACTGATGATACAATAGTGGTTGCCTCAATGAGAGGCTGAATACAATACTGATCTAAAGAAATGCTACATTGGACCCATGGAATTCTCATGGAATTATATATATTCATGATTGATGGTCTACTAGATCTGGAATGGTACATAGTTGTAGGGACCCAATGACGGAGAATCAGAGGCTTTTTGGTACAAATATGCTGCATCAATCATAAATCTATATAGAAGCACTACTGGGGCTTCTGAAAATTGTCTCCAATGAAAACTAGAAATCACAAGGGACATGAACATGTTTGGGTCCCTCAAATAGACTCATTTAGATTCAGGTGACATCTGGCGTCTTCGACCAAATACTACACGGACCAATACCATGTACGAATCTCAATGGTGCGATGATGTAGCTGGAGTCGAGCACGTGAGAAACAACCATCCTGAGGGGCACTAAGGACTCGTCCCAAGTGGTCTAAGGAACTCATCAATAAGGTTAATGAAACTAGGATACATGGACCTCTGGGTCTATCCTTTGGAATACATGTGTTTTCGTTGACAGAGGGAGACCTGCACCTAGTCAAGGAAATGGTGTTTCCTTGACCAGAAGCACGAGGGAGATAACCAAAAGATGTGAGACAATCTAAGGACTGACACACTGAATTTGGGGGGGGGGAGGAGTTGAACAGGGGCAAGGAATCATGGTGGACTCAAACTTCCTTTGCTTAGATTATGACGGTAGGGCATACTAGGCAACAAATGAAACTGACTCATGGAAAAGGGATCATAGTTGTAATACCGGGAATGTCACTGCAGATGGGAAATACTTGGGGGAGGTAGATACTTTTAGTATTGATGGGATCCAAGGAAGACACATCGCAGAGTACTCTGAGCAAAGGTGACTCAAAGTGGGAATGCTGCCAAACTGTTACATGTGGGGTGGTGTCTAGAGACACTTTTGTGGTACGATCTCATGGATTTTTAGTGAGTCCAAGAAAGTAAATGCTCGATGGTGCTTTCAATTTTAGAGTGTCTTAAAGCATGAAGAAGACTCCAGTGGGGTATCTTTTTCGTTGATAGTCTCCTATGCCCAAAAAAGGTTAAAAGTATACATAGAAGATCTCTCCCATCCTTTATGGGATGAGAGACTTCTTTACCATTGGTAGTCCAGCTAGGCCAGAAAAGGTTAAACCTATACTGACAGGATGGTCATTCAAATAATTTTACGAGCATTAATGAAAAAAAATGTGCTCAGCAATCTCTTCTTGATGAGAAGGCTAGAAAAGATCTTAATGACAATCCATGGTGAGCTTTTTCATAAATTTTGGCCCCTCAGCCCAAGAAAGAATAAAAGGATGGAGGGGAACGGTCTTGGATTGAATGTGCCAAGATGGTCCTTTTCATATGGTAGTCTACATGGTTCGCAAAAGGAGATAAACAAGACGATGTAGACGCCCTTTATTATACTTTAACGAGCGAGAAAGGAAGCAATTATGCTCGACAATCTTTTCATTCTTTTAGGAGTCAGAAAAGAGCTTAACGGAAAATCCAATATGGTCAACTGATCTTGGAGGCACTAATGGTACCCCTATGTTGGGACAATGGAAAGTGGTCCAAAGGTCATACGTGTAGTATGGATGGAGCAGGTGGCTCTTAAACAACCCAATACATGCATGGGATAGATCGCGACAGAGGCACGTGAGTCACTATGACAGAGGCATGCAAACCGAGGTGGCTCTTGAACAGAGGCTAGGAGAGTTGTGTGAGTTGAGGTGGATGGACTTGCCTACATGTGATGTGAGTGCAAGTCCAAAGGTATTTATGTGCTAAACGCATGCAAAAGAAATGATCCATCCTCTGGGTGGTGGTATGAGGACCCACATAAGGTGTGGTGGACGGATTAGACAGCTATATGCTAAAATAAAATGACGCGCCTTCTAGGCAGTGGCCTGAGAACCCGCATGAGTGGTGGTAGGAAAATGTAATGCAAGTATAGGTCCAAAGACACTTACATCACAATGATATGGCTCGTAAAATGAGGTAACTTCCAGGAAGTGGTCCCAAAAATTACTTGTTAACCATGAGACGATGGCCTCATTAAAAGATAGAGGACGAAATTTGAGCCCAGAAGTGTCAAAGGTGTCTCGAGCAGGTTTCGGGTGAATTTGGATTAGCAGCTAATGGTGCTTCCCCTAACTTGTGGTAAAAAATGTTGAAAAACAAAAAGGAAAATCAAATGACTCATTGGTGATGTTAAGCATAAAATTTGTTGAGGTAGATCCCATTGCGGGGATTCTCCAAGAGTTGTCCATTAGAGTCAATAAGGCTGTATACCCCTTTTCCAAGGCAACAGTGGATGACATATGGGCCATACCACATTGACTCAAACTTTCCTTTTTCCAACTTGTCATTGGGTTGGTCATAGACTAGGACCATATTTCCTTCACTAAAGGTGCGAGGGTGGACATGGGATTCATAGTGGGCCTTTGACCATGTTTTCATTGCTTCGATGGCCTAGAGGGCATCTCAGTGGTCTTCTATGGTTTTCTCAAGTTGGAGGAGTCGTTCTTCCAAAGGCGAAGTATCAGGGAGGAGTTATACCATGAGGTAGAGGGATGGGATCTGGCACTCTATAGGGAGTACTGATTCAATGCCATGTACTAGGCAGAAAAGGGTGAAACCGGTTGTAATTTTTGTGGATGTATGATAAGCCCATAGGGTGAAGAACAACATGTGATGCCAGTTGCTTTTATGATTTCCTACCATCCTTTGGAGCATTGTTTTAATGATTTTATTGACTGCTTCAACTTGGCTGTTGCCTTGGGGGTAGTAGGAAGATGAGTACTGGTGTTCGAATTTCAACATGGTTGAAAGTTCAGTCCAAAAAACATCTTCAAATTGTTTACCATGGTCTGAGACCAACTGTTTAGGAATGCCAAATCATGAAATAACATGGTTAAAGAAGAAATGTGTCACCATTTCACTTTTGCAATCAAATGTGGGCATGGCCTCGACCCACTTAGTGAAGTAATCAACTTCCATAATGATGTATTTATGACCGTTGGCTGAGGCAAGGTTGATTGTCATGAAGTTGATTTCCCATTTGTAGAAAGGACCCACTATGACTACGGGGTGTAACGGTGCAGGGGGGGTTCTTGCCTTTGGGTCAAAGAGCTGATAGCTGTGACAATTTTTGACTGCCTCTATGCAATCAGCAAAGATGGAAGGCCAGAAGTATCTGACCCATAGAATCTTTTGGGCGGTTGCTAGACCAGAAAGGTGGCCTCCGTAGGCTCCACTATGGCAGTCATTAAGGATTGTCTCAGAGTCATCATGGGTGAGGCACTAACGCAGGATGGTATCAATGCCTCGACCATATAGGACATCTCCAATAAAAAGGTGGCGAATGACTTGATGTTGGATGCATCGCCTATCCTCATGGTTTAAGTGAGCTGCAAACTTCTGTTTTTGTAAATATAGAAGGATGTTCCCATACCATGGGTCCTCTGTGGATATGACGAATAGAAAATCATTAGGGAGGTCATCCTTGAGTCCTAGTGAAGTGGTCAATGGGGGCATATTTGTCATGAGCGTGGCCAGCACAAGTTCCTTTGTGCTTTTTGGGGCAACAAAATCTAAGTCTAATTCTTAGAGGACGACTACTCATTTGGTCATGCAACCTTGTAGAAGGCGATGACTTAGGAGGTATCACATTGGGTTGGAATAGGCCACTACACAGGTATGGTTTGTAATGATGTAGTCACGCCACTTTTGAGCTGAGAAGACAAAAACAAGGGCCAATTTCTCCTCAGGTGAATATCGTAGTGGGGGACCTGTCAGCCTCTGACTGATGTAATAAATCATGTGCTTGTGGTGAGCATCATCTTCTTGGACCAAGACTCTAGAAATTTCATTCTCCAAGGCCAACACATAGATAATGAAGTCTCGGGTGAAGTCTGGTGTTGAGAGTAATGGTACAAAAGCCAAGGCTTGTTTGAGTGCATCAAACAACTCTTGTGCTTGCTGATCCCAAACAAAAGGGATTTTGGTGCGGAGTAGGAGAATGAATCTGGGGGATTTTGTTGCATACTCTAGTACAAAGTAGTGAAGGAAGTTGGCCTTGCCTTGGAGTCTTTGTAGTTGGTGCCGAGTTTTTGGTGAAGGGAGATCAAGGATAGACTGAACTTTGAGGGTGTCAACCATTATCCCTTTGTGGGATACGATGAACCCAAGTAGATGGTCTGCTGGGACACAAAAAATGCACTTTAGGGGGTTCAAGCAAATTTTGTACTTGTGGAATCACAAAAATACTTGCTGCAAGTCGTCTATATGTTGTGCTTGTTTTGGTGATCGAGCGATAAGGTCGTCCAGGTAGACCAAGATGATGTGGATTAGGTTGTTGAAACAATATGTCATGGCATGCTGGAAGGTGGCTCCAACATTCTTTAGACCAAAGGGCATTACTCGATAGGAGAATGTGCCCCACGAGGTTGTGAATGCATTCTTGTAATGATCTTCTTTCCGGATCTAGATTTGGTTATATCCAGAAAATCGGTCCATGAAGGAAAATACCTCATGTTTGGTGCATGCATCGATAATCTGATCAATGAAGGGTGTTGGGAAGTTGTCTTTGGGACACACCCCATTTAGATTGTGGAAGTATCTTCAAACATGGATGGTACCCTATTTTTTATTCACAGGAACAGGATTTGAAACCCAAGTGGTGTACGCAATGGGGTAAATGAAGCCAGCTATGCACAGCTTCTCTATTTTGGCTTTAACAACGATAGCTTTGGAGGGATGGATGGGCCATTGGTTTTGGCACATGGGGGCCACATCAGGTCATGTATCAATGTGGTGTTCTACAATGGATGGATCCAACTTGGGAATTTTAGTGTAGGACCAGGAAAAGATGTCACATAATTCTTGGAAGAGGGCTTTGTAGGAAGCAACTTCTTCTAGGGAGAAGGATGCCCCCAGCATGATTTCTTCAACAACCTCAAGATTGGTTGAGATGTTGATTTTGGTGGTTGGAGAGATGTTGGCCATGTTTCCTTCTTCGAAGGCATCTGGTGCCAGAATGGTATTTTTGAACTAGTCGACTTTCCCATGAATGAAATATTTGGTTTCCACAAAAAATTGGTTAGACTGTGACACAAACTCTTCGAGGAGGAAGAATGAGCGATGGTGCATGTCTCCCCATGGGTATTTCAGGGTGGTTAAGGCTTCAAGTATCTCCTCATCATTGTGGAAGAAACAAAGATACAGGTCTGATGGACCGTCGGTGATGGTGGAGACAAGAGGGTCTCTAGAACTGGACATCATGTAAATGGACATGGTGTCTGAAGTAGGAGGTGGGGGATGGATTTATTCGATCAGAGTGATCTTAGATTTAAGGAAATGTTGTCAAAGGTTGGCTAGATCCTTTTGAAACTCAGAAAATTCCTGGAAGTGGTGAGAATAGTGTCCATACAATCCGTAGAGGGTGCAAGCATGGTTTGTTATCAATTACTTGTTTCTCACTATTGGCCCGGTTGGGAGTTCAACCACGGGGGGGTTTTTTATTGTATCCATGGAATCCAAATGTGCACAGATTATGGGAATCTCAGGGAAGTTTTGAGTTGGATGGCCCTATTCTTCACAGATGATGCAAGGCAAGATATGTCAAGGTTCACCAGTAGCTTTCGCATTTTCTCCCCTGGCCCTTTTTGGGTGGGTTGGTGCAGGTGCGGGTGCGGGTGTGGTGGTTGGTTTTTGCAGGCTAGGTGGAGGATGAGATTCAACTGCAATGGGTTGCATGGGGGTTAATATTACCTGGGCCATTGGCAGTTGGGTCAGTGGATCATGCTACCACACGGGAATTCCTAATGTAAAATTCAGTAATTTTAAGGTAGCCATTACTAGCTTACTCATGACACCAGGCGGGGGAAAGATGAATGGAATTGTGTGGACTAGGGAGGAGCCCAGATAACTCCCTGATGGTTTCATGTGGGGATGAGGTTGTGGTGGCAGCTGCGCATAATGCTACAACTACAGATTGTGCTGCGACTGCTGGTGATGCTATGGCTTCTGATGATGCTACGATTGTTGATGATGTTGCGGCTACAGATGGTGTTGTGGTTGCATTTGGGGCTACGGTTGCAGTTGATGTTTAGGTGCAGCAGTGCTGGATGAGAGCATGCACAAATCCACAGCCTTATTTAGTGTCAATGGTGGTGACACTAAGGGGAAAGAAGTTGTCATGGTGGTCTCAACAAACAACCCAGGGCCCACATTCAATCATGGCGAGGCTGGTATGTTTTCAACCATGGTGCTTACCACAGCGATGACATTGGTGGGTGTGGTTAGCCCTTGTAGATCAATGGTGTTAACGGTAGGGACAACATTGGTTGGTGCATTTAGACCTTGCGGATCATGATAATTCAGTTGGTCAACTGTCACGATTTTCCCTTAATGGGGGAACATCATGAGATGAAAAATAGTTGATGCTACGACTCTCATGGCATACATATAACTTCTTCCAAGGAGAAGGTTATAGTCCAACTGAGAATTAACAACCTCTATGTCAATCAGTACTATTTTCTTAGCTAATGTGATGGGGAAATGAGGGAGGATTCCTTGGGATTTAGTGGGGTGCCCATCATAAGCCCATAGAGTAGTGGAGGATGGTTGCAAAATTGGGGATCCAAGCTTATGCCAGACTAAGGTAGACATAATGCACTTGGATGCCCCCTCATCCACTATGCACTGGTGCACGACCAAATTCTAGATGGAAACTGGGATTTGGAAGGCAATGGTTGATGGCATCCACCGTTCTCCATTCTCCGTGTCGAATGTGATCAACTTGGATTTGGAGGGGTCTACCTCATCGAGGGAGGCTAGTAAGGCCTTTCGTTGCATTGGGAAATTTTTGAGTACCTCGAGAGAGGACAATGCTGTAGGTTTTTTGTCCAAGTCATCCACAATGTTATAGCTTACAACAACTCTAGCCGTGACGTTGTTGGTTACCCAACGTATGGGGGGGAGCAGAGAGATAGGGAGTAAATGAAGAGGTGCATTGGCTATTTTGGACGTAGATGCTGCTGATGGGTCAGTGGGTTCGATGCTAGTTTCATACTGATTTCGTCTGGTCTGTAAATTGACCTCTTCAGTTGTCATGGCTAGCAGATGGTGAACACCTATTTTTTCTATCGGAGGTGCCCTCAAGGCGTTGGTATTGGGCTGGGGAGCGGGTATAGTTGCTACCAGTCCTTGGACTAGTAATGGGTTTTGGAGGACCATGGGTGGAGGCCCTGGTGGTGCTGGGTTGGGTTGAGTTGGGGCTTCCATATTGGTAGCATGTTGAAACTTGTTGTGAATGTCTTACTTAGTGCAACCCATGAATGGGCATTTGTGTGTATAGTGCCCGTAGACCTCACAGAACTTACATGGTTGATTTGTATGCAATGGAGCATTGTGTCTAGGTGCATTTGGTTGCTGAGGATTTTGGGCTGGCCGGTTTGCCTCGACATTGTTGGGAGGGTTTGGCTATTGACCACCTCCTTGCAGTTGATTGTTGCCTTGTTTATGGGCTCGGTTATTTATGGCTTGCCCTTGTTGGTTATTAGGGACTGGTTGGTTGGGATGGTTTTGCTGTGCAAACACATGTCCTAAAGGTGCCAACAAAGTGGGGGTGGGGGCTTGAGTGGCTTGCACAAGTGGTGCATAGTAGACTTGGGGGGGTGGAGGTGCCACAAATGTGGGAATCTGTACCGCATATCGTTGTGCTGACCAAGATAATTCCTGGGCCTGCTACTATAGCACATGTTGTACATAAGAAGTGGTAGGTTTGGACTGGGACATCATTCTTTCATAATCCAGAGTTTGGTTTGGATAGGAAACACTGGGGGTGTTTCTTGGTTGTGCTGGTATTGCAGGTGGTGTCGGGCGGTGCTGTGGTTGGTGGGAGATAGAACCTATAATTCCATCTGTGGCATGGGATGCCCCTAGTGCATCCCAATAGGAGGTTCCTGCACAGGGAGCATCTGGAATGATAGTATAAAGGTATCCAAACTATGCATAGATGAGGTCAAACTACTGGGCCTTGAAGATGGCCTATTCCCCTGTTTGGGGACATTTAGAAGCGACATCCTTAGCTATAGGTGGTAGTAAAGTTCTCAAGAAACAGTCCAGGAAGATCCTGTCATTAAGCTTGATCTTGCACAGACTGCGACATCGCCTCCACTTGTGGATGTGATTGGTGATGTGGGTTGCAGTGTTCTGGCAGCAAGATAGAAATATTTCCACTCCTTCATCATATTTGATGGGGAGTTGGAAATATTGCAAGAACATAAAGGCTTGGGAGTTGAAATCTAGATACTTGGCTTGTGGTAGCTCAATGTACCACTTGGCTGCAGCACCTGTGAGGGTGCATTGGAATAGTGTGAGTCTGACTGAATCATCTACGATGCTATTTGATGAACACCATAGGTGCAACATCATTATGTGGTTTTGGGGCACTCCCCTACCTTCCCTTCAAAATTGGGGATGTTTGAGGAGAGTTTGGTAGGACAAAAGGTTTGACGGCAGATGGGGTCATAAGTTAACCTGGCCAAGTCAGGCAAGCTGAGGCATGCCATGAATGGGAGGTTAGACCCCAGGTTGATATGGGATGGGATAGAAATGGGGGTGGGGTTTACGGGAACGTAATGTACATACGTGACTGGGGGTGCTTGTGGCATAGTTTTGGACATGCCACTGCTCCCCGGTATGGTAAGCAGTACAGTGTGGGTGGAAGGGACACTACCTCCATGTATGATAGGAGGGATAGTGTAGCTAGAAGTGCCACTACCCCCAGGAATTCCAAGTGGGATAGTGTGAGTGGAAGGAACACTACCTTCATTTATGATAGAAGGGACGGTGTAGGTGGAAGGGGGCCACTTCGAGCCAGGCATGCCAAGTGGGATAGTGTGAGTGGAAGGGATACTGCCCGCATGCATGATAGGTGGGGCAATTTGATTGGTCAATATTGGTGGTGTTAGCTAAGTTATGATGGTCCACATGACAGTGTTGGGACCTCCAGCATGGGTTTTGGTGGTGGTGTGGGGTATGGACATGGGTCCACTTCCAATCACCAAGCTGGAAAATGGATCTAGGTTTGAACCAACCTTGGGGCTAGATGGTGGAGTATGTAGATCTGGCTTAGATTGGTATGATTATGAGTTTGAATCAGAGGCTATGTGGCCTTTTTATGGTGTAGAGGGTCATTGAGAATGGTCTCGATAGTGTTGGTTCAAGGACCCAAACTATGGTGGATCGCCTCTCAGGTGTGAGGAAGAATGTGGGGGATCAATTGTGTCTGGTGGGTATGTCAAATGGTGAGATATGGTAATGATGTTTTGGACCCCAGTTTCAATGGCTTCTTATTTTCTTTCAAGTGGTCACTTGGCCACCAGAATTCCAAGAGACAACGCTTAGATTTTTCCTCATGGCAGTGCTATTCAATCGGTGGGGGCCGTTGCCCATTTCGCTTGGAAATTCCTCTCAGCAGCCAACTACTTTGGGGTTCATGTGGTACTCCTCACAATGATTTTATGGGCTGAGCCCAAGTACTTCCCATGTTTAAGGAAGTCAGGGACTTATGCTCTCAAAGACTGCAAGTGTTTGAATTAGTGTAAATTATAAATTTTAATGGCTAGCTCAGCATCATGAACTGAGTTTGGTTGTTTTATGTGGTATGGTTTGTGTGCATGTATTTTGTATTTCTGTTACACTTAGTGGTTTCTTGTATGGTTTATGAATAGTCTACAGAGATTGTATTACATAAATGATAACATGATTAAATTGTTTATAAAAGAAGTATATTGTAAACAGAAACTTAAACACATGCAATACCTGAATCTGAACTATGGTAGCTTGAATAGGTGACTACCTTAAACCTGTATTTCTCTTCAACCAGAAAAGAGTGTTGGGCTCTCAATAAAATGGGAGTAATCCCATCCGTATATCCTCAGGTCACTCTCTGGATGCAAGGTCGGTCAACAGGGAGGACGTGAATGCCATGAAACCCCCAACAGTCTCCACCCCCTCTACCTTCCAAGTCACCTGTGTCTAGTGGTTTTGAAAAATGAGAGGTGAAGCGCCTGTTGGAGACATTTACCATCATACACACTCTTTTGGTCAAATTGGCCTAGTTAAACCACTATCCTAAGTTTAATTGACATCAATGGAGCATTAATTGCCATCATCCAGTCCTCCCACACCTACCTATAGTCAAGGAGGCTAACTAGAGCCCTCCAGGGGTGATCTGTGTGACATTAATGCACCTAATTGCTAACAAGTGGTTACAATCAGTTCAACCAGTCAGTTACACTCAGTTAAGGTGCCTCCATTCATTAAATATATTATTTAATGATTATCTATTATTATTTAATGAACTGGAGTCAACAAGGCACCTCCACCAACTTCTGATGGTTAGTTCAGCTTCAGTTAACCTCATCGGGGTTCATTGGAGTCATGCAGCACTAGCACTTGATGGTTGGTTTGCTATGACATGTGTTTGATCTCCTTCAGTTGAGATTCAGTCATTTATTGCACTCTGACTTCAGTTAGGGTTTGGTGAGTCAATTAGGGTTTTGGTCAAGTGTTTAACTGAGTGTGATTGCATGGCTAAGAGTCAGTTAAGCTAGAATCATTCACTGGATTCGAATTGTCTCCTTAGGTATTCGAATTCTTCATGGATTTAAGCCATTGCTCAGCATGGGAATTGTAACCCTTTATTGTTTATAAAATATACAGAGAGGAAACCATTTCTAGTTCCGATTATTTCCAATTCATGAGTATTTGTTAATTATTCTTTGATGATTTTGATTCCTAGTTCTTGGATCATGTGCAAGAATTAATATGGTATCAGAGCATGCGGAGGGACGAAGATCTATCTCTCAAGAACAAGATTTTTGACAGATTTCTCCATGAAATTTGAGTAATAGCTCAAAAATCCAGCACTGCACCAGAAGCCAAGTCTTACCACTTAATACCCCAAGTAAAGAACTTGTTGATCAAGCTTGCTTGATTGACTATGCTGGGTGTGATGAAAGCCTAAATGTGCAGGCTGTCCGACCTTACGGTGCCTTTTTTTTGTTTTGATTTGCAGGTCTTAACAGGTAAAACTTCAAATGGACTCATCAATCCCTCTTCTCACCCCATTCACAAGCTATTCGGAATGGAAGTTGAAGATGATTGCATATCTGAAGAGACAAGGTCTCTATGAGGTGTCTATTGGAATTGGAAGAGAGACTTATGAGAATGAGAATGACTGGCTAAAAGATGGTGATAGAGCTTTTGGAGCAATATGTCTTTCCCTTGATGATAGCTTGTACTACCTTAATCTTGGTTCAGTTGAATACCCAAAGGAAGTCTGGACAATATTGGACAAAACCTTTGGCAAGCACAATGAGGATCATAATAGTACTTTGGAGATTACAACCAGCACCACAAGAGTTATTCACTCAAAATACTCAGCCTCTACTCTCTCTGATGAAGTTGTTCAAGATGAAGATGAAGCAGAGTCTTCTACTCGTTCAATTTGAATTGAAGAAAGTCTCCATGAAGTGACTCCTTCTTCTGATGCTCCGAAATTTCATGAGATCTCTGATATCTCATCTTCTCATATTTCTGAAACAGAAGAAGACATTTGAATCTCTGATATTGAATAAAAATGCTGCTACACTTGCATGCAAACATTCACCGGTGATTTTCCTTTGAATTTTGTGCAAAATTTACCAGTAATTGCTTCCGAAAGTGAAGAGAAATTTGATTTTTCTCCCGCTAATGTTGCTGCTGGTGTGAAAATATGTAAAAACTTGGATATTTTGGAAGAAATATTATATTATAATATTGACACATTCGCTCCCCATGATCTAGATCTTCCAGCAAATTCCTGCAGGATTGCATGCACCAAAATTCAGAATTTTGAAAAAGAAGAAAACTGTGCATCTACCGTCTCGGTTGACCATAATTTTGGATATGATATGAACCTTATTGGATCTGATATGATATTATTTGGATCTTATCTGATATTTATTGGTTCAAAATTTTAGGTTCATAAACCTTCAGTACTGCTTGTAGCTGTTCTCATCAACGGTGTGAAGAAACAAGTACTGCAAGTCTCCTACAAAACTGTTGCTGGGCATTTGATTTCATTTCACAGTTTTGGATCTGTTGTGAACTTATTTATATCTGATTTACATTCTGATCTGATATTATTTTGTTCATATTTTAAAATTCAAAATCCTTCAGTCATGCTTGTAGCTGCTCTCACCAATTTCGGTGTGAAAAATCAAGTACCACAATTCTTCTTCAAATTTACTGATGGGGATTTGGTGTTAGTTTCCTCTTATGAGGTTGCTGATATTTTATTTTGTGAATCATTAGATATTTATGAATATATATCACATTATGGAGTTCAATTATTTTCTCTCCAGAGTCCCAGGGATTCTCTACCTTTGGTCACAAGCTCATCTCCTCACAGAACTAGTAAAGAGGAAGACATTCTGCATCCGCATGGACACTTGCTCCTAATATTTGGGGCTGATTTTACCACTCTTGGTTTTCTGTTCAAGGATGAAACATATCAGTTTCTTGAATCTTCCACACATGGTTTGAATCCTCAATAACCTTTGCTCTCTCTTCAGATGACTTCAGTTGCTCTACATGGGTCCAGTTTTCACCGCGCGGCTATTTATATTTCTGATTCAGTTGAGTGCATTGTTATTCTTCCAAAGTGGAATATTCCTACAGACATATTCATATAGTTTGGATTCATAGGTTCACATGCACAGTCTTAGGATGCTGCTACATAGAATAACCAATTCCTGATTTACTGCTGAGTTTGAGGGGGGGTATTTTGCCCATGAGGTTTTCCCCGTTTCTTTGGTTATATTAAGTAGTTACTTTATTGTACAGGGTGACCTATGGCCTTTGTTGCCAGGGCCCTAGAATTTTTATGCATATATTTTTTCTAACTCTTCTTGAGTATATCTTAAGGGGGGGTGTTGGATACATTTACCATCATACACACTCTTTTGGTCAAATTGGCCTAGTTAAGCCACTATCCTAAGTTTAATTGACATCAGTGGAGCATTAATTGCCATCATCCAGTCCTCCCATGCCTACCTACAGTCAAGGAGGATAACTTAGCCTTGTCCTATAGTCAAGGAGGCTAACTAGAGCACTCTAGGGGTGATCTGTGTGACATTAATGCACCTAATTGCTAACTGGTGGTTACAATCAGTTCAACCAGTCAGTTACAGTTAGTTAAGGCACCTCCATTCATTAAATATATTATTTAATGATTATTTATTATTATTTAATGAACTGGAGTCAACAAGGCACCTCCACCAACTTCTGATGGTCATTTCAGCTTCAGTTAACCTCATCGGGGTTCATTGGAGTCATGCAGCACTAGCACTTGATGGTTGGTTTGCTATGACATGTGTTTGATCTCCTTCGGTTGAGATTCAGTCATTTATTGCACTCCAACTTCAATTAGGGTTTGGTGAGTCAATTAAGGTTTTGGTCAAGTGGTTAACTGAGTGTGATTGCATGGCTAAGAGTCAGTTAAGCTAGACTCACTCACTGAATTTGAATTGTCTCCTTAGGTATATATATTCTTCATGGATTTAAGCCATTGCTCAGCATGGGAATTGTAACCCTTTATTGTTTATAAAATATACAGAGAGGAAACCATTTCTGGTTCCGATTATTTCCAATTCATGAGTATTTGTTAATTATTCTTTGATGATTTTGATTCCTAGTTCTTGGATCATGTGCAAGAATTAATATGGTATCAGAGCATGTGGCGGGACGAAGATCTATCTCTCAAGAACAAGCTTTTTGACAGATTTCTCCATGAAATTTGAGCAATAGCTCAAAAATCCAGCACTGCACCAGAAGCCAAGGCTTACCACTTAATACCCCAAGTAAAGAACTTGTTGATCAAGCTTGCTTGATTGACTATGCTGGGTGTGATGAAAGCCTAAATGTGCAGGCTGTCCGACCTTACGGTGCCATTTTTTTTTTATTTGCAGGTCTTAACAGGTACAAATTCAAATGGACTCATCAATCCCTCTTATGGACTCATCAATCCCTCTTCTCACCCCATTCACAAGCTATTCGGAATGGAAGTTGAAGATGATTGCATATCTGAAGAGACGAGGTCTCTATGAGGTGTCTATTGGAATTGGAAGAGAGACTTATGAGAATGAGAATGACTGGCTAAATGATGGTGATAGAGCTTTTGGAGCAATATGTATTTCCCTTGATGATAGCTTGTACTACCTTAATCTTGGTTCTACTGAATACCCAAAGGAAGTCTGGACAATATTGGACAAAACCTTTGGCAAGCACAATGAGGATCATAATAGTACTTTGGAGATTACAACTAGCACCACAATATTTCTTCACTCAAAATACTCAGCCTCTACTCTCTCTGATGAAGTTGTTCAAGATGAAGATGAGGCAGAGTCTTCTACCCATTCAATTCGAATTGAAGAAAGTCTCCATGAAGTGACTCCTTCTTCTGATGCTCTGGAAGTTCATGAGATCTTTGATATCTCATCTTCTCATATTTCTGAAATAGAAGAAGACATTTGAATCTCTGATATTGAAGAAAAATGCTACTACACTTCCATGCAAACATTCACCGGTGATTTTCCTTTGAATTCTGTGCAAAATTTACCAGTAATTGCTTCCGAAAGTGAAGAGAAATTTGATTTTTCTCCCGCTAATGTTGCTGCTGGTATGAAAATATGTAAAAACTTGGATATTTTGGAGGAAATATCAGATTATAAGAGTGACACATTCACTCCCCATGATCTAGATCTTCTAGCAAATTCCTGCAGGATTGCATGCACCAAAATTCAGAATTTTGAAGAAGAAGAAAACTGTGCATCTACCGTCTCGGTTGACCATAATTTTGGATCTGATATGAACCTTATTGGATCTGATATGATATTTCTTGGTTCAAAATTTTAGGTTCATAAACCTTCAGTACTGCTTGTAGCTGTTCTCATCAACGGTGTGAAGAAACAAGTACTGCAAGTCTCCTACAAAACTGCTGCTGGGGATTTGATTTCATTTCACAGTTTTGGATCTGTTGTGAACTTATTTAGATATGATTTACATTCTTATATGATATTATTTTTTTCATATTTTAAAATTCAAAATCCTTCAGTCATGCTTGTAGCTGCTCTCACCAATTTCGGTGTGAAAAATCAAGTACCGCAATTCTTCTTCAAATTTACTGATGGATATTTGGTGTTAGTTTCCTCTTATGAGGTTGATGATATTTTATTTTGTGAATCATTAGATATTTATGAAGCTATATCATATTATTAAGCTCAAGCATTCGCTCTCCAAATTCCCAGGGATTCTCTACCTTTGGTCACAAGCTGATCTCCTCACAGAACTAGTAAAGAGGAAGACATTCTGCATCCGCATGGACACTTGCTCCTAAGATTTGGGGCTGATTTTACCACTCTTGGTTTTCTGTTCAAGGCTGCAACATATCAGTTTCTTGAATTTTCCACACATGGTTTGAATCCTCAAGAACCTTTGCTCTCTCTTCAGATGACTTCAGTTGCGCTACATGGGTCCAGTTTTCACCGTGCGGCTGTTTATATTTCTGATTCAGTTGAGTGCATTGTTCTTCTTCCAAAGTGGAAGATTCCTCCAGACATATTCATTTATTTTGGATTCATAGGTTCACATGAACAGTCTCAGGATGCTGCTGCATAGAAGAACCAATCCCTGATTTACTGCTTAGTTTGAGGGGGGGGTATTTTTCCCATGAGGTTTTCCCCATTTCCTTGGTTATATTAAGCAGTTACTTTATTGTATAGGGTGACCTATGGCCTTTTTTGCTAGGGCCCTAGAATTTTTATGCATATATGTTTTCTAACTCTTCTTGAGTATAGCTTAAGGGGGGGTGTTGGAGACATTTACCATCATACACACTCTTTTGGTCAAATTGGCCTAGTTAAACCACTATCCTAAGTTTAATTGACATCAGTGGAGCATTAATTGCCATCATCCAGTCCTCCCATGCCTACCTACAGTCAAGGAGGCTAACTTAGCCTTCTCCTATAGTCAAGGAGGATAACTGGAGCACTCCAGGGGTAATCTGTGTGACATTAATGCACTTAATTGCTAACTGGTGGTTACAATCAGTTCAACCAATAAGTTACAGTCAGTTAAGGTGCCTCCATTCATTAAATATATTATTTAATGATTATTTATTATTATTTAATGAACTGGAGTCAACAAGGCACCTCCACCAACTTATGATGGTCAGTTTAGCTTCAGTTAACCTCATCGGGGTTCATTGGAGTCATGCAGCACTAGCACTTGATGGTTGGTTTGCTATGACATGTGTTTGATCTCCTTCAGTTGAGATTCAGTCATTTATTGCACTCCGACTTCAGTTAGGATTTGGTGAGTCAATTAGGGTTTTGGTCAAGTGGTTAGCTGAGTGTGATTGCATGGCTAAGAGTCAGTTAAGCTAGACTCACTCACTGAATTCAAATTGTCTCCTTAGGTATTCGAATTCTTCATGGATTTAAGCCATTGCTCAGCATGGGAATTGTAACCCTTTATTGTTTATAAAATATACAGAGAGGAAACTATTTCTGGTTCCGATTATTTCCAATTCATGAGTATTTGTTAATTATTCTTTGATGATTTTGATTCCTAGTTCCTAGATCATGTGCAAGAATTAATAGTGCCTATTACTATATGAGCTTCACCCTTCATCTTATCTTAGAATACCCCGAAGGGTGATGACTGGGTAGAGGATGAAGGGCTAGGAAAGATATCAATTTCCAATTAAAAACAGAAACCTAATCTATAGGAATTTTGTTCAAGCTTTAATGAGATTCTTTAAACCATTAACCATTTGATTTAATAGTGATTTACATGGACTAAAATGAAATAAACACAAACTGAAATAAAATGAACATAGATTGATGGACAAAGGCAGCTAAGCTACATTGGTAGTCCCAATAACTTTAAAAATATGAATCTGAGAGACAAATTGCTCGTGAGGGAGTCACCAAAGTTTCCCCAAATCAGGGGAGGGGGTCACTCAGAAACTGTACACAGAAGCGATCTGATTTCTGGGATGAAGTCACACCTTTTGGGCCCGAATGAGTGACCTGGTTGCACCTTTCATCCCAATAAGAGCAAACTGGTTCGAAAGATGATTCTTTTTTTTAGCCCGATCCATGACCGGCTGACAGTAACCTGTATTGTGGCCGAATGGGATCGATTTGGCATTAAGGAGGCTCAGCTATGAATTAAAATGCATAAAAATACATATTTAATATAAATTTGAAAGAAAACTAAAGCAAGGAAAATAAAAACTGACATAGATCGATTAAATCCAGGGATCATGTGAGATCGACCCGGTATGGTTGCCACTTCTGTAGTAGGGATTTCCCCCTTCCTACATGCATGAAGAACTCCCTTCCCTCTATAGGACAGAAGGGTAGGGTTCCTATGAGTATGGAATGAAAAAGAAATAAAACCCTGCAAAAAAGGTTAGGGCCTAACTGTAAACCCTCCAAAGAACTGTTAGAAGAAGAAAGAGACGCAAGAAACATAATGGAAACCTGCAGCAAAACATTAGTAATAAAACTTGCAAGCAAAAAAATGTTAGAAAAGCTACAATGTAAATGAAGCAAGAGACAAATATACCTTCTCTAGGTGGAAACGGGCCACCATGCCCTAGCTTTGGGAGCATGTCTCTTTGGAATGGGAGCTTTGGCTCAATGGAGGAATGGAGGAGAGGGAGGGTGAATGGCTTGAGAGGCAAATGGTCTCAAGGCACTTACATGGGAAGCATAACAATAGGGAGATGAGAAGTGATTTGAGAGTGATCCCCACCCCTCTATTTATACTTTTTCTTGATATCTTTAGGGTTTCAAGCCCTTGGTTGGGGATTTAGCCCCTTTTTTGGGATTTTAGACCCTTTTGCCCAATATTTAGCCCCTTTCGGGGTTCTAAGCTCCTTTGAGGAGTTTTATCCCCTTTTTGGAGGTTTTAGCCCTTATGAGAGCTATTTTGGCTCTTTTTAGGGGTTTTTAGGCCCTTTTTTTAATAATTTTGAGCATTTTGAGGGTGTGGGGGTCAAATGAGGGTAGTGCATGGATGTCCTTAGGTGGTTTAGGTCATGTAGAGCTCATTGGGGTACTTTTTGGGTTAACAAAATTTCCTTGGTAAAAATAAGAAATTCCATGACAAAAGCAAACACGAGAATAAAGGGAAGTTTCCTAAAAGCAACAAAAAATCAGACATAGGTAAAAGCAAGAAATTATTTCAAAGGGGAGGGTGTAGTTTCCTCTTATGGAGCTCAAAAAATATATAAGAGAAAAGAAGGAAAGTTTTTGAAAGGACAAAATCAGTTTCCTTATGAGCCAAGAAAAGCAAAAAGATGTCATAACTGAAAATAAGCATCTTTTGAATAAGGGAGGGCACAGTTTCTAATTGTAAATGATGATTTGGACTTGGAAACAATTCCACATGTTCCTAGTTGCCTAATTTCCCAAAGGGGATGCTTATATGGATAGGGTTAGGGCACCCATGGGGTCGACTTGCTCTCACAGGTCACCATTGGCCTCCACTTGCTAAGGAGGTCATCCAGAACGATATTAAAGATGAATTCAAGCCCATTGATTCATTTTTTATGTTTTGATATTGTAGTTATGCTATGTGAGCATACTCTCTTAGTGTTGTGCCTCATACCATTGGGCGATGATCCCCAAACCCCTCCTCCCTTCTCTTCCATTTCTCTTTCTATATATTACAGGTCTATGGATCACTAAGGTCATCTAGTGAATCTTATTATAGAATTAAATTTCATCCTCCATCACCTACAAGTAGAGCTCCAGTGAATCCCATGCTTCACCTATGCTCACAACCCTCTTCCAGTGAGGATTCAGGCCTTCTTCCCATCATTTTGGAGCCTCCTTTGTATTCGTCAGTCTATAATATTAATTATTTTGTATGAAAATATTATAAATATTTTATTTTACTACTTCAAGTATAAATAAATCATTCATTAAATATTACCTTCTTTGTTTCACATTAAAAGTTTGCTTTATCAGCATATTGGGGGGAATTTGATGAAGTTCAGTGCAATAAAGATTATATGAGGTTGTGGGAATGATTGAGTGTATTATATATGTTCAATGGAATTATATATATATATATATATATATATATATATATTTATATTTCATATCAGTACAGAAATAAATATTCAACGTTTTATCTGCTTAATTTCATACCCTAGCTAGAAAGCTAGTATTAAATAACTAGTTTTTCCATTTCTTGCATAAATAGAGTTCTGCTCACCCAAAAACTGATTCTTAAGTTAATGTGGGTCACTAATAGACCCAAGTTCCCATAAATAACTCCATAACCTCTTTTCATTGTGTCTGTACTATCTTTTAGGATCCTCCACTACGCAGGGTCTCCCTAGGCCAAAAGCTACCAAAAATCCCAAATTCACCAAAAACTCCCTAGAAATTTCCGAAACTGCCCAAAAGTGTTATAAATAGTACATAAACTTAATTTATGACTTAATATAACCTCTGAAACTTACCTAATCATTTGTTTAGAAGATGGATTGAGATTCCCTAGTTTCACATTTTGGTGACCCAAGAGCATGAAAGTAAGTTTCCACGGAGCGGATTCTGAAATATCAATGGTCCCAGATATAAATGTTTTAGGGGAATGGATTTCCAAATATTCACTCACTCTTGATTTATCTCCTATTTCCACTCTGCCTCTGCAAAATTTCCCTACCTGAAACCTTGATTTCCCTACTCTGTCAGTGCACTGAATGGTAGATTCTGTAAATCAAAAAATTTAATATAAATTTGCAGAAGTGATTAATATTCTGATATGTACATCAGATCAGGGATATTACAGTGGTATCAGATTACTTTCCTCCACTCCTATGGAAATAAGGCTCTCTGTTGACTAATTTTGCAGATCACTAATTAAAGTTGCAATCATGAGGGTTGTGCCAGTAGTTGAAGATGATGACTTTGATCATTTTTTTTTGAAGAAGAGGTGATATATTTTAATTAATGATGGGTTGAAAATTTCAATATACAAGTATTGTTACTTTTATGACCATATGGAGTATGAAGAAAGCAATGTTGAACTACCCATGGCTAATTCTAAGAAGGATTTATCAAATATGATAGATGCAGCTAAAAACTTGCCCCACCACTACAAAGAGTATCTTTCCTTGGGGGAAGAGATTTGTAAATCAATTCCTTTCAAATAATATTTTTATTCCATATTTCAATTTAAGCCCAAGAATGTAGATGTTTACTCTTTCAATAGCATCAAATCATCCATAGAGGAACCAAGTTGTTCCACCTCTCTGAGCAATGAGGAGGAATAAGAAACCAAAAGTGAAGAGTCATCAAATCCATCTGCATGTTCAAGCATTCCGATATTCTTTGGTTTTTATTAAAGAATATTATCTACAAGTAATGATCATAATACCTCTCAAGAAGGAGAAACCTCAAGTTGTTTGAAAGAATATGCTCCAGAAGATCTTGCTTGTTTCCCATTACTCCAAGAAGAGAATGAGCTTGAATGCACTTCCAATTTCCTTGTGAGTGATATTCAGACCACTTATAAGGACATGGGTTCATATGTTGGTGGAAAGAAATATTTTGGATCAGATCCAAAAGAATAATATAAATCAGATTTACATTCACCTCGGGAGCCACGTAAGGAAGAAGAAGACAACGCCACACTGCTTAGGTGTGAAGCAGAAAATTTGGTGGAGAAGGTCACCTTAGTATCACTTCGGGAAGATGGTAAGATGAAGAACATGGATGATAAAGGTTCTGATTTTTGCAGCAGCCATGTTTACCTGCAACCGTATTATCCATGGGAAGATGAAAATACTCCATGTGCAGACGAGGACTACAAAATGAAGACACATTGTGAAAGAGAGGAATTCACTTCTAGTTTCTCTATTGGTAATCCCAAAATTAGTGCAAAGAAGGATGATTTTTTCAATGGTTATAAGGGACCTTCTGTATCAGATCCAAAATAATAAAATATATCATAACTGAAATCAGCATTTGATCTTCCTAATGAAGTGGGACACAAGCCCCGACCAGCTAGGTGTAAACTAGAAAATTCAGAGAGAAATCTGGTGCAAAGGGAGGAACAAAGTTCATAAATTTGGACTCTCTTGTAGCATGATGAAGCTGTAATGACAGGGCATGAAATGGTTTCTGATCACATGTAATTCCAACCTTTAGATTTACCCTCCACTTCACATCATGGAAGCGAGTGTCTAGAAAATTCAAAGGCTAACCTGTATGTTGAGGATGAGTTTTGTGTGGTGGATCCATGCCACAAGAAAAATGGTCATATATGTCAGCTATTAGAAGAAGAAACCTTGTTGGAGGATATTCTTGGTGAGCCACATAATTTGATTGGATCACTAAAGGAGGACAGAAATAATCTTAGGGAAGCCATTAAAAACATTGTTGACATCAATGCCTTGGTGGCAAGATGTTGTTGGAAAGCTTCTTCTGTAGATATGGAAGGAGAAGCCTTTCTGGAGGAGTGCATAGCACTTAAAGAAGGAATGGCAAAGATGAAGGAGAGATATATGAACTTAATATCTGATACAGAATATGTCCTCACGGTGGCTGAAATGTACCATAATGCACTCAAGAAGGAAGAATAAAAATCAGAAAATGTCACTAATAAGTTGGAGATCACCAGTAACTTATTGAAGAGAACACAAAGATCCCTTCAAAAATGAGTTGCCGATATTTCAAATTTAGAAGGATTTGAAGGTGTCATAGCTTTCATGCTGCATGGAAGGAAATGTTTTGGGTATAATGGAGGAACCTCATGTGGAGGACAACCATGAGGGAGGAGCATATTTGCAGGTGCTTGTGAAAATCTGGGCCAAGCACTCATTGAGATTAAGAGGAAGGATGAAGTGTTCTTATCCTTCAGAAATATGGCTGATCACATTCAATATGGATTGGAAAATAAAATTCCTTGTTCATCCATTGATTGGATAGATAGAGGCACCTTGGGAATGAAGAACTTGGAAGGTAAAGAATTTTATTTCTGCAATAAATGTTTTGTTGTGAATGAGATTGTATTAACATGTGAACAAAAACAAAGACTTATTTTGCAGCTATTAGATACCTCCCATACACATGCACATGAGGTGCATTATGATTTGCATGTGCTTGAGGAGTTTGAGGCCAAGCAATATGAAGACCATGCACTTGCATGGTTCCTAGGAGATTATGAGTTGCGTCTAGGAAAATGTTGTAGAATTTTGGAGGAGGCACATGATCAAACTGTCATTGAGAAAAATAATGGATGAAATTGTGGATCCATTATCTTGATGGATGAGCATTGTAGGGATTTGGCTCAGAATTCTTCACTTCACACTTCTATTTCAGCCACATCATGTGGGGCTGAAAATTGGGTGAAAGGATTTTTTCTGTTGATGCCACAATAGGAGAATGATACTTCCACTCTTCCAGTTGAGGCATTGATGGTCAAGCCATGTGGTTTGACAAGTGCATTAGTAGTGGTTGAATTATTCCCACCTGAATCATTCGGCATGAAAGTTTGGAAGCCCATTGATTGGGTGGCTAGACACATGATTGATATGTGTGCACTGGAGGGAAAACATCTTGCTTGCATCAATGGAGAGACATTGGACACATCAAAGAACTTGTATGAGCAATGGAATGAGCATGTATGGATTCTATATGATGCTTTTAGTATACATGGAGGGCCATGGGATAACCTCTCGTGTATTTATAACAACAGTGACGTGAGTTTCAGTGCTAGATTAAACATGGGTTTTCATACTTTAGAGAGCCTCAAGATGATTTGGTCCCACATTAAGAAGTTCCATGCTTAGTGGGAGAATCTCAAAGATATCTAGTTTGGCATGGGAAGTGATCAATTTTCAATGTGGTGGTATGATTTTCACATCCTCATTTTCATCTTCTATGATGATAGAATTTTGTTGTTGTTACTAAAGTTTGGAAGGGAGAAAATAATGCCATGGGACCCTAGAATTATTTGGAATGAAATATTTCCAAAAGGGAAAGAAAAATTTGGATCCTTGCAGAGGATGAAATGGGATCCAGGCATTCTACTAAGTTACCTTAACTAGTTTCACAATTTTGTTGAAACAAGTGGCCATTGCAGAAATGACTATAATTAGAGTGGTGGAACAGAAGCATGGACGACAAATTTCACAGCACACTGGACTACTTCTACTTGAGGAATGCACACTTGGGAGGGGAGGACTGCCATGTCCCCTAAAATTGACCATTAAAAGTGTTGACCATGCTAAGTTCCTAGGGGCTCAAAGTGATATTAATTATTCTTCATAGAACAAATTTTGCTAATAAATTTTTTAAGGCATGTATTTAATTTTATTTCAAAATTTTATTTATTATGCAAAATAATGATGTGGAATTAAGGTTTCCATGTCAGGAGGGTGCATTCGAAAAAGCTAGTCAACTTTCCTTGGTAAAAATAAGAAATTTCATGACAAAAGCAAACATGAGAATAAAGGGAAGTTTTCTAAAACATTAGAGGAAATTTCAACTCAAAATGGGCCTTTTAACTTTAACTCAAATTCCATGTCATCATGTGTTAGCCAATGAAATTGCTTTAAAATTGAAATACCGTATAGTTCTTAAACATTTTTTAATATAAATTTGGGGATAGGTATAATAAAAAAGTACTTTTTTTGTTTGTATTTTCACCATATCTCCCCCTTTTTTTTACTCAAATTTCGATTAGGAGAGCTCACTGGATGTGGAATTAAACTCCACATCCAACGAGTACCCACTCGACATAATTTTGACCAACCCTGCTACCCGAAAAACAAGAAATACGTTAAAAAATGTGATGATGACATCATCATCACGTTTTTTCAGGTATTTCTTGTTTTTGGGGTAGCAACATCTGTCAAAAGTATGCCGAGTGGGTACTCGTTGGATGCAAAATTCAATTATGCATCCAACGAGCTCTTTCGATCAAAATTTGAGTAAAAACACAGGGAGATATGTCGAAAATAGAAACAAAAAAATAGTTTTTTCTTTTCTTCCTCCAAAATTAATAAATATTATTTTATTATTTTAACTATTATTTTATTAAATTTTTTTAGGAGGCCCATTTTGAGGTGAAATTTCCTCTAATGGCAACAGAAAAGCATATAGAGGTAAAAGCAGGAAAGTCTTTCAAAGGGGAGGGTGCAGTTTCCTCTTATGGAGCTCAGAAAAGTTGTAAGAGAAAAGAAAGAAAGTTTTTGAAAGGAAAAAAATAGTTTCCTTATGATCCAGGAAAAGAAAAAATTTGTCATAACTCAAAAGAAGCATATTTTGACTAAGGTGTTAGAATTGTATCATTCAAGCTAGCATTATGTTAGGATATTTAACTGAGAGAATAACAAGTACAACAATCAAACACAAGAGACAATGAACAAAATGTTTTTCCTCCGAGAAACCATAAATGTAGAAAACCCTGCAACTTCCTCAGACATAGAATCAACACCAAAGTAAAACCCCAAAATAGTAAGATGATATCCCGACAGTAGTAGCCTCTTTCTTTCTAGCCCCAACAACTTCTTCTTCCCCAGCTATGCGCTACAACTGAGTGTGAGTGAGTGTGTGATAAATAGAGAGGCTCACTCTCTATTTACACTAATTCCCGACTTGACAATGACTCACTAGGGCCAACTTCACTAGGTGAGTCTAACAACCCTAGGGCCCCAGAACTACAGGGACTTTAATCCTTGATCAATAGCAAGGTTACCCATAATGAATTGACATGACTTGTTTACATTATAAAAACTCCCGATTGGATCATCGGGGCATGACATAACTCAGACACTTCCCGCAATAAACATCGGGGTACAATACATAAGATATACAAGTGAATACATTATGCAGTTACAATTACATCAAAACTCCCTCTTAACTAGGAAGGTATTCTCTCGATGCAAATTATCAGCACAAGTCTTCTTCTTTGTATCATCTAGATCATCATCGAGTCCTCATCATCTTCATCTTCAATTCATCTTCATCTTGATATGGATCATCACTCGATCTGGATCATCATCATTGGATTTGGATCATCACTTGATCTGGATCATCACTCGATCTGGACCATCTCTGCTGGATCAACATCACTGGATCTGGATCATCACTCAATCTGGATTAACATCACTGGATCTAGATCATCACTAGATCTAGATCATCACTGGATCTGGATCATCACTGCTGGATCAACATCACTAGATCTAGATCATCATCACTGGGTCATCATTACTGGTGCTATCTCACGATTCTTCTCGTCACAAGAAGTTCTATAGAGCCAACCCTTTTTCATGCTCATTGTAGGCCTAGCCTCCATGTAGGTATTCTTTAGCGCTTATATCTGACCCTAAGTCAGAATGGCCCATCCAGAACTTATGTCTGACCATGAGAGGAACACATCCAACACCATGTCGGAAAGGCACGCCCAACACTCACATCTAACCATGTGGGAACACATCCTATAGCCCTGTAAAAAATGCCCAGAACTCACATCCGATCATCCGGAAACACATCCCACAACCCTATTGGAAAGGATCAGCACTTATATCTAGCCATGCGGGAACAAATCCTGCAACCATGCTAGAAAGGATCTGCACTTACATCTAGCCATGCGGGAACACATCCTGCAACCATGCTAGAAGGGCTCTACACTTACATCTAGCCATGCAGGAACACATCCTACAACCATGCTAGAAGGGATCTGCACTTACATCTAGCCATGAGGGAACACATCCTGCAACCATTCTAGAAGGGCTCTGCACTTACATCTAGCCATGTGGGAACACATCCTGCAACCATGCTAGAAGGGCTCTTAACCCTAGGTTGAGGATTCCTGGTGTTATAGCGGATTTCACCACACTAGGTGAATCACACATTGTATGGCCTTCCCCTGTCCCGCTGCAAACTCATTATCCCCTATGGACCACTTTTTCCCTTTTGATGTATCATTGACCATCCCTAAAAACATTAGAAAAATGATATACGCGGCCTTTTCCCCGATAACTGCGTACATACGCGGATATTCCTTCTATAGTCGCGTACATCAGGATGTGTGCATAATCCAAAATCCTTTGGAGCATTCCTTGACTTGGATCCGACTCATATGACTCCTGGCCTTCCATATGCCTTGAGATCGCATGGATTCAACCTTTCAATATCCATTTGAAAATCTATATAAGGAACCCATTGAGACATTGAAAGCAGAAGAGAGAATTGAGAGTATCGAAACTATAGTCCATTGTTGCCAAAACTATACTTGAGTCTGCATCCCTTTGTCCCTTTGGAGCACTGTTGTGTTCTTCCCAAGCTTTCCCTTTGCTTGTAAGCTTGCTATCGAAGTGATGGAGGATTGAGGTGGTGGAGGCCCAAGTGGGGGATTCAGTTTCTCTGGTTCGCAGACGTGCCGTCAGAGGTTGTCACTTGTAATCTCTGATTCATATTAATAGAAATATCTTTTCCTGTCCAGTAATGTGTATTTGAATGAATATTGTATCCATTGGAATATGTCAAATGCTTATACATTATTGATTATATATTCTAGAATAGATCTAACGCCATGAAATATATTATGCTTGTATTGTTTACTTGTTGTTGAGGACGTGCTATAACAATTCAAGCTGAAGATTGGAAAGCTCAACGGGGATCTACTTCAACCGTTTGGAATAAGTTACGAGGTTCGATCCTTTAGTGTTAGATGTTTTTATTTCTATTGCATATTGGGAAAGATTGATTTCTGGAGTCTAGCTGTCTGTTGTGGTACCCCAAGCCATAGGAATTTCTCTCCGTAACAGAATTGGTGACTCCGCTGGGGAGTTCCTAGTAATTGTCCTTTGGGGGTTGATCTCTTGGCATTCAATGTATTTGAATTGCTCTCTCTCTCTCTTGTTTCTGTGTCGGGTATGGGGGCATGTATTCCTGGTAGAGCCTGATTGGTGTAAATTTAGTCTCATCCTGTCTGTTTGCCTTGAATTTGTGCATCTTTTTCTTCCTGTACGCGGGTTTGTTACTTACAGTCGCGTATACACATGGTTTCCCCTGGGATTGTCGCGTATACACGCGGGTTCACTGTGCACAGTCGCGTATACCCTGGTTTTTACCTTTTTGTGGAAGATAGTGGATTGCTGGGTGAATGCTGTTAGTTGCTGAGTCTCCTTTGGCACTGCCTGAGTCTGTTAATACCTCTGTTTTTTACCAGAAACATTTTTTTTAGCCTAAATTTTTCTTTTAGGAAAGTTCTTGTCATGGCATCTTTGATTTTTTGTTTGAGATTAGTGCATTAGAGTCCTTTGGCCTTAGTGCTTTGCTGGAATTTTGTTTATGTGTGCTTGCAGAGTCTGGGGTGGTTAGAATCATTCTTTTGCTTTTTGTATCTCTTTATTTTCAAAAAATCCAAAATATTTGCTTATCATC
>LPNX011052621.1:155326-209923 GCA_001517045.1 Pseudotsuga menziesii
ATTAGTAGTGTCACAGCTCAATGGTTTGTACCATGTTAGAGATCCGACGTTATTGAGGAGATTCTTAGTAGTGTCACAGCTCAACGGTAGTTTGAGAACATAACATATATACACATTCCAAGAAATTATAATCAAATTGCTGACTCATATGCTAACTATGTGTTAGATTGGCATTTGTTTCATTCATTATAAATTAATCATAAACACAATTTTTACACATGTAAATAAATAAACCGATCACCATAAAAAAAATTTATATACATCAAAAATGTGGTAATACATAATGTCATAATACAAAATTGGGGCTTTGAGAGCCACCATCATATACACGGTAGTACAAAATAGATACACTCCCAGGTGTCTAGTCCTATGGAGGTGGATGAGGGTTGTGATCATGATATGTCACCATGGCTCTAGCTAGCCGCCGGAATAATCACACCCATGCATGTGGTACACCCACCACCTGTCTCTGCATAGCCTCAGGCAAGTCCTCGACTTGCACCATGGGAATCCTGTGAGTCAGTCACACGAAGTTGGTATGGATGCTTTGGAGCATTTGCTCTGCATCCACACCGGTGATATCGTCTCCTCTTCCCCTCCGTCTATGATGTGGGAAGCCCTCTGGTCACCGTGGTCCCACATCTACACATGAATGGTAGATGTCATTATGTATTGTCACCCAAAACCATGTATTTTTTATTCCATTAATCAAGAAAACACAAAAAATTAAATACTTCAAAAATTTTTAAAAAAGAGTAAGGGTTGAGATTTGTTACCTATGTCTCCATATGCTGACCCTAGTGGTAATGGCATGTCCGGGTCTCCCCGGAAGTCTATCCCTGCATAAGGGTAGTCCTCTATGGCAACAATCTGTCGTCGCCACCATGGAAAAAAGTTTGCTGGATAAGGGTTGGCCACCCTACCGCCCCCCATTCTGCGCATCGCGTCTGCCCAACGTTGTTGGGCCGGATCTCGAACCCCGTGGAGAGGAACATCCACTCTAGGGCTCAATCCTAGAACACGCTCGAAGAAAAATGTGCTCAAGATACTACTGAACCCGAAGTTCCGTATCCTACCTGCCTTGCACTCACTGAGCTGATGTTTCATGTTGCTCAGTAGGGAAGTGCTCCAGTCATAGATGGTCGGTGTCATGCACTCCACCACATAGAACATCAGTGGCCGAGAGGCCTGATGGAGTGATGCTAAGCCTGCTATCCTACCCAGTGTCAATAGTATGGCATTTAGTCCCAGTACCTGTATAGCGTTGGTGGGAACTTGGCTCCCCACCTTCTTCGTCTCTGGGTAGCAGTACACAGCTATGTACTTGTCGATAGTCAGCCCATGACCTGGCCCTCCTCGGGCACGAATTTTCACCATATCACCTCGCCGTGATAGACCTGTGATAAAATAGATATCCTCCACCTCAATGGTGAGGGGCATGCCGTCTAGCTGGAAGGACTCTGAGTCTGGATCCCAATAGTCTACAAGCATCTGTAGTAGTCTCGGTTTGGCCCTCAAGCCACCTAGGCACCAAAACTTGTAGAGTCTGCATCTTCTTAGAGCCTCTTGAGCCATTCTATCAGCCCTTACTGCTTCCTCTACATCACTGTGCTCGTGTTCTCGCCACTCTAGTACCATCCTGCATGAGAGTTTGACCAAAATGTCCATTAGAGTCTTGTAAATCCTTATGTGTGGCATCATACGCGGCTGTTTTGAAAACAACCGCATATGTATGCGGTTTCTGGTCCCTTTTCCGCGTATAGCCAGCCCTATACGCGGAAAAATCCTCGATACCTACGTGGGCCGTAGCGATCATGTAAGTTTGGCCTTTAAAAATTCATTTGACCATGAAAAATTATAAAAATTGCATTGAAATGCAAGCAGAGAACATGAGTAAATACCTGGAAGAATCGGTTGTGAATTTCGCCGGCTGGATCTCTTGGAATTTGCAGTTGAATATCAGAGCTCAAATGGGTAAAAGTTTCAAATGATTTCTATTTTTTACTATTTATAGAAAAATTTTCAAATATTTGAAAATTTTTACCCCCTTTCCTATAGTTTTGACCGTTTCTAACCATTTTGGACCGTTTCTGACCTAATCTATGATGTAGAAGACCATTTTCAGCGTCGTTTCATCCTTTGGATTGACCCATTTGTACTGATCTCAGGTATAACGTCTATACTGGCATATAGGTTAGGTTCACCACCGTTTGCATTTTGCATGACCTTATGACCATGTCACCATTAGAGGAAATTTGGGGTCTAAAATGGGCCTTATAAGAAAACGTGCCAAAATAAGTTTTTGTGAGTTGGAATTCAAGAACCAATAGAATTTCAATAAAATAAGTCAACCATAATGGTTGAATTGACATATTTGTCATTAAAAAAAACTACCTTTTTTGTTCGTATTTTCGACATATCTCATTGTGTTTTTACTCAAATTTCGATCAGGAGAGCTCGTTGGATGTGGAATTTGATTCTGCATCCAACGAGTACCCACACTGCATACTTTTGACGGACCCCTCTACCCCAAAAACAAGAAATACCTGAAAAAATGTGATGATGATGTCATCATCACATTTTTTCAGGTATTTCTTGTTTTTGGGTAACGGGGTCCATAAAACGTATGCAGTGTGGGTACTTGTTGGATGTAGAATCAAATTCCGCATCCAACAAGCTCTCCCGATCGAAATTTGAGTAAAAATACAGGGAGATATGTCGAAAATACGAACACAAAAAGTAGTTTTTTTCTTTCTTCCTCCAAACTTAATCAATATTATTTTATTATTTTAACTATTATTTTATTATTTTTCTTAGGAGGCCCATTTTAGACCCCAAAATTCCTCTAATGTATATCCTTAGGTACGAACCCACTCTATTAAGTCACGGAACCTTCTTGCTGCTATAGAAGTGGCATGATATGAGTGGTAGAGACTCACCTTACATGGGTACCCTAGTTAGCGCCTTATTTACTTTTGGTGCCCATGCTGATGTTTCCCCCTTTAGGGTGTGGGAGTCCATTGTATAGTATTTCCATGACATTTAGCAAGAGCCTCATACTCCTCTTGATCTTATGCTGGCCATGACCCCCCGGACTCCCTTATATCAAGTTGTGGATGCCTTATCATGATCTTTGCCTGTCTTATTGAGCTTTATGCCGGCTCCCCTGACATTGCGTTTCAGCCATATATCCCGAGCTTGTCTCATGTCTAGCCATGCAGAGCCTTTATTTATATCCTTCGCAGCTTGATTCCCTTTTTACCGGGAGGGGATTTTCCCCCGAGTGTCGATATCCTACACGTCTATCCTTGCATTGAGCATAGGTATGTTCCACTGCTTGGAACTAGTTTGTTTTCCCTAAATGACACTCGTCTCCTCCTATTTTGTAACTATAAAGCTAGTTTATTCTTTTTTCAAGCTTTTCAAATAACTGAAAAAGACCAAAAAAATAAAAAAACCAAAAATCCGGACAAGAAAAGATATTATCTTTGGTAGCTGTCGAGTCGTGTCGCCTTCGAACAGAGCACTGTATATCACATCCAATGGTTGGGTTATAGTTTGACTTAGGAGCTGTACTCGTTATTTGAGTTTTATCTCCACCAACTGGTTAAGCTTCCAGTCCCTATGGAGCCTCTATTTATGCCTCCTGCGTCATAGAGATGTCCCAGTTTGTATATCGAGTCTATGCTGCCTTCATTTAGTCACCATACGCCGTTATTCTCTTGTTCGAAGGAAGTTGAAACCTGAGTCGGCCATTCCTCATTTATCTTGACTTTGCATGTCATCCATTCCCGGTATAGTTACTGGTTCGTACACCTTATGATCGAGTTCTTCCATATTATACAGCCTTGCTGAGTACCTCGTGTTGGATGATGGGGGATGCCCTAATGCCCTCCTCCCAGTGGATTTCATCCCATCGACTTCAGATCATTTATTTTGGGATTGGAGTCTAGAGTCATTTTGAGTGCCTTGAGAATTGCAGTCATCAGTGGCAGGTTCTCTCGCCATCGATAGTTTTGGGAATACATCAATGTCCCCTGATTGATGGATTCTCTCAAGTGTTCGACCTCAACACCTCTATTCACATAGTAGGACATGTACTCGTAGCGGTTTGTGTAGAAGACCTTCCAGATTGGTGGCATCCACTATATGCTACCTCCTTGATCGTGCTAGTGTTCATGAGATTTCAGCTCTCGTGACTTGTTCCAGTATATGTTAGACATTTCCAGCCACTTTGGAGATCTTGATCTGTTATATATCTTCAGCCTTTGTGGACATCTTGGTCCTTTGTATATCTTCGTCATGGAGATTCTAATCTATGTATATTGTACGTGGTGATGACCACATATGTGTTATCATGTTTCATGCCTATTCATGGCCATTGTACTCTTATGTATCCAGGACTGCTATATGTATTTGCAGTTAGATGCAGAGTTGTATTATGGTATTATGCTGATTGGGTGGCTGGTCTTCCATTCGGGTACCTTCATCACTTCACTTCTGGGATGGACTTATAATGTATTTCGGCCATCGTATAACCCCTCTGATATCATACATTAGGGGGCATCTGTTATAGCGGATTTCACCACACTAGGTGAATCACACATTATATGGCCTTCCCCTGTCCCGCTGCAGACTCATTAGCCCCTATGGACCACTTTTTTCCTTTTGATGTATCATTGACCATCCCTAAAAACATTAGAAAAATGATATACGTGGCCTTTTCCCTGATAACCGCGTACATACGCAGATATTCCTTCTATAGTCGCGTACATCAGGATGTGTGCATAATCGAAAATCGTTTGGAGCATTCCTTGACTTGGATCCAACTGATATGACTCCTGGCATTCCATATGCCTTGAGATCGCATGGATTCGACCTTTCAGTATCCATTTGAAAAGCTATATAAGGAACCCATTGAGACATTGAAAGCAGAAGAGAGAATTGAGAGTATCGAAACTATAGTCCATTGTTACCAGAACTATACTTGAGTCTGCATCCCTTTGTCCCTTTGGAGCACTGTTGTGTTCTTCCCAAGCTTGCACTTTGCTTGTAAGCTTTCTATCGAAGTGATGGAGGATTGAGGTGGTGGAGGCCCAAGTGGGGGATTCAGTTTCTCTGGTTCGCAGATGTGCCGTTAGAGGTTGTCACTTGTAATCTCTGATTCATATTAATAGAAATATCTTTTCCTGTCCAGTAATGTGTATTTGAATGAATATTGTATCCATTGGAATATGTCAAATGCTTATACATTATTGATTATATATGCTAGAATAGATCTAATGCCATGAAATATAGTATGCTTGTATTGTTTACTTGTTGTTGAGGACATGCTATAACAATTCAAGCTGAATATTGGAAAGCTCAACGGGGATCTACTTCAACCGTCCGGAATAAGGTATGAGGTTCGATCCTTTAGTGTTAGATGTTTTTATTTCTATTGCATATTGGGAAAGATTGATTTCTGGAGTCTAGCTGTCTGTTGTGGTACCCCAAGCCATAGGAATTTCTCTCCGTAACACCTGGTAACTAACCAGGTGCCTCCATTCTCTATGAGAATGGCATCAACCCTTATATCGGATCAAGTGGGAACACATCCCTCAATCATATTAGAATGGCCCTGCACTTATATCTGATCATGTGGGAACACATCCCTCAATCATATCATAATGGCCTCAACCCCATATTGAGTATTCTTAGTAACTGACCAAGTGCCTCCATTCCAAGAATGGCATTCGGCCCTTATATCTAATCATTGAGGAACCAATCCTACAGTCATATCAGAATGGCTCAGCACTCATATCTGACATGGAAGGAACAATTCCTCTCACCATGATAGAATGGATCAACCCTTACATCTGACCATGGAAGGAACCAATCCTCTCACCATGTCAGAATGGCTCACGGACTCATCACTTCCCCTTCGAAGGAACCTTGATCTGGAGAACACCAAGATTCTCCCTAAAGTACTCAAACTTCATTTTGGCTAATGGCTTTGTCAACACATCAGCTATCTCTTCATTCATCACAACAAACTGGAGCTTCACTACTCCTCTCTACACCATATCCCTGATATAGTGATACTTGATCTCGATATGCTTCGAATTGTCATGGAACACCGGGTTCTCTGACAACTTCACACAACCCTGGTTGTCACAATATATATATATGTAGCATCTAACTAGAGATCAAATAAATTAGACAATAGCTTTCTCAACCATACTACCTCACAACTAGCTGAATAGGCTGCAAAATACTCTACTTCAGCTGAACTCACTTCCACACAGGACTGTTTCCTGCTAAACCAAGAGATCACACCTAATCCCATATTGAAGCAACACCCTGAAGTGCTCTTCCTATCAATGGAACTTCCTGCCCAATATGAATCAACATAACCTTTCAAGTTAATCTTTTGATTCACCTCATACTTGAGCCCATAATCAACTGTACCCTTTAGGTACCTTAGAATATGCTTTGCAGCAATCAAGTGAACATGTCTTGGATCTGTCAGGAATTGTCTCAAGGTGTTCACATCAAAGAAAATATATGGTCTGCGTGTTTGTCAGGTACATCAAGGACCCAATCATCTAACGATACATCGTGGCATCAACTGATTCTGATGAAGCATCACTCAGTAGCTTCAGGTTTGATGCCATAGGTGTGGTCATTGCCTTTTAGTACATCATCCTGAATCTCTTCAGGATATTTACCATATATTTCCCTTGTCCTAGGGAAATTCCATCTGCATTCTGCCATACCTCCATGACTAGAAAATAATGCATCATACCCAAGTCCTTCATTTCAAACTCGGTAGCAAGCTTCTTATTCATATCAACAATCAACCCATCCATACATGTTACAAATAGACCATCTACACATAGTAGGAGAATCATTGGGTTGCCATCTTCAACCTTGTAGTAAAGGCTGGAATCTGCTTTACTCTTGGTAAAGCCCAAACTGGATAGAAAGTTGTCAATTCTACTGTACCATGTCCTGAGTTCCTGTTTCAAACCATATAGGGCTTTCTTAAATCTACACACATGAGAATCCCTGTCATATGTCTCAAAACCGAGTGGCTGCTCCACATACACTTCCTCTTCCATTACACCATTCAAGAAAGCATTCTTTACATCCATCTAGTGTATATTCCATTTCATCACCGCAGCCAGAGAAAGTACGGATCTGATGGAAGTGTATTTGGCTACAGGTGCAAAAGTTTCTTCATAATCTATTCCTTCTTTCTCAGAGAAACCACGAGCCACAAATCTTTCTTTATATGTTTCTATGCTACCATCTGCAGCATGCTTGATCTTGTAGATCCATTTGGAGGTTACAACAGACTTCCCTTCTGGTCTTGGGACAATATCCCAAACATCATTCTTCATTATCGATTGATACTCTTCGATCATGGCATCCTTCCATTCTTTCCTTTCTGCCGCTTCTTCATAATTGGAAGGTTCTTTATCGATGAAATCACACAATAATGCTACATAACCAGAGCAGGACCTAGTTCTCTTTCTTTCTCTGTGGTTCTCTTCTGGAGCCCCATATCTTTCCACACCTTGGATAGCTTCCAATACCCAAGCAGGTTTCCTCTTATGAGGATTCTTCTCTCAAGGTGGATCTACAGGTTCTTGAGGTTCTTCTATTTCTCGATCTCCTTCTTGATATTCTTCATTCATGGTTGTGTCATGAATTATGGGTGCTTATGTTTCTTCAATATTTTCAGCAGGTCTCTTTCTGAATTTTTTATAAGCTGAGTCTTTGTCAAATGTTACATCCCTAATGATATTGATCTTTTTGAATCTTGGGAAGTATATTCTGTAATCCTTCAAGCTTTCAGAGTATCCCACAAATATACCCTTCTTTCCTAAAGGATCTAACTTTGTCCTCTTTTCTTTTGGAATGTGTATGTACACTGGACAATTGAATATTTTGAGATGGCTGACTTCTGGTTTCTTGTCGAAAAAGACTTCTTCAAGTGTCTTGTTCTTGAGTACTCTATGTGGATTATAGTTCTGTACACACACCACTGTTTTGGCAGCTTCTGCCCATAGATGCATGGGAAGATCTTGATCATGAAGCATAGCCATTGCAGCTTCCATGATCGTTCTATTATTCCTTTCTGCAACCCCATTCTATTGTGGATTATATGGAGTAGTTAAATCCCTCTTAATCCCTGAATATTTGCATAATGCTTTGAATTCATTTGAAGTGAATTATCCACCATTATCTGATTGAAAGATCTTGATCTTTTTTCTTGTGTGGTTCCCTATCAAGGCTTTGAATTCCTTGAACTTGCTGAATACTTCATCTTTGTTCTTCATGAAGTATATCCATGTCTTCCTAGAAAAATAATCAATAAAAGAAACATAATATACATACCCGCTTAATGAACTTGATGACATTGGACCGCATACATCAGAGTGAATGATCTCCAAGATTCCTTTTGCCTTGCTCTCGCTACTTGGAAATGTCTTCTTTTTGTTCTTTCCTTTCCCACATCCTTTCCAAGCTCCATCATGTTTTGCCTGAATTTCTGGAAGACCTTCAACAACTTTGATTGCAAGTGGCAGTGCTCTGTAGTGCACATGTGCAAGCCTTCTATGCCAAAGTTCATTTGGCTCTATTGTGTCATGGACTAAAGCTTGTTCTGGATGGCCCTTCAATTTGTATAGACCTCCCTCTTGTTCCCCAATCACTACTGCATCATCAAAATTCTTTCGCTTTGGCCACATGAGAACCTGGCCATCTACAAATGCAACCCTCATGCCTTTTGTATCTAATGTAGATATGGAGAGGAGGTTCTTCTTTAGTCCTAGTACAAACAATACATCTTGCATCTTCATAGTCTTTCGAAAGTCTATCTTATAGGAGGATTCCCCACTACCTTTTATTGGATACTGGTAGTCATCCCCAAGTTTCACCTTGTGAGGTGAGTCATGTTCAGATAGTTTCACAAAGGATTCTTTGAATCCCATCATATGTTTGGAAGAACCACTGTTTACAAGCCAATCATTGCTTCCATGTGAGATAGTTCCTATGAGAGAGGAGATAAGCACATATTCTTCATCACTTGAAGAATCATCACTTTCTTGTCTAATTCTCTTTGTGGAAGGTTCATCATCCTCTGCAGTATCAGCATGATGTGTTCTCCTATTTCCCTTCTTCTTATGGGAGTTAATCTTGTTTCTAGGACAGTCTTTGGCAAAGTGTCCTCTTTCATCACATGTATAGAATCTTAATTTAGATAAATCTTTTCTAGTGTTATATTTTTGGTGGAAGTTCTTACCTCTGGAGTAATGAGAGCCTCTTTTGCTTTTGTTGGAGTGAACTATGAGAGATTGATATTCACTTCCCATATTTTATTCTTGAGCTGCTATCCAAGCTTCTTCTTGAGAGCATTCTTCCCATAGTCCGCTGAACTTGACTAACTTCTTTCTGGCACATATTCCTTGAATAAAGGAGTCCCATGATCTAGGGAGACCATTCAAGGTGGTCATTACAATCTATGCATTCTCCACTTCTTCATCTACTGCTTCCAGTTGTTCCCATATCTGAGAGACCCTTGTAAAGTAAGACTGGATGGTCTTTGCATTCTAGATCTATACATTCTTCAGTTGGTTTCTCAGAGTCATCTTCTAGTTTATGTTGTTCCCTTCAAATAGTTTGGTCAGGGCATCAAACATAGCTTTAGGTGTCTTTAGGGGGGACAACTATGGTATGAGGTGATCCTTGATTGAATCAGCAATAATCCTCTTATCCATAACCAAATTCTTCTTGTGTAAGGCCTTAGCTTCATCTCCCTCTTGAACTGGAACCTCCTCATGGATATAGGAGTACAACTCATTTTCTTCCAGGACTAAGGAGATCCTATACTTCCAGGCTCGAAATTTATTAGCTCCCTCAAGATTTTCATCAAGCTTGGTATGATGAGACATCCTAACTAAGAACCTCAAATGGAAATACAAAAGATTTAGATCTTACCAGGTCAAGATGTCATATCTGGATCTGAAGCTAAATTTCTACAGTACTGGTTCAGGAGTAGATTAGGGTTTGGATTTTTCGGAGTTCTATCCAACCAAATGCTTTGATATTGATCTATAAACTTCAATTTTGAGGAGGAGATCAATCCAGGCCTGGGCTCACTCAAAAATTCCACTTCTGTGGAAAGCCCTAATTTTCAGCAGCAGTGTCGGGTCCAAAACTAAAAAAGATCAGAATCATATTCTACTTCAACAGAAAGATGCATCCTAGGGAGGAGATTTATCCCCACCTTCTTTTGTTGAAAATCTGTGGAGAGAGATCCAAAAAGTAGGAAGCTCTGGTTCCCGCAGTTGCACAGTGTCTTTTTCTCAGGTTAACTCTGATACCATGTTAGAATTTTATCATTCAAGATAGCATTATGTTAGGATCTTTAACTGAGAGAATAACAAGTACATCAATCAAACACAAGAGACAATGAACACAATTGTTTTACTCAGGGAAACCATAAATGGAGAAAACCCTGCAACTTCCTCAAAGATAGAATCAGCACCAAAGTAAAACCCAAAAATAATAAGATGATATCCTGACAGCAGTAGCCTCTTTGTTTCTAGCCCCAGTAACTTCTTCTTCCTCAGCTATGCACTACAACTGAGTGTGAGTGGGTGTTTAATAAATAGAGAGGCTCAGTCTCTATTTATACTAATTCTTGACTTGACAATGACTCACTAGGGCCAACTTCACTAGGTGAGTCTAACAACCCTAGGGCCCCATAATTGTGTGGACTTTAACCCTTGATCAATAGGAGGGTTACCCACAATGACTTGACATGACTTGTTTACATTATAGAAACTCTCGATTGGATCATCCGGGCATGACATGACTCAAATGCTTCCTGGAATAAACATCGGGGTACAATACATAAGATGTACAAGTGAATACATTCCGAAGTTACAATTACATCGACATAAGGGAGGGTGCAGTTTCTAATTGTGAAGGATTATTTGGACTTGGAAACAATTCCACATGGTCCTACTTTCCTAATTTCCCAAAGGGGGCGCTTATGTGGCTAGGGTTAGGGAACCCATGGGTTTGAATTGCTCTCAAAGGTCACCATTGGTGTCCACTTTCTAAAGAGATCATCCAAAAGGATATTAAAGGTGAATTTGATCCCATTGATTCAGTTTTTATGTTTTGATATTGTATTTATGCTATGTGTCATACTCTTTGAGTGTTGTGCCTCAAACCATTGGGTCATGATCCCCAAACCCCTCCTACCTTCTCTTCCATTTCAATTTATATCTATTGAAGGTCTATGGAGATATAATTTCATCTAGTGAATATTATTACAGAAGTAAATTTCATCCTCCATCATCTACAATTTGAGCTCCAGTGAATCGCATGCTTCACCTATGCTCACAACCCTCTTTCAGTGAGGATCTGGGCCTCCTGCCCATCATTTTGGAGCCTCCTTTGTATTGGTAACTATATTATATGAATTAAGTTGTATAAAAAGATTATAAATATTTTATTTTACTGCCTCAAGTCTAAATAACTGATTCATTAAATATTACCTTCTTTGTTTCACATTAAAAGTTTGCTTCATCAACATATTTAGGGAATTTGATGAAGTTCAATGCAATAAAGATTATATGAGGTTGTGGAAATTATTGAGTGGATTATATATGTTAAATGGAGTGTTATATATCTCTTTTATATTTCATATCAGTACAGAAATAAATATGCAATTATTTATCTACTTAATTTCACACCTTAGCTAGAAAGCTAGTATTAAATAACTAGCTTTGCCATTTCTTGTATAAACAGAGTTCTGATCACCCAAAAACTGATCCGTAAGTTCCTGTGGGTCACTGATAGACACAATTTACCATAAATAAATCCATAAATTATTTTCATCATGGTATTACTATATTTTAGGATCCTTCACTATGCAGGGTCTCCCTAGGCCAAAAAATCCCCAAAATACCAAATTCACCCAAAAATCTGTAGAACTTTCCGAAACTGACCCAAAGTGTTATAAACAATAAATAACCTTAATTTATGAATTAATATCACCTATACATATTGCCTAAGCCTTTGGTCAGAATATGGATTGAGAGTCCCTAATTTCACGGTTTGGTGACCCAACAACATGGAAGTAAGTTTCCGCGGAGCGGATTCCGAAATATCAATGGTACCATATATAAATGTGTTAGGGGAATATATTTCCAAATATTCACTCAATATTTATTGATATCCTCTTCCCACTCTGACTCTACAAAATTTCCCTACCTTAAACCTTGATTTCCCTACTCTGTTAGTGCACCGGATGGTAGATTTTGTAAATCAGAAAATTTAATATAAATTTGTAGAAGTGATTAATATTCTGATTTGTACATAAAATCAGGGATATTACATTGATGAGTATAGGAATTTTCTCCCTAAGAATAATAAGTATAGAACAATCAAAAAAAATATTTTCAATGGGAAGCAAGAGATTGCATTAAAACCACGGAGAATGACACCTCACCTTTGGAAGATGCAATACAATAAAAATTGTCAAGATGGTATGTATCGATCATCATATATGAATTTTTATGTATTTTAATTTTTATTGTGAGTTGTCTACTGTAGTGACAATAATTGATTTCATTAATTTATTTATAAACTAATATTCATGATGTCCTTCGTGATCATGAAGGAGTTAATGGGCTTCCACGATGGATGAAAAGTTATCCTATACAATTCAGTAGGTTTCCCTACTATGAGCACCTACAAATTGATCATCTGTTTGATACAATGCATATTGGAAAGAATCTAACTAAAAAATTATGGCAATTACTGGAGCTAAGGGGCGAGAAATATAAACTTGTGAAAGTTTGCAAAGACATTTAAGAAGGAAACCATGCAATGAAAGACGTCATTCAATTTCATAGCAACAGAGACCAAATTAATATAAATTCAATTCCATGGATGTTTACGGAGAAGCAAAGTAATGTTTTTGTTGGCCACTTTTCCCCACTTGCGTTACGCAGGTTCTGCGCAGCCTATCGATCTAACAACTACCCGAGACACTAGCCCAATAGAACAAGCCTCATCGGCAACACCTGTGAAGCAGGTGCAGTCTCACCTGAGATATCTCATAGATGGGCAACCACCAAAACCATGTTTTTGTGATTGTAGAGGAAGTATAGTCCCTTGGTTGGCAACCAAGAAGCTCAACAAAGGTAGCAGGATGGCTAGATGGAGGAGTCGATTCTGTGTGAATGAGCACAACTGTATGTCATCGCACGCAACCTGAATTCCCTTTCTCTGTCGTAGCTGGTGAAACTCGTGCAGCGTAGCTGACTTACATCAATCGGATCTATGACTTATGTTGGGGTTCATAACAGGAATTATACAAAATGATATACAATTATTCAAGTTCAATTCAACAAGGCATTTTGTTTATCTATTTACCAATTGCAAGAAACTAACAGAATTGAACCACTTTAACATTATGCAGAAGCATCTATTAATCAATCACATAAACATTCACCACATCAATCATTCATTTGGACACAAGAAATAGCGTGGAATCCCATTTGGGAAAAAACACCAAGGTGCTCTTCATCTAGCATGAGAAAGGATATAGCACCTTGCAGTCTACGATATGTAGACTGATCTTGAGATATGTCTTTACTTTTAGACTCATAGTTCTCATGCTCTCTATATTAATTCTCTTAATCTAATTCTACTACCTACAAATCCGCACACAGCCTGGATCAACTCTCCTAGCATATGCACCTCTCTAGCAAAGATTTCTCCTTACCCTATTCTAATTACCTCCCTCTTATATCTGCTCTCTACAGCTGTATACAACTCTCGTCTATCAAATCCATTCTGCAATTATGACTAAAAAAAAGGAAACCCTCTAACTATTACATCTCTCCTATTTATAATATTTTACATGACCACATTAGGTTGACTTCTTATAGGAAGTTTGTTCACTGTCACCATCAGCCACCCCCCAGGCTACAACTGTGGTGATCATGACTCGACACGAGGCACTAACGACCTTACTTACAGCGTGCTTTCACTCATGTGGAATCCATCAACTTAAGCCAGCTTCTGCACCCATGACCGCCCTGTCGTTTTTTGGCCATTCCCCTCGTGTGCACTTCCGCGCTTTCCTTTCCTTTGGTGCACACTTCTCTGCTCTTCCTTCACAGGTTGTTTCCATCCTTCACACTCTTCCTTTCCTTCTATCGCACACATGATGCATTTTCCTTGGCTGCATGCATGAAGTTCCTACTTATTCCCCTTTCCCTTGGCTAACAGGCCCCCAACACTCACATGTGGCTTGTCTCGAGCCACTAAGCAAGGGACATATGAGTGGTGGGTACGACTTCCTCTTCTATCTGTTCTGATAAGTCTATGCCCATAGCTTGCTCTACATCTAGCTAGGCCTTTTTGATAGTGATTCTATTGTTCCGCGTCATGTTCCTATGTGCCCTTATTTGCATTGCGTTCTTCTTCTCCTATTTCTTCTTGAAGCTCTTCTATGGTCTCCATTGTAGCTATATATTTCCTTGGAAGCTGGGCTGCATTACCAATTTTTTGCTAGAACTGGGCCAGAATAGGTGTAATTATTTCTATCTCTTGACAAGTTTCCTCTTTCTATTGCTTGAGTTCCTACACTGTGCTACTGCTTGGGTGTTCTGATAAGGTACTGTCCAGTGTGTGAGTGAACTCATGGATGCACTGCTGAATCGGCTGAATTAACTTTGTTATCCTTTTAGCTTCAACATGTTGTTCATCCATTTCCTTGTTGTGCATGATTTCCTGGTCATGCAGGTTTCTGGCCTTCTTGAGGAGATCCTTAAGCTCAGTGCCTCGAGTGATTTTCTCTTTCATTGGTAGCTTCTTAATCTTGGCTTTGAGTGCCAAGATTTGTAAATATGCCTTCCATGCTTACTTGGAAAGTTGCTCTACCACTACATCATCGATGAGCTGCTCCCATGTTGTAGGAATTGTCTCAACTACCTCTGCACATATGCACTTAGCTTCCCTCAGTCGGGAAACCACTTGAGTTGTGGATTGTTTCCTTTGTTGTAGCAATTCTAGGGTGTGCCAGGTGGTGAGTGGGTTTTCATCTCCCAGATCTCTTTCTGGAGGTCTGCGGCCATCTTGGAGAGATGTCTCAATTGATCCACTAGTTCAACCTCCAAATCTTCTACCTCATCGAAGAGTTGCACCACTGCTTCCTTTATTGCTTGTTCTAGCAAAGTCTGCCTCTCGGCTTGGGCTGCCAGATCTGCACGCTGGTGGGAGATAAGTTTCTTTCGTTCCCTTGCTTTCCTAGTTGCCTTAGCTTCCTAAGAAGTAGATATAGTTTCACGAATTCTAATTTCTATTGCAGCGATTTGTTGAATAGAGTATGTCTGCGGCAACATTAACTTTGAAAAATTTAAAATCAATGTGTCCAAGTTATGGAGACTTGCCTCATTCTCTTTTCCTTTCTTAGATAATGCCTCCGTAGGCATTTCTATTGTTAGGGGTGGGATCATAATTGGCACTGCTAAGGCGTATAATTGGGTGACACCATGGGTTCTAACTTGCATGCTGTCTCACACTTCGGTGATAGTCCGCACGATCTAGTTAACCTTTGTGGTGATGGCGGCTATCCAATTGGTGTTCCTGGTCGCAAGCTATCCCAAAGTTTTGTCTGTGACTTCATCCACAATGTCGCACTGTTGGGACACGTACCCTAAGGATTATTAGTTTTGGTAACTCCGCGGTTGTTGAGGAAGTTTGTAAGCAGAGTTACAGGTCAAAATAGTCTTAGGGGTCTCGGGGTAAGTCAGAGCCCCTTTTTGTAATAAACCCATGGTTTAAATCCAGGGTTTAGGGTTTTGGGTGCCCATGGTTTGAAGCCATGGTTTTGTAATAGCGCGATGTATAAATAGGCATTTTTGTAAATAAGAAAAGTTAGGCTTTTTAATGTAAAGAAAGAAAGGCGAAGCTAAGGATGATTGTGTAAGGAAAGGTTAAGTCCCAGCTGTGTGCGTGGACGACCTCTACAGCTGTGTGCACAGAGGGTTTTTGTAAGAAGGTTAAGGAAAGATCTGCAACTGTGTGCGCAGAAGCCTACTACTGTGTGCGCGGCTTTTAAGGACTGAAGGGATCTGCAGCTGAGTGCGCAGATAAAACTGTGGTTTTGTAGCAAGTTGAATAAAACATAGTTTTGTGGACGTAGCCCCTACACTGGGGGTGAACCATGTTATATCTGGTGTTGTGGTTTCTTGTGTTGTTTCTCTTTCTGTTGTCTTTTATGCATTAATAACTGTATACATTTGATAAATTAGATCACTGCTAATAACAAGCTTCGCTGTGAATTCACTGTAGTGGGTTAAGCAAGTCACGGTTGTTTATCTATCTGCGAAGTTGTATATGAGTGAATGACAAAGCTGTGTAATTATTGATTAATAAGTTTATTAAAGGCTAAGGTACAGTAATATCCCTCTCCGCTTGCAGAAACCTGATTCTGTGGCACCCCATAGCTGTTTCGGGTGAGACTGCAACCTGCGCGCAGGTTGTTGCTGAAAGGGCCAACACTGTGGGTCTTTTGTTGGTGTGACATAAGAGGATTAAACCCGGGTCTGCCCTATTAACCAACAAATTGGTTCTGTTTCCGGTTGAACTCAGTATCTGCTCAAGAGGGGTTTACGTCGTACCTCGAGGGCTATGTTTTGGAGGCCCTCTGTGAAGGAAATCGGTGATTGGTTTGCTGATACTTATCTGAAATTCACGCAACAAGAGAACACAAATCCGCGTTGGAGCACACGTGACTTTTTACAAAGGTATGTTTTTTGTGATGCTTATGAAATTTTCTTTGGTAGTATCCACATAGAGTTGCACCAGTGGTTGTCTAGGTTAACAGAGCGACGAACGAACTTCCAAACTCGACGGGTTCCCACGTGGACCCCCACAAGGGTCAATCTTGTGCAACACGTGAACAACGAGGTATCCCACGCTGTTGATTTCTGGACGACGCAAACATTGGAAGCCTTCGTGACAGAGTTTGCCATTGACACAGGTACCTCCTTCAGCGAAGCTGAACAACAGTTTTTCAAATGCCCCTGTGGTAAGTTTTTGAATTCATTAAGCTTGAGGATTAAAATACTATTGGCTGAAAAGGGTATATTGTTGTTTGAATTGGACTGCTAGCTTAGTCATACTAACATATGTTTGCAAGTGCTAATACCTTCGACGAGCAAAGTGGTTTGCTGCGAAGTGGAACAAGGTACAAGAGAGATTTTGACTCCTATTCCTTAGGTCAGGCTACCGCGTCTTCCCCTATACATCCTGAAGAGTCAGACTCTGAAGAAAACCCTTTGGTTGGAAACCCTCCGGTCACCCCGCAGCGACGCTCTGTTACCCCTAGAATTCCGTCGCAGTCTGACAGTCAACCAAGTCCGAGTATTTTGGCCACAGGTCAATCTACCCCCGTACACTCCCCCCCATCTCCATCCTGTCCCCCTCCCAACCCTCCCAGAACCGCTATGGCCCACCTAGCTGATGACATCAAGCTACTCATATTCAAAGGCACGGGATCAGAAGACCCTGAATAGTTCTGGTTTTTATGTGAAGCAGTATGGAACATGAAGAATATTACTGACCTGGATGTGAGAACCGCGCAGCTCATTACTTCTTTCCGGGACCGGGCTTCAACCTGGTTCATGAAATTCTCCAGTACTCAGAACCCTACTTTAGATGAGATTAAGGCAGCCATCACCAAAGAATTTAAGAAGCCTAATCAGAATCACAGAGCATCATTGAACTAAAAGAGATTCAACAGCGGCGTGGTGAATCCGTGTGGGAATTTGACCAGAGATTCAAAGTTCTCCTAGACCAAGTCAGCTTTACCATTAGCCCTGCGCAGCATAAGGAATGGTTTATTACAGCATTATTACCACCTATCAGAACTCTGCTCATGCAACAGAAGGTTGCTGACCAGCAAGAGGCTCTGGAGATTGCAATGAAGCTAGAAACTACCCCCGTCAGAGATGATTCTGGTATTTCTCAAATGCAAGCACAGCTAGCAGCGATGGCCCTGGAACTTCGCGATATGAAGAAAGCTAAAACCAGTCGAGAGGAGGTCTGGTGTACGCAATGTCGGACAGAAGGTCACGATAGGGACAAGTGCCCCATGGTCAGAACTTACCTAAATACGGGTGCGCCAAACCAATTCAATCCCAGTGTTCTATATTGTGAGATTTTTCGAACCACTGGCTAACATCGCCCTGAAAAATGCCATCTTCTTCAGAGATATGTTCAAGTTCCCAAGAACCCCTACTACAAGTTCTGTAAGTTGGTAGGGCATAATGAAGAGGAGTGTCGTAGCTATGACCTCATGAGAGAGCGCATCTCTGATGCCTACCGAGTGCAAAATGAATCCCAGCATAATGACGGCTATGGTTACCGCGGCAGTGCCTCTGGAAGAGGTGCATTTGGAGGTCGCAGCCGTGGTGGTATGACCGGAAGAGGTAGAGGCCAGGTTGTGTGTTACAATTGTAACCAAGTTGGCCATTTTGCTTGCAACTGTCGGAACCCCGCCACAACTTGTCGGTATTGCCGCGCAGTAGACCATGTGATTGAACAGTGCCCCCAGCTCAGAGCAAAGATTCAGGAAAAAAAACAGTGGCCCTACCCAGAATATTCAGTTGATTTCTGTTGAGCAGAGACCTATCGCAGCCATCAATGTGGTCACCCGGAGTGGAGCTATGACGCACATTTAGAATACGCCGAAACAACCTGTCGAGGTGTGCGTGCGTAAGGCCTCCGAGCACATCCCAACACTTAACATTGCGAAAGACCAAGCACCAGTCAAGGCAGCCCAGTGTGATATTGTTGACCCTCGCACAGCAGCAGTACCTACGCGGCAAACTCAGCAGGCCTCGCAACCGCAAGATGCTTCGACAGATAAAGTAAGTACACTCTCCTCCTTTTTACAGAGTTGTATGAAACTCTTGAGGAATCAGAATGCTTTAAAAGAGCTGCAAAAAGTTCTTGCTGTCACAGACCCTCAGAGAGGAGTTGATCAGGAGAAAACTGTTAGTCGTGTCCGAAGAACGGGGAGGTAAATGAGATTGAATGTTCAGATAGGGGAATATGATATGACTGATGTCATTTTGGATCTTGGATCAGAAGTTAATGTCCTACCCAAGCAGACCTGGGGACAAATGGGAAAACCTTCCCTGGCTTGGTCACCTATACAACTGAGATTAGCTAACCAGCAAAGGATTGTGCCCCTAGGGAGACTTCTTAGTGTTCCCATAGATATTGATGGGGTAAGCACTCTAGCGGATTTTGAAGTTATTGAGATCATTGATGACAGCAACCCTTATCCATCCCTGTTGGGAATCAAGTGGGACATGGAAAATTATGCAATCATCAACCTTAAGAGGAGACAGATGACCTTCAAAGGAAATGGTCTGCGAGTTATCATACCCCTCGACCCATCCCAAGGAGAAAGATATATAGAACCGATCAGAGACGAAGGGGAGCAGGATACCCTAGACCACATCTACAACATTACAGCCAAGGAAGAATATTATGTCGAACCTGATGCCGATGGCGTAATAGATTGGCAATGTGATAGCTCATGCATGTCTAATTCTGACGATGGTCTAGAGAATTGGCAGAATCGACTGTACGAGCTACATGGCCATAGGTGTGCGCAAATCACTAATTATCTTATATGCCTTAGTGCGCAGCCCAGAGAGTTGCCTCCATATGTTGGGTTGACAGACCCTGGAGAAATTATTGCACATTTCTCAGAACAAGTACCTAAGTCACAAAGAATACAGACTCTGGAGACAGCATTAGGAGCTACAGTAGCATGGTGGCCCGATCATAAAAAATATACTCCCAGTTGGGGAGCCTGCCAGAAATTTCTGCACTTTAGATTCATAAACCAATTCCAAGATGTGCGAAGTAAGTTCGATGGGCAGAATATCCCTTAGGAACATTTGAGGCAGTGTTATGCAGCATGGGAAAACATACCTCGTGAGGAGTGGGTGCATAATTTTGTGCACACCTTGGACCCTATAGCAACAAACTGGTATATGGAAGCCGAGCTCCGACACGGAATTGAATACCAAGCCAAGGGGCAGAACCAAGAAGCCAGTCCATCAAAACTCACAGTCCTGTCACTGACATTCCCCGGACGGGTCGAAGGGAAATATTGTGCCGAGGGTGCTTGTTTTCACGAAGCTCAAACCATGATTCTGCCGAAGACCAAAAAAACAGTGAGGCTTAAAATCTGACCGTTGGGAAGTAGCCAAATTGGCGGCGGTAGTGCTTTAATTGCCTTAAATGCCTGTACTAAGAAGATTATCGGAAATCGAGCACCACTTGGACAAGATTTTTGTCAGATTTGGTGCCTTCAATGCACCATCCTGCCCGATTTGATTGATGGAGTGTATAAGAAGATGCCTAATTTAGGGAAATTGTATTCTGCAGTTCTTTCATATTTATGAGTGAACCCATGACAACAGAACGAGAGCTTGACGATTTAGTAAGATAATTTCAGCAAGAGGGTCTGATAAGTTGTTCTAATCGGCTACCTGCATCTGCTCCCTATGAAGAAGCTCACCCAGCACCTCCACGGCCGATGCAGACACGGTCTTCCAGGAAATAGTCTAGAACTGAAGTTCGCTCCACGCGAAACCAAGACCGGCATAGGAAAACAGGGCAAACACTAGCAGATCATCCTATGGATCCCCCCAGTTCAGCACAAGTCCCAGCCGGGGATAGGGAGAACATTGCACCACCACGGACACCGTATCTACAACCTGTTCGACCCGGCACCAAGCTACCTCGACGAACAAAGCAATTCACGTTAACCACACCCTTGCTGCCAGAAGGAGTTTAGCTGATCGGAAGTATGACAGGGAAGATCGATCAAATTAAGTATAGTGATCATGACACAAATGACCATGGCAAGTTTCCACAGTTTGTGCCAGCAGAATACTTGCACCGCGTCAAATACCCAGATGATAATGTGACACTACTGGAAGTACAACCATGGGCTGCGGGCCTGGACAAAGCTGGCTTACTCAAGATGCTTGATATTCTGCATTTCGATCGCGACATACATGTGACTGTAGTGGCCAAATAGTTGCTAGCGTTAGTGCATAACGGCTATTTATGGATAGGGGACTAGAAAATTCCTATTGACACCGCACTCATCCATAAGATCACAGGTTTACCAATGGCAGAACCTGATCCAGGAACTGAATTTTTATCAAAACATGAAGATACAAAGCTTGCGCAAACTATGAAAGAGCGGTTTGGCCTGACAAAGGGGAAATGGGGGTATCACACTTCCGCGATTCGGGAACAGCACATTCACTTTGCAACTGATATCTTAGCCTGCAAAGTCATACAGAAATGCAGGCCAACTGAAGTACCTGCTCCGGTTATCTGGATTTCTATGAATTGCGTTGAGGGGTATAGTTACAACTGGGCCACATATCTTGCGAAGGAATTCCTGGAGGATGCCCGCGACGCACAGGAAAAAGGTAGACCTTTTTGTTATTCCTGGCTACTAATACTTATTGCATTAGTTGGGTGGAAAGAACCCATCGAAGCTCAGTTTGTAGAATTAAACCCAGGCATGCCAGGGGCAGCGAGGTACGCCTCCCTATGGATATCCTCAGATAAGGTATCTCAGCAGATGATGAACACTGTGTTCGTCTTTTATGCCATGAGTATCCACTATGAGATTGTGCAAACACCATGGCTCACCAACGAGTTGTTCTCTAAATATGAGGGCACCGCGAACTTCAGTGCTGATATACATCATGTTTTCATTCAAGCCCGTGCAGATCCACAACATCAATGGTTTAAATTACCATATGTAGTTACCGAACCAGATATCAGGGGTATAGTTCAGCAATGGCCGGCTGACTGGTTGAAAGATCTAGGAAAAAAACCCTCTATTCCAGTTCCCCTAGCTACCAATATTGGCGCAGGTACCAGTCAGGCGCAGCAGCAAAACCCATTAGAAGATAGCGAAGACCTAAGTGATTTGCAGCTAGATGGAAATGGCCAGGGCATAGATGATGGACAGGACAGACAGGATGAGGAGTCGATCAATACCATATCAGATCCTAACCCATCAACCAAGCGCAAGTCACCAGAAGTAGTAGAGGTAAACAAGCCGCAGTCCCGCAAAAAGTCAAAAGCGTCGAAGGACAGAAATATTGAAGAAGAAGCCACTATAACGCTGGATGAGCTGGAGTAAGCTCTATAAAAATCTACAGGAATGCTTACTAAAAAATGGTCAGAGTTTGCGGAACTACATCTTGCTAGGCCCACAGGTATAGCACACAGGGTTTCGGAGCTAAAAGAGTTAGTAGAAAAGTCGACAAACAATACTGCGACAAGTAGCACTACAACATCCACGCAGCAGGATATTAGGCAAAGGCCACCCAGAGATCACTGAGGCCAAGTATCAAGCGTAGCTCTGATACTGCCCGATGCAGACTCCCGGTCCCAGATGAGTATGACCGTAGGGATCGATTATACAAAGATGTCCATGTCAGAATTGCACCTCTTCCAGCTCGTCGTTACAAAGGAGATCCATGCACGAGACCAATTGTCCCAACTCCAATTGGAAGACACCATCAAACAAAACAAAATCGTGGCAGCACGACTGGAAGAAGTAGCACAACAGAAGAAAGATGCTGAACATAAAACAACTACACTGATGCGAGCACTGGACGAGGCATGTCAGAGTCTTTCTCACTCCGACATACGAGGAGAAGAGGAACCAGAACAGAGAATCACTAAGGTGAGAGACTATGCCTAGAAGTCTCGCAGCAATATTGAAAGGTTGAAGACAGAACACCAGCACCAGATCACAGAACTTCAACTGCGCATCTCTCCCGAGACTCCACCAGAGGTCCGAGAACAACGCCATAGGGACATCACGGCTTCAGCAGCAAAGATATCAGATAATGTGGCCAGCGTTTCAAAACTAATGGAAGATAGCATCGAAGCATGGGAGAACCTACAGGACCATCCAGATGTAGGTAAGATCCAGGAAACCATCAAGTTGCGCCAGGCTGAATTAAATGCAGTCAGAATAGAAATCAAGACGCTGCCACCTATGTAGAAGATGGCTAAAGTGAAGCACAGCAAGGAACTTCAGCAGGAAATTGATTCCTGCAGGATGAAGGTAACGCTACTAGAGAATTCGCTACAGTCATTGGTTGCTGAAGCATTGGAATTGAGTAATACTGCAGAGAGCCAGCTCAAACTTTTGAAGACCTACGACACTTTTGCGTAGGAACGGGCTAACACAGAATCATCTTCAGTGTTACAGGAATTGGTGGAAAAGGAGAAAGTAGCTAACGACACACTACACAACCTCACCAGTCGATTCCAGACCCTCGCGCAGAAGATTCTCCCACCAGAGCCATCGCAGAGTGTCCCAGGACGGGCCACTAGTGAGTCTTAGGGGCCTGTTGGGACGCGTACCCTAAGGATTATTAGTTTTGGTAACTCTGCGGTTGTTGAGGAAGTTTGTAAGTGGAGTTATGGGTCAAAATAGTCTTAGGGGTGTTGGGGTAAGTCAGAGCCCCTTTTTGTAATAAACCCATGGTTTAAATCCAGGGTTTAGGGTTTTGGGTGCCCACGGTTTGAAGCCATGGTTTTGTAATAGCGCGATGTATAAATAGGCATTTTTGCAAATAAGAAAAGTTAGGATTTTTGATGTAAAGAAAGAAAGGTGAAGCTAAGGCTGATTGTGTAAGCAAAGGTTAAGTCCCAGCTGTGTGCGTGGACGACCTCTGCAGCTGTGTGCGCAGAGGGTTTTTGTAAGAAGGTTAAGGAAAGATCTGTAGCTGTGTGCGTAGAAGCTTGCTGCTGTGTGCGTGGCTTTTAAGGACTGAAGGGATATGCAGCTAAGTGAGCAGATAAAACCGTGGTTTTGTAGCAAGTTGAATAAAACACAGTTTTGTGGACGTAGCCCCTACACTGGTGGTGAACCACGTTATATCTGGTGTTGTGGTTTCTTGTGTTGTTTCTCTTTCTGTTGTCTTTTATGCATTAATAACTGTATACATTTGATAAATTAGATCACTGCTAATAACAAGCTTCGCTGTGAATTCCCTGTAGTGGGTTAAGCAAGTCACGGTTGTTTATCTATCTGCGAAGTTGTATATGAGTGAATGACAAAGCTGTGTAATTATTGATTAATAAGTTTATTAAAGGCTAAGGTATAGTAATATCCCTCTCTGCTTGTAGAAACCTGATTTTATGGCACCCCATAGCTGTTTTGGGTGAGACTGCAACCTGCGCGCAGGTTTTTGCCGAAAGGGCCAACACTATGGGTCTTTTGTTGGTGCGACATAAGAGGATTAAACTCGGGTCTGCCCTATTGCCCAACAAATTGGTTCTGTTTCCGGTTGAACTCAGTATCTGCTCAAGAGGGGTTTACGTCGTACCTCGAGGGCTATGTTTTGGAGGCCCTCTGTGAAGGAAATTGGTGATTGGTTTGCTGAGACTTATCTGAAATTCGCGCAACAAGAGAACACAAATCCGCGTTGGAGCGCACATGACTTTTTACAAAGGTATGTTTTTTGTGATGCTTATGAAATTTTATTTGGTAGTATCCACATAGAGTTGCACCAGTGGTTGTCTAGGTTAACAGAGCGACGAACGAACTTCCAAACTCGACAAGTTCCCACGTGGACCCCCACAAGGGTCAATCTTGTGCAACACATGAACAACGAGGTATCCCATGCTGTTGATTTTTGGATGACGCGGACATTGGAAGCCTTCGTGATAGATTTTTCCATTGACACAAGTACCTCCTTCAGCAAAGCTGAACGACAGTTTTTCAAAGGCCCCTGTGGTAAGTTTTTGAATTCATTAAGCTTGAGGATTAAAATACTATTGGCTGAAAAGGGTATATTGTTGTTTGAATCAGACTGCTAGCTTAGTCGTACTAACATATGTTTGCAAGTGCTAATACCTTCAACAAGCAAAGTGGTTTTCTGCGAAGTGGAACAAGGTACAAGAGATATTTTCACTCCTATTCCTTAGGTCAGGCTACCGCATCTTCCCCTGTAGATCCTGAAGAGTCAGACTCTAAAGAAAACCCTTTGGTTGGAAACCCTCCGGTCACCCCGCAGCGACGCTCTGTTACCCCTGGAATTCCATCGCAGTCTGACAGTCAACCAAGTCCGAGTATTCCAGCCACAGGTGAATCTTCCCCCATACACTCCCCCCCATTGCCATCCTGTCCCCTTCCCAACCCTCCCAGAACCGCCATGTTCCACCTAGCTAATGACATCAAGCTACCCATATTCAAAGGCACGGGATCAGAAGACCCCGAATAGTTCTGGTTTTTATGTGAAGCAGTATGGAACATGAGGAATATTATAGACCTGGATGTGAGAACCGCGCAGCTCATTACTTCTTTCCGGGACCGGGCTTTGACCTGGTTCATGAAATTCTCCAGTACTCAGAACCCTACTTTAGATGAGATTAAGGCATCCATCACCAAAGAATTTAAGAAGCCTAAATCAAAATCGCAGAGCATCACTGAACTAAAAGAGATTCAATCGCGGCGTAGTGAATCCGTGTGGGACTTTGACCAGAGATTCAAACTTCTCCTAGACCAAGTCAGCTTTACCATTAGCCCTGCGCAGCACAAGGAATGGTTTATTGCAGCATTATTACCACCTATCATAACTCCGCTCATGCAACAGAAGGTTGCTGACTAGCAAGAGGCTCTGGAGATTGCAATGAAGCTAGAAACTGCCCCCGTCGGAGATGATTCTGGTATTGCTCAAATCCAAGCGCAGCTAGCAGCGATGGACCTGGAAATTCACGATATGAAGAAAGCTAAAACCAGTCGAGAGGAGGTCTGGTGTACGCAATGTCGGACAGAAGGTCACGATAGGGACCAGTGCCCCGTGGTCATAACTTACCTAAATATGGGTGTGCCAAACCAATTCAATCCCGGTGTTCTATATTGTGAGATTTGTCGAACCACTGGCCAACATCGCCCTGAAAACTGCCATCTTCTTCAGAGATATGTTCAAGTTCCCAAGAACCCCTACTACAAGTTCTGTAAGTCGGTAGGGCATAATGAAGAGGAGTGTCGTAGCTATGACCTCATGGGAGAGTGCATCTCTGATGCCTACCGAGTGCAAAATGAATCCCAGCATAATGACAGCTATGGTTACCGCGGCAGTGCCTCTGGAAGAGGTGCATTTGGAGGTCGCGGCTATGGTGGTATGACCGAAAGAGGTAGAGGCCAGGTTGTGTGTTACAATTGTAACCAAGTTGGCCATTTTGCTCACGACTGTCGGAACCCCACCACAACCTGTCAGTATTGCCACATAGTAGACCATGTGATTGAATAGTGCCCCCATCTCAGAGCAAAGATTCAGGAAAACAAAAGTGGCCCTACCCAGAATATTCAGTTGATTTCCATTGAGCAGAGACCTGTCGCAGCCATCAATGTGGTCACCCGGAGTGGAGCTACGACGCACATTCAGAATATGCCGAAACAACCTGTCGAGGTGTGCGCGCGTAAGGCCTCCGAGCATGTCCTAGCACTTAACACTACGAAATACCAAGCACCAGTCAAGGCAGCCCAGTGCGATATTGTTGACCCTCGCATAGCAGTAGTACCTACGCGGCAACCTCAGTAGGCCTGGCAGCCGCAATATGCTTCAACAGATAAAGTAAGTACACTCTCCTCCTTTTTACAGAGTTGTATGAAACTCTTGAGGAATCAGAATGCTTTAAAAGAGCTGCAAAAAGTTCTTGCTATCACAGACCATCAGAGAGGAGTTGATCAGGAGAAAACTGTTAGTCGTGTCCGAAGAACGGGGAGGGAAATGAGATTGAATGTTCAGATAGGGGATGACTGATGTCATTTTGGATCTTGGATCATAAGTTAATGTCCTACCCAAGCAAACCTGGGGAAAAATGGGAAAACCTTCCTTGGCTTGGTCACCTATACAAATGAGATTAGCTAACCAGCAAAGGATTGTGCCCCTAGGGAGACTTCTTAGTGTTCCCATAGATATTGATGGGGTAAGCACTCTAGTGGATTTTGAAGTTATTGAGATCATTGATGACAACAACCCTTATCTAGCCCTGTTGGGAATCGAGTGGGCCATGGCAAATGCTGCAATCATCAACCTTAAGAGGAGATAGATGACCTTCGTAGGAAATGGTCTACGAGTTATCATACCCCTCGAACCATCCCAAGGAGAAAGATATATAGAACCGATCAGAGACGAAGGGGAGCAGGATACCCTAGACCACATCTACAACATTACAGCCAAGGAATAATATTATGTTGAGCCTAATGCCGATGGCGTAATAGATTGGCAATGTGATAGCTCCTGCATGTCTGATTCCAACGATGGTCTAGAGAATTGGCAGAATCGACTGTACGAGCTACATGGCCATAGGTGCATGCAAATCACTAAGTATCTTAGATGCCTTAGTGTGCAGCCCAGAGAGTTGCCTCCATATGTTGGGTTGAAAGACCCTGGAGAAATTATTGCACATTTCTCAGAACAAGTACCTAAGTCACAAAGAATACAGACTCTGGAGAAAGCATTAGGAGCTACAGCAGCATGGTGGCCCGATCATAAAAAGTCTACTCCCAGTTGGGGAGCCTGCCAGAAATTTCTGCACTTCAGATTCATAAACCAATTCCAAGAGGTGCGAAGTAAGTTCGATGGGCAGAATAGCCCTCAGGAACATTTGAGGCAGTGTTATGCAGCATGGTAAAACATACCTCGCGAGGAGTGGGCGCATCAGTTCGTGCACACCTTGGACCCTATATCAACAAACAGGTATATGGAAGCCGAGCTCCGACACGAAATTGAATACCAAGTTAAGGGGCAGAACCAAGAAGCCATTCCATCAAACCTCACATTCCTGTCGTCGACATTCCCCGGATGGGTCAAAGGGCAATATTGTGCTGAGGGTGCTTGTTTTCACGAAGCTCAAACCATGATTCTGCCGAAGACCAAAAACACAGTGAGGCTTAAAATCCAACCGTTGGGAAGCAGCCAAATTGGCGGCGGTAGTGCTTTAATTACCTTAAATGCCTGTACTAAGAAGATTATTGGAAATCGAGCACCACTTGGACAAGATTTTCGTCAGATTTGGTGCCTTCAATGCACCGTCCTGCCCGATTTGATTCATGGAGTGTATAAGAAGATGCGTAAGTTAGGGAAAATTGTATTCTGCAGTTCTTTCAGATTTATGAGTGAACCCATGACAACAGAACGAGAGCTTGACGATTTAGTAAGAGAATTCAAGCAAGAGGGTTTGATAAGTTGTTCTAATCGGCCTCCTGCATCTGATCCCTGTGAAGAAGCTCACCCAGCACCTCCATGGTCGATGCAGACACAGTTTGCCAGGAAATAGTCCAGAACTGAAGTTCGCTCCAAGCGAAACCAAGACCGGCATAGTCAAACAGGGAAAACACCAGCAGATCATCCTATGGATCCCCCCAAATCATCACAGGTCCCGGCCGGGGATAGGGAGAACATTGCACCACCAAGGCAACCGTATATACAACCTATTTGACCAGGCGCCAAGCTACCTCGACGAACAAAGAAATTCACGTTAACCACACCCTTGCTACCACAAGGAGTTCAGCTGATCGGAAGCATGACAGGGAAGATCGATTGGCTTAAGTACAACGATCACGACACAAATGACCATGGAAAGTTTCCATAGTTTGCGCCAGTAGAATACTTGCACTGCGTCAAATACCCAGATGATAATGTGACACTACTGGAAGTACAACCATGGGCTGTGGGCCTGGACAAAGCTGGCCTACTCAAGATGCTTGATATTCTGCATTTCGGTCGCGGCATACATGTGACTATAGTGGCCAAACAGTTGCTAGCGTTAGTGCATGACGGCTATTTATGGATAGGGGACCACCAAATTCCTATTGACACCGCACTCATCCATAAGATCACAAGTTTACCGATGGCAGGACCTGATTCAGGAACTGAATTTTCATCAAAACATGAGGATACAAAGCTTGCGCAAACTATGAAAGAGCGGTTTGGCCTGACAAAGGGGAAACAGGGGTATCACACTTCCGCAATTCAGGAACAGCACATTCGCTTTGCAGCTGAACTCTTAGCCTGCAAACTCATACAAAAATGCAGGCCAACTGAAGTACCTGCTCCGGTTATCCGGATTGCTATGAACTGCGCTGAGGGGTATAATTACAACTGGGCCGCATATCTTGCGAAGGAATTCCTGAGGGATACCCGTGATGCATAGGAAAAAGGTAGACCTTTTCATTATTCCTGGCTACTAATACTTATTGCATTAGTTGGGTGGAAAGAACCCATCAAAGCTCAGTTTGTAGAATTAAACCCAGGCATCTCGGGGGCAGCGAGGTATGCCTCCCTATGGATATCCTCAGATAAGGTATCTCAGCAGATGACGAACATTGTGTTCATCTTTTATGCCATGAGTATCCACTATGAGATTGTGCGAACACCACGGCTCACCAATGAGTTGTTCTCTAAATATGAGGGTGCCGTGAACTTCAGTGCTGATATACATCATGTTTTCATTCAAGCCCGTGCACATCCATGACATCAATGGTTTAAATTACCATATGTAGTTACCGAACTAGATATCAGGGGTATAGTTCAGCAATGGCCGGCTGACTGGTTGAAAGATCTAGGAAAAAAACCCTCTATTCCAGTTCCCCTAGCTACCAATATTGGCGCAGGTACCAGTCAGGCGCAGCAGCAAAACCCATTAGAAGATAGCGAAGACCTAAGTGATTTGCAGTTGGATGTTGATGTCTAGGGTGTAGATGATGGACAGGACGGACAGGATGAGGAGTCAATCAAGACCATATCAGATCCTAACCCATCAACCAAGCGCAAGTCACCAGAAGTCGATGTCGATCCTGTCAAGTCTCACTACCTTGACCATCGATATCGAGAAGGCATTACAGAGCTGGACTGACTTTCAGCATCAATTGGCCATCACGGCCCCAGCCATCGTCGAAGTATGCGTTCAGCGACGGCCGACAATCCGCCTACATAGTCCTCAACAGGAGCAAGTCTGAAGAAGTTCGACAGGATTTCAATTTTGGTACCTCCCTCTTTCTTCGGGACGAAGAAATGTTTTGTTTATGGGGGAGATGTAGAAGAATCAAGTCGACATAAGTCGACTTGAACGAAGACCGACTTAGTCGATCAGCCGACTAAGTCGAGAGACCGACTACGTCGGTCGGCTGAGTAAACACGGTAGTTAGTCTGTTAACTAATAGTCGTGTCGGTTCGGTGAACTGACAGGTAGTTATGATTGTAACTGTTTGTAACCTATATATATTAGGCTGTTGAGCCACATAAGAACGAAGTTCAGTTCTTGGCTTTGTATGATCTATTGAGAATAATATAATCTGTTTATCCTATCTGTTCTTGTCTCTTGTATCTGTGTATATTCTGTATATTTTTATGTATTATTGGTAACCTTATGTGATCTGTGAGACTACAACAAGAGGTAAACAAGCCGCAGTCCCGCAAAAAGTCAAAAGCGTCAAAGGACAGAAATATTGAAGAAGAAGCCACTATAACGCTGGATGAGCTGGAGCAAGCTCTAGAAAAATCTACGGGAATGCTTACTAAAAAATGGTCAGAGTTTGCGGAACTACATCTTGCTGGGCTCACAGGTATAGCACACAGGGTTTCGGAGCTAAAAGAGTTAGCAACAAAGTCAGCAAACAGTACTGCGACAAGTAGCACTACAACACCCATGCAGCAGGATATTAGGCAATGGCCACCCAGAGATCACCGAGGCCAAGTATCAAGCGCAGCTCTGATACTGCCCGATGCAGACTCCCGGTCCCAGATGAGTATGACCATAGGGATCAATTATACAAAGATGTCCATGTCAGAATTGCACCTCTTCCAGCTCACTGTTACAAAGGAGATCCATGCACGAGACCAATTGTCCCAAATCCAATTGGAAGACACCATCAAACAAAACAAAATCGTCGCAGCACAACTGGAAGAAGTAGCACAAAAGAAGAAAGATGCTGAACATAAAACAACTACACTGATGCGAGGACTGGACGAGGCATGTCAGAGTCTTTCTCACTCCGACATACGAGGAGAAGAGGAACCAAAACAGAGAATCGCTAAGCTGAGAGACTATGCCCAGCAGTCTCGCAGTGAGATTGAAAGGTTGAAGACAGAACACCAGCACCAGATCGCAGAACTTCAACTGCGCATCCCTCCCGAGACTCCACTAGAGGTCCGAGAACAGCGCCATAGGGACATCACGGCTTCAGCAGCAAAGATATCAGATAATGTGGCCAGCATCGCAAAACTAATGGAAGACAGCATCGAAGCATGGGCGAACCTACAGGACCATCCAGATGTAGGTAAGATCTAGGAAACCATCAAGTTGCGCCAGGATGAATTAGATGCAGTCAGAATAGAAATCAAGACGCTTCCACCTATGCAAAAGATGGCTAAAGTGAAGCACAGAAAGGAACTTCAGCAGGAAATTGAGTCCTGCAGGATGAAGGTAATGCTGCTGGAGAATTCACTACAGCCACTGGTTGCTGAAGCATTGGAATTGAGTAATACTGCAGAGAGCCAGCTCAAACTTTTGAAGACCTACGACGCTTTTGCGCAGGAACGGGCTAACACAGAATCATCTTCAGTGTTACAGGAATTGGTGGAAAAGGAGAAAGCAGCTGACGACATACTACACAACCTCACCAGTCGCTTCCAGATGCTCGCGCAGAAGATTCTCCCACCAGAGCCATCGCAGAGTGTCCTAGGACGGGCCACTAGTGAGTCTTAGGGGCCTCTTGGGACGCGTACCCTAAGGATTATTAGTTTTGGTAACTCCGTGGTTGTTGAGGAAGTTTGTAAGCGGAGTTACGGGTCAAAATAGTCTTAGGGGTGTCGGGGTAAGTCAGAGCCCCTTTTTGTAATAAACCCATGGTTTAAATCCAGGGTTTAGGGTTTTGGGTGCCCATGGTTTGAAGCCATGGTTTTTTAATAGCGCGATGTATAAATAGGCATTTTTGTAAATAAGAAAAGTTAGGATTTTTGATGTAAAGAAAGAAAGGTGAAGCTAAGGATGATTGTGTAAGGAAAGGTTAAGTCCCAGCTGTGTGCGTGGACGACCTCTGCAGCTGTGTGCACAGAGGGTTTTTGTAAGAAGGTTAAGGAAAGATCTACAGCTGTGTGTGTAGAAGCCTGCTGCTATGTGCATGAATTTTAAGGACTGAAGGGATCTGCAGCTGAGTGTGAAGATAAAACTGTGGTTTTGTAGCAAGTTGAATAAAACACAGTTTTGTGGACGTAGCCCCTACACTGGGGGTGAACCACGTTATATCTGGTGTTATGGTTTCTTGTGTTGTTTCTCTTTCTGTTTTCTTTTATGCATTAATAACTATATACATTTGATAAATTAGATCACTTCTAATAAAAAGCTTCGCTGTGAATTCCTTGTAGTGGGTTAAGCAAGTCACGGTTTTTTATCTATCTGCGAAGTTGTATATGAGTGAATGACAAAGCTGTGTAATTATTGATTAATAAGTTTATTAAAGGCTAAGGTACAGTAATATCCCTCTCTGCTTGCAGAAACATGATTCTACGGCACCCCATAGCTGTTTCGGGTGAGACTGCAACCTGCGCGTAGGTTGTTTCCGAAAGGGCCAACACTATGGGTCTTTTGTTGGTGCGACATAAGAGGATTAAACCCGGGTCTACCCTATTGCCCAACACACGCAGAAGGGTCAATTCCGCATATGGGAGTATGTAGCATAGGGCCAGTTAACCTTCTGCCTCTTGCTATATGGAAAGCTCAATGTGTCTTCGTCTTCCTCCTCTTACATGGGTTTCTTTCCCCTCTTTTTTCGGGCTTGCTCAACGCTTAAATATTCACTTATAGCGGGGTATTCTAGGTTTTCAATGGGTAGATCATGCTCATATTTTATTTCATCTTCTTAGGAGTCATCCTGGGGCTCCTGCATACTAGTACTGGTGCCATGCTGGTGTGGGTTCTCTAGAGTATTTTCCTGCAGAACTTGTTGTCATGTAGGTACCTTCTTCTAATAGGTAAGCCATTCCTAATGCTACTCTTTTATTTCTTGCTCAATGTTGGCATCCCTAAGGATGAAGAATGTGGGAAGGGCTTTCTTATTGGGGTCTTGTCATGGTTACAAGATGATGTTGTGCTGTGCTGCATGGAATTGAATGAATGGGTACATGGAAACCGTTGCAGGAGTCAACCGGTTCTGTGCGTGCACTATTTGATAGATCCTTTCTCCCTGTAGGAAAAATAAAATTCTGGCATCATTCTTGTGCTTTTTGTCCTTATGGTCCTAGAGGTTCTGGTAAGGCCTGCCAAGAAGATATAGGGGGATATCCATGGGCTAACATCCTGGTGGCGAGGCCCATACTACAAAAGAAATTAAAATCAAAAGACACACTACAACAAATCCTGGAATTAACGTCCCATTTAGTGTCCCTTTTTAGTGTAATTTTGTTTTTACATTGAGTGGTCAAACTAGACGCTAAATGGGACGCATCATGGACAAAACTTAAAGTGTCTCAAAAAACATCTTTCTTTACTTCCAAGATAGTATCCTTTATGATGTCCAAAATAACATCTCTTTTTTTGCTTCGAGAATAGCGTCCAACTTTTCTTCCTAAAGAACGTCAAGATTTTCTTCCATAATAGCATCCAACTTTCTTCCTAAACAACGTCTAGGTTTGCTTCCTAAATAACGTCATAGTTTGCTTCCTAGCGAGTGTCCAGTTTTGCTTCTTAAATGACACCCCTATTAGCACCATATTTGCATCCTTAATAACACCATGTTAGCATCCAAATTAAAATCCAATATTGCATCCATTTTTGCTACCACTTTAGCATCCCATTTTGCACCATGTTTTACTTCCAAATATGTGCCAATTTTCCCTTCCAAATTTGCACCAGTTTTTGCTTCCTTTTTTGCATCGTGTTTTGCTACCAAAATGATGCCAAATATTTCTTCTATTGTTGCACCATATTTTGCTTCCTATGTAGTGCCATGTTTTGCATCGAAAGTAACGTCTTATTTTTCTACCATATCAACGCCATGTTGGGATTCATCATTAGCACCATGTGTTGCATCCTTTTTAATGCCTAGTTTCGCGTCTCTCATGTTTTGATGACTAATTTAGTCATTTTTAGTAATTTTATATATGAGTTTTGGTCATTTTGTTTGGTCACCTATCTCTTATTTTTTGCTTACTAATTTAGTTGTTTTTAATCGATATTATAATATCATTAGGGCATGGAGGAATCGAACCACCAACCTCCTGCTTGTAAGGTAGGCGCTCTTCCATTGAGCTACAACCCTTTAAGAATTTGGGAACCTAACTTACAGAGTCCTCTACAATGGTAAAAAGGATCAATACACAACTTTGAGTATCTAATGGTCGACAAACGATGATAGATTGTATTATCCTCAACATGGGATTGATTACGTTCCTTGGTTCTTTGTATATCATTTTCCTATGATTGTAAAGTTTCTATCATTACAGTACCAACATATGTAGCTTGTGAGGTAGTAGCATCACCTTTTTCCTATGATCTAGTGGTATCATGGGATTAATCTAATTGAGTGTCATCAACTGGTTGAGCCCTCTATAACTGAGAAACAAAATTATCCTCAATTCCTAATTCTATTGTAGTGCCACTCATTCCTCTAAGTTGCTGACTATCATCAACCCAACTACTCAAATGATTCATTGGTCACCCACTTCGAAGTGTTTAGTAAATAGAGTCCAAATGGGACGGAGCTGAAGTACTTTGAATATTACTCTATGCTACAACCCTATCATTCTCTGCAATCATAGACACATTACATTATATATGTCCTTAAATTATTAACTCTAAAGTTTGAATCCATAAATAACATGGTAATACTCAATCCATTCAAAACCCTGTGTGTTTTTTGAAGAATTTTTTGAACTAGATAACATAGGGGCTATTCTCCTTGAAAGGCGATTGAAATTTGAGATAGAGAGACCTAATAAGAATTTTGGAGTCCCATAATATTGTAGCTTTGTGAATGCTCTGCTCTCACAATAATGATAGGACTTGGAGTAAAGCTAATGCTTCTTCCATATTATTAGAACTGATGCCAATTCCCCATGCAAACTCAATGACTTGTTTTCCTTTGGGATCAAAGGCAAACCCCTTTCCCACCAAAACACTTGACACCCCTGGTAAATCAACTTAGTTGCAAGCCCACAAAGTAGCAACTTCAGTAAGTAACATGCCCACCTAATTACAATTCTACTATGCAATGAACCATCGGTTCAACTGATGGCAATTGTCAATGAGTTAAATGACAAATTATTGTACTTTTAATATAGGAACAAAATGCAACCAAACTATAGTTGTTTAACATTTAAGAATCTGGAATTGTACTTGGATTGATAGAAAAGGTTGTTCTGTAAATGCGTGGATAGCAATAGAGGTTTAAAAATTAAGACCAAGTGTTGTACAGTGACTGCCTAATGCTCTGTCAAACAATCAGTTTTTGATGAACAAATATTATTATGCATATTATGTATCATTTATGAACATGAATTATGTTTCCAAAGAACCTAAGATTTGACATATATTACATATTCCTTCAGTTTGGAGTTCCAGGTGACTTCAACAAGGTTGATGCTAATACTGTATGCAACCACCAAAGTGGCAAGGTCTCTCACATATCTTGAATTCAATATGAACTTAAAACTCTCCATCATTCCCATCTTTGGTTTCTCCTGTAAAAGGTATGAGAGGTTGAGTTAAAGAACCTAAAATAACTTATGTTCTTAACATAACACATTTGAAAAACTGCAAGAAAATAGAATATATACCTTCTTATTATGAGCTTCTCCCTTGGGAATTGTAGGATAATCCACTACAAATTTATTTACCCACCAGTAGATTCCACATAATGTAAGCCCCAACAGCACCAAAATTTGCATCATTCCCTTCAAGGAGACTTCTCAACCATCCACACCAACTGCAAGATTCTTACGCATATGGGAGGAATACTTAACAGTTCTCCCTGAAAAAATCAAGGCTACATTGGCTCCTAGGCCAAATAGAGGGTAGAACTGCTTTGCTTCATCCATTGTTGTAATCTGCAAACAACCCCAAATGGATCATCCCTTATATTGGTAAAACTTGTATTCATTTTCATTTTCAATATAGACTTGTTTTAGATATAAATCCAAAAAAACCAGCATAACGCATCCATAGAAATGAGTTGCAATTACTAAAATGCAACTCAAACTGCAGGCCATAATAATATTTCGAAATCTCTTTCTACTTTAAACAAATATGACAAACTTATGCCATCTTCTGCAATAAATCCATCCACAAAACAACTCATTCTATTTTTTTGGAGTATTTTTCAATTTTTCGAACAGAAGCCTATTAGTAGCTGCATTGGAATACTCGTGCCTTACAAAAATTGTACAATAAGCCTAATGCAAGTTGCTCTGCTTCATAAGATAAGGTGCATAGTTTATTGCACTCACATATTCTATTGTATCATGCTATGTCTATATTTCAAACCTTAAAAACATTACAGTACAACAGTTCTTCTCTGATAATAAACCTAGTCTCTAAGAATACTAGTGTGTTTATACAACAACATTACTTTCAAAGTTTAATTTGTGTCAAATATTCACCACTATAATGTGTATTGAACACCAATGTGTTTATACTAACATGCATATCAAACATGACAACCAAATCCACAAGTGAGTTCTTAAACAAATTACTAATGAATCTCTCTCATCAATTCGATCAATCAATTCTTTATCAAACTCTCAACCCTTTCATGATCACCACGGGACCAAAGAAATCCTTTTTAGACCATAGCTCAACACTAGACTAAAGAAATCCTTTCTAGACCATAGTTGAAAATGAATTTTTATTTAGAAAATACTTTAAAGTGTTGATTAGGATCTTATTGGCCAAGATAATCAGAGACCCACCCTTCCAAAATGATCCTTATGAGTTGTGTTGATAGATGAAGGATCATCCCTAGAAAGAGTTAGCCAAGGGCTTTATTGGGTGGTACCATTCATTCAGTTTCCTTCATAGTTCTTTAAGTGGTCGTTTTATTTCAAGTTTAAGTTATGACCATTTAAACTATATGTTTTGTTTTAATCCACCATTATGTTTGGTAAACGAAAATCTATTGCAACAGCTAAACCGTCCAAGAGTGAAAGATTTTGTTCTCCCAAATAAATCCAAATATAAAACATTTTGAAACCCATAATTAAAAAGCAAGATTTCAGAACTCTTCACTACATAAATCATTCTGAGTCAACACAGAGGAATGGATCTGATCATAGCTTCATCCATACCATATGATTGAGTAATTATCAACTAGCCTTCTAGGTCTTGGAATCCTTCCACTAAATAAGCATAAACTTGTATATTAGTCCAAACTCCATATCAACTAGGAATCGGTAATTGGCTAGAGTAAAATATTCATTATTTCATTTTTAATGCCTTTATAATTGCATGGAAATGGCCGAATGGGATACATATATGAAATCTCTGGGAACTTCTTGTTGTAGTTCTATATTTGAGTGTGCATTAAGGTGGAAAAATGATTACAGAAAAAGGGTTGCATGGAATATTTTCCAAAGTCTCAGCTCAAGAAATGCCTAGAAAAGTAGAGAGTAGCTCTTAGGTTAGATTTCTGTAAGACATAACTTGTAGATTGACTGAATATCAGTCATTTCAAATATTTATTTGTGTCCCCAATCTATGCCAACCAAATCAACTAGAAAGCAACAATGGACTACAACTTAGAGTCTTAGACTAAACTAAAATTCAAATATGTATGCTTTAGAAAATAATAGCTACATGCACATGCCTTAAGAATTGATATTCATAGGGAGAATGCATTTTTGTTCAAATAGACCTTACGTTTTACAAGATTATCTGAGCATAGTATTTCATCTGATACTTTAAATATTATTATATTAGTCTTGACAATTTCTTTATCCTTTTGCTAAGATTGGATATCTTTACATTCTATATAACACTGAATTGACACTAATATAGGAAAATGCCCTTTTTCTTAAGAAATCATAATATCTTTCTAAATGGAGGCCAAGCCTTTTTTTGTTTTGACTCTTGAGTGATTGTCACACAAGCTTCCTATAACATTGTCTTTAACTCATTTCAAAAGGATGATATTTTTTCTTACCTATAAATTCAATTGTTTCCGTCATTTATTGAATATGAACTTATGCACCAACACTTTCCAATCTCTGAGAGGAGAAAGCTTATTATTTTTTCTTTCATGGATGTCTTGTTTTTCTTTGATAGAAAAGGGATTATTTCTTTCACGGACATTTCTTTTTTATGATAGAAAAGGGATATTTTATATACTTACAATATTGTCTCCTCCTAAAAAAATGTCTCTCGAGAAGCTTTACAATACTTGGAAAAAATATTGTAGTAACTTACCACCAGTAAAGCGTTTCCTAGAACTACAACAATGGCTATCAGGGAAAGACTGATGGTGGTGGTGCTGTAGTTGTGCTTGGTGGGTCCTTTAGTTATGGTTGCATCTAGTGACTCTTTTTCTTTAGATTCAGAAATGTAGTGTGTCTTTTAGTTTAGTTGCTGTAATGAAATGGATGAGTTGGAGAACTTCAAGCCACAGAAGCAATTAGCACAAATTATGTCTCTAGATTCCAATGCATCTACATAGAAAAACACACCAATTGTGTATTCAAATGTAGATGTGTCTATTTACAAAGTAGAAAGGAGAAATTATGGATCAGACAATAGATTTGATTTGGAAAGTGGCATTCAGGTCAATGAACCAGAGGTTCCTTTTTCCGAAAAATTGTTTGGAAGAGTTGGGTATAGTGGGTTACGCATAATTCAAAGTGTTAAGAGTTCAATAGGTGCACATTTAGGGAATAATGCCATTCAATGTGGTTTTGTGACTCTGTCCAAGGGAAAGAATATGAGATGAGATTTCCATTTCATCACAATGCATTGAAGGATGTTGTTGTTCATGTTGTTGCAAAATAGTTTCAGGGTATTATCTTAGCAAAGGCAGTAGATATGGATAAGCTTAGACATGGTAATGGAAATACTACCTTGATATCCCTTTCTCTTATGGAATTTTTCATTGCTCTGCTAGGAGGCCTTGGACGTTTTTTCCAATAGGCTCCCCATCCAAAGTCATCTCTACCGGCTAAAATTTCCTTTGGACAGGATTGCTCTCGAGGAAAACTCATGGCCAATTTATTTAACAGATATACTTCAAACCTATAATTTTTTTGAAAATACATAGATGTAATTAACTATGTTCATGGAGAATGAAGGATAATAAACCCACTACAAAATCATTAATAACACCACCACAAATTGATACAAATTGAGAGTGAATTGATGTAACTACACAAAATTGATGAGAAAAATGCAAATATAAAAGATCCTATATAAACAAATTCTAAATTAGACAACTTGAGAGTCTGAGACTTACCTGAGCATCTTCATCTGGCATGCTCATATTCCACAAAATTGTTCTTTGAACTCGATTTGAAACTATATCGAAACAAAGCTCTTTCTCTGCTAGTCTATTCAAAAGATGTCCCGAAGGAAAGTTACATAACACAAAATATCACAAAAATAATATACATTTACAAGAATGATTTAACCAATAACTATCCTTTAAGCTTAAATGTAAGAGGATTTACTATATAGTTCAGGGATTGCCTAAAAAAGTCATTAAGAAAAAGGTTGATTGCACATGCCAGACAGGTTAATCATGGATTTCACTAAGTTGAAATTAAGAATAGTACAATCTACAACCTCTATAAAACAAAATTAAAAGACAAGAATAGATTGATTGACGGAGCTATATAAACTTTTACATTCATGAGTCCACTAAGCGACTTACATAACAAAAATCAAAGTATTATCTAAAACATGTAGAAGTTTTCAAAAGATTACATGAGACAGTCAATGTATCGACAATTGCAGCATAGTCCAACTGGAAGAGACATTTTCACCTAATCCTTGATATTTATCGCTTGGTGCAGCTAAAATGAGATTCATTACCAAAAAAACATTTCCAAATCTTACAAAGATATTTTTAATATGCTTCAAAATGAGCAAGAAGCTTGAGAACATTTTCAAATGAAACCTAGGATTCCCTGTTGTAAAAGCCAGCCTCCTTCCCTTGCAATTTCACCCTTTGTGCATGAACTTATATAAATTTCCATCCTAATCAAATAATTTAGTTTTTCCATGACTGCTAGTTTCCCTACAATAAATCAGTTAATACTTTTGATTTTTCCCAAGGTGTTGCCTATTTCTCCATTTACTAGAACAGTATAATTCTCTCTTCAAACTTCAGATTCACACCACTTTTCCTCCCTGACTAGCTTAGCATAGATCAAAGAAATCCCCAAAAAAAGGATAGGCTGACCAACGGGAATAAACCAATGACAAGTGTTTTTACCTCTCGATTTATAATAAGATAGCCTTGACCATCCACCATGTGTGAAATAATCATTATCATGTCATATTCGGCATCAGGGAACTTCAAAGGAAGTTTGGTTTTCTCTATATCAAAAGCACACACACGAACTTCAGCTGATTTAAGAAGATATGCCCTATTTTCCAAGGTAACCTTTGAAGAGTCCACTTTAACAGTGTACCATTGTCCACATCTTGCATTTGCAAGATTGCAAAATCCATAAACAAGTAAAGAATGAATGTTAGTTTTTGGGTATATAAAAACTCTTGCTGCAAAGGATGTTGAATGTGGACTTATGATGTAGAGACAAGCCATTCTTTGTTCAAAAGCATATTGAAAACATTGAATGTGGACTTATGATGTAGATACAAGCCATTATTTGTTCAAAAGCATCTTGAAAACATAACAGTATGCCACTATGAATGACTCGATTGAAATTGCATGTTTCTATAAACCCGTAGCTTATCATTAAAGTATCAGGTTTGCAATGTATTATTAACCAACCAATACTGAACTAGTATAGTGTACATGGTAAAGTATAGGTGTACATGATAAATCCAGCCTCCTTCCCCTACAATTTCAAACAACAAGTAGAGAGATGATCGGGCTTGTATTAATGTTGAGACCCAAGCTCAACACCCCCCCCAACCAGTTGGTGGAGATGAAGCCAGGTGCAAGTCCCAAGTGACTTTGATGGCATAGATTCACTTGTCATAACATAGAAGATTAGCCAAAGAAAATCTATAAGACATATTTCTCAAAAAAAAATAGCACCCAAAAATATCCCAAAACCCCGCTCTAGAAATTTACAGTTTACTCAAGTATTGGTATAAAAAAGGAAGGTGCAATTTGTATGATGCCAACTAGCAAGTGAGCTATTCAAAATTCAAGGCTGAATTTTTGAGCTCCCTCGTTATAATTTGTCTGCATGTAGAAGCACTAAGTTAACACTGCATGAATGAAGAGAGTGATGGATAAACAAATGTGTCATTAAAGAAAATTATTCGTTTGCTACTGTTGTTGGTGGTGCTACTAAAGGATATTCTTCTATTTCCCATTCAAACCTTTCTTAAAAAGCACAAACTCCTCCTATAATTCCACAGAAAAGGAAAACCATTCCCTTGATCTCAACCTTGTTTGACAATATAGGGAAAAGATGACCTTCCAATTGCAATTTTTTTATGCACATGAAATATTTTTGAAGGAGGCATGCTCTCCCCCTTCACTAAGATGGTGTATGATATAGCCTATAAATAAGGAAACTTAAGTATAAAGACCCCTAAGCACATGAAAATATCCATACTACTCTCCCTAGTAAGGAGAAAGTAGAATTTGATACTCTCAAGCCAATCTGAAGTGAGTGATGAAAGGAGGGTTGCTCCATTTTACATATGGATGAATGGACAAAATAGTTAACCATACCCCTATTGAACAAAATAGTCGAGTGATACTATTATAATAGTAATGGACAAAATAGAAGTCAATCCATACAATGGATTACCAGATACAAACATCAAACAAATCCTCACCTGTAAGCCATATTTCCATGGACCATTTGAGTCTAAAGCTATTGTGACTAAAATGAAGACATGAGTTTGTTGCGAAACTAAATGCATCCTGCTACAATTGAACAAGTATTCAAAAAATCTATCTCTGATGCTATCATGCCAAACTATTTATATAAACATGTTATATAACATCTATCATTTACTAATTCAATTCAAGTAACTGAGTTCTTTAAAATCCTCAAGCAACAATAACTTAGTTCTTTAAAATCCTCAAGCAACATTAAATGACACTCAATTGCTTAATCTAATCAAGGAATTTAAAATACAATGATCTAACATAAATTATGTAAGAAAAAAAATTTCATAACAACTTCTGTTTAAAATAATTGTCTACCCATAGATACAATAAATAGAAAACTCATTTAGTAATCTGCTTAATATCAGCATAGGCATACCATAAATTTTTCTATTTAAATGATGAACTAAAAGTGTGGTCATATCCCAAATACAAAGTAAGTTTATAGAATGTGATAGTCATGTATTAACCATAAAATCATGAAGGCAGTATGTATGAAATGAGAAGGCATGCAAAAGTTTGTAATGTAACAGTAGAAACATCCATGTTGTACTTCAAAGCATACTTCACCGGCAATAAATACTAGAGTAAACGAATATGGGCATAAAGACCATGACTACCCACCAAATCAAGATATTCTTTATCCACGATTTCTACGTCAGCTATGTGACCCTCATAGTGATGGCGTAACTATGCCTCTACATCCAACTGCATCTTATCCTGTAAATCAACGTGTGTGAAAATTCCTTCCTTAAAATGGAAATAGTATAGGCAAGGTATTTTATACATGGACTTAAGTGTTAAACCAATTATCAATATCAAGTGGCCTGACCTTTATATGACTGTAGACAACTGTGACTAACAACAAAAATTAGGACAGTGATTAACAGAAAAAGAATAAGTTAGATGTTTAAGGATATCCAAAACAAGAAACATGTTTAGATTCATGCTGCAAGAAATACTTAGTTCTAAACTTGCCTTCAATAGTTCTAAATTTCTAAGCATGGTTGTCATCACATTGAGTCTACAGACTGAACACTGGAAAATCATGCCCATGTTGACCATATATTACTGACCTTTGTGGAAAACGTAGAAATATGAAGCAAACTTGTACTTAGATTTGAATGAAGATCCATCTGGCCACCCAAAAGAGCACAACCAAATCACAGTGTGAATCCAAATAATGTCAAGAGTATAGAAATGCATTACAATACTGCAACTAAATCAGGCATGAATATCAATTACTTTGAAATAAAAATATCTGGCATTTCACCTGAGATACAAAGTAGAGATCAACACAACTTAATGTTTTGTTGTCATGTTGGCCCTCAAATGATGTCTACAGAAAAGGTAAGGAAAAAATTGAGAAATAGAATAGCTTGTTGTCTTATGTGACTAGTCAAAAGGAAGCATTGCAGATATAGAAATATTTTTAATTACAAACAACAGCAAGAGAATATACAGTATTTCTTTCATATAGTCACTATGCAATTGGGTTAAGCAAAAGAATATACAGTATTGCTTTCATATAGCCACTATGAAATTGGGTTAAAGGTTGAAAATGAGAATGTTTGGCGATGTCAACAGAATAATTTCTTGCATAAAGTCCAACCAATTGCAAATTAAGCCAGATGGAGAATACTGAAACAACTTTTGTAGGGCATGTTGAAGATGCATGATAAGTGTATGTTGAAAATACTAGTTTTTGCAGGGAATGTTGAAAATGCATGATAAGAGTGCGTTGAAAATACATGGTAAAAAGGGATTTGTAGTCTTGATAACTTTGCATTTTGTTTTAGTAACGAACATGCTTCCTCATTACATTGAAGTGAGTATCCACCGCTAAGTCACTTAACAAGAGGTAGAACATAGTTTCACTTGTAAGGCATGTGACCGGTGCAACCATAGCCTCCTTGCATGAGTTATCACTTATCAAGAGGTAGAACATAGTTTCACCTATGAGGCACGTGTGAGGCATGTGACCACTTAGCCTAACATAACAACCATGATGGTAGAACCATGGCCCCATTGCAAGAGCACGCTGGCCGCTTTTTTCAGCAATCAAACCCCGGTAAGTGAAAATGTAACAACACTCTCATTTCACCTACAAGAATAATATTTTGTGGATGACGTTTTGTTTTAGGTGGAAAATGAACAAATAAACTCTTACCCTCTCAGAGAAAGACAGTATTAATTGAGATCTATCATCTGCCCCCTTTTTAAAATGAAATGGTAAGGAGGATTTCAGGACAGCCTGTTTTATCTACTGCAAAACTCAAGAACTTAAAAAATGGTATTCAAATGCTTGAAATATAATGGTGGGGAGGGAGAACTAGCAGCCATAGTTATTAGAGTTGTCAAAATGACCAACAAGCTCAATCTAAAAATGCAAAGAGTTCAGATACAACTTCAGATTGCAAGCACATGAACGTGACCACTTGAGCAATCGAAATGAATGCAACGGTGTTGATATTTGAGAAAAAGTGGGAGAAGCAAAGTAACTTACAGATGACATGGTGAGGAGCCATCCTAAGCGGGTTTCACCCTCAATGAAAAGATGAAACCCTATCTTGGATTCCAGATCCTTGTCTGTAGTGCACCTCATTTTTATTATTTGTTGTACGTCCATGACCACAACCACGAATGTCTCCCCTTCCCCATGCTCTCCCTCATCCACCATCGGAGGCATTGAACTTGGAGCTATGAGTGCTCATGTTTTTGGAATTCAATTGGTCTCCAAGGGAATTGAACCTTGATCGAACTGGCAATCCTCCAATGGCAAGATCCACTCTGCTCATGGCCAAGATCCTTATCCATTAGGTTAGAAATATATCACTCTCTTGGATGGGGCATGGAAGTATATCTCCATGTCTCATTTTTTTCACCTAAAGATAAAGACAAAAAAGAGCAGCAAAACAGAGCATGAGAACACAGTTTGAATCCAAGGACTCTGCTCTAACACCTCGGTTTTGACCCTGTTTGCATTAAAAGGTACATGATGTATATATTTTCAGGTAAGACCATGACAAAGGCCGAAATCTACCATGTGAAAGAGCCAAACCTCATAAGAAGAGTCTCATGGTTGCAAAAATAGTTGTGTGCAGAATGGGTTGTCAATTTGAACTTGTAAATTTTAGATTTGAGAAATTGCTAACAACTACTAATCACTATTGGCTTGCATAGAATTGTGTGAGGAGGACGTGTTGTAAGTGGATGTCCATGTTATGCTAGTAAGCATAAAATTATAATGGGCATAGTGTTGCCACTTACAAGATACCAACAAATGAGGATCACCTCATTGCTAAGCAAATAAATTTATGTAGTAGACAGAGTTGCAAATTCACATTGAATTTAATTACTAATGCCATTGCTTGGTTATGGAACAATCAAATTTGGATTGTATTAGTAGATAATGATTGACTGTTTGGCTACTTGATGAATGTGCCAGGGGTACACATTGCAGGAAGACCATGTGTGATGGCCTGCAGGAGCCAAAATTCACGGCGAGGTTTCCCCTATCTTGGAAATAGGTTTCGGGTGAAACTCCATTGGACATTTTGGAAATGTCCCATCAACACTACATGTTTGTTAAGCAACATAAGGATATGGTATAGATTATGTAAGTAAGACATGTGTGGGGTATGGAATGTAAAAAGGAGTTGGGATGGAAAACCGAGGGACTGTCAACTCAGAGAAGGGAGCCCCCATTCCTCGTTAATGAAGGAATATTGCATCGGCAAAATGGCTAAGTGTTCTGTGACCCTAGCTAAGAATATGCATGTCAAATTATTAGATTCAATATGCAGACCATGTTTTGATTTTATTCCCATTATGATAGATTGCTTGAGTATTAATAGGTCTTACATGGCTAGCAATGGAAAGGGGTGCACAATTTTTTGATGTCGGGTCATGAAAGGGTTTTCAATATTGACTACACCCTAGGGAGTGGACGCACTCCTCATGTTTCAATACTTGATAGTGAATGATATGAAATATGATTACGGTTTTAGAAAAATAATGTTGATGAGTTTTCTTATATTGCTTATGTTGTTAGACTAAATAGATGCAGTCTGGTGTTGCACAAATGGTCTGATAAACCCAACTCTGTTGGCTTGGATGATTTCCTTCCTAGTTAGCATGAAGGTGTACTAGAAGGAGATATTGAGCTATTATATGCCTGGGGATCCATAGTAAATCCTGGACCTGGAAATGGTTGTAAGCACAGTCGACGTGAAGGTGTGCTGGTTGAATATTAATTATTTGATGTTGTCGAGCAGCCTGTGCACTGACCTAACATCCAAGTCAAGAGGCAATCCCAAAGATTGTATAGCAAAGTAGGACCCTGTGGACTAGAGAGGAAATGCAAAATACAGATAAGTATTGGATTATCTTGCAACTTCTTGCTTATGAATATACATGTGTATATGGTTCGGTTATGATCTTCTAACTATGGTTTAGAAACAAACCAATGAGAATAAACTAAACATGTGAATCTATTCAATGTTTGAATATAGGTATCGCTGGGAGCGAGGACTATGAGGGAATCCTAGGGGTGCGTGTGGACATGTGACTGTCCTGAAGAGCTTAGAATGAGCGATAATAAAAAAGGTGCTAGTGGAACTCTGAAGGCTCTAGCAGCCAGGACTTGTAGACAAACCATGTTGAGAGACTCCATGGTTGAGAGGTTTGGAATAGACTGGAGACACTAAGTGTCATGGCCAAGAAGGGCTGGTCTAGCATTCACAGTGAAGTGAAAGAGGCTAAGAGCATGAAAACCACAGTGGTGGTGTGGGTTCCAGAATGGAACAAGACAAAGAGGGGAAAAACTCTTTCTGCTCTTTCTTTCCTTTTTTGATTATATATATATATACTTATGCATTATGAAAACAGAAGATTGTTGAATGCATGTATGGCTGAAAATAGAATGTGTTTATTTGCTTAAAATAAATTGTGAATGCTGGAATAGTTAATTGCTTGCCCAAGAATGGACATGAATGAGCTCATGTGATTCTTGGGAAAAAATGAAAAGTATGAAAGTCTCCTTGATAATACTTGGATTGTCATGCCAATTAGGCAATTAATTGACCGATTTTAATGCCTATATTATGCTTGGTCTAACAGAATTGCAATGATGCATTTCACAGGTGAGAAAAGTGAAATCTAGTTGTGCACATTGATCATGGCAGCAAACCAAAAGCTATTGGACTTGGCTGGAAGTCTCCTTCAAACAATTGCCGAGACCTAAGAAAATCTTGGAGAGATGCTCAAGATATAGAAAAGGCAGAATGAGATGAACCACCATATTTTGCAAGACTCTATTTGTTTGCAAAAGGAGGTAAAAAGCCTTCTGGGAGTAGTCCGTAAGGGAAAGGAAAGTGGATCAATAATGGGGCATTTGTCCAATCTATCCATTAAGAAACGTTCCAGGCATGAAGACTCAAAATAAATTGAGCGGGTAAAGATGAAGCAGCCAATGAAATGTTGGAAATGTGGAGGACATCATTACTGCCGTAATTTCCCAACAAAGGAACATCAAGAGGTTGGTAGCAACAAAGTTCCTAGACTTGGGGATGAGCTGAAAGCTGAGAACCAGCAGGAGAAGCTCATGGAATCCCAAGGGCTTGGTCCTGAAAGTTCAAAGTAAATAAGTGAACGTAGGATAGATCTGCAAAATTTTGAAATTTTGGATGTGCAAATTGTATATCTATTCCTATGCATTGGAACACCGAGGACGGTGTTATTCCAAGGGGGATGGGATTGTAATACCCTAGTTTTGACCCCATTTTCATTAAAAGGAACATGATGTATATATTGTAATTAATCGTGTGGAGCTAATGGAAAAAGCCCCACCATCAATTTGATTGTGTTATGTTTCGGCTATTGGGATCGTTGTCGATGGTATGTTGTGCTATATAGCACATTATGGTTTTGGCATCATGTAAATATGCACTTTAATTAAAATGAACCTACAACCAGCTATGATGGTGTGACGATAATGAAAAGGGCATGATTTCCTAAGGATAAGGGGGGGAATCATTAAACCTTGAACCAATGGGGGAAAATCCATATGTCAACCACCCATTAAAAACCCCTGATGTTAGTTGGGGTAGTTATTGTTGGGTATTGGTGGGTGTGGCAGGACTATCAGTCCTTGCCCATGTGGCCACTCCACTAGCAGACTCTTCATCTTCATGTCACATGGGCATAGAAGCAACCTTCCCATTCTCTCCACTCTCCCATGACTCCATTCTTCCATTCATGGCCATATTCCATTTTGTTTTCTTGCCCATCTCCACGCAGAGGCTGGATTTTCCCATCCTCACATAGAGAGTTTTTTTCTCATCCTCACGCATAGGATTCAGCGTCATTTTTACTCATGCAGCAACTTGGGAAGCCATGTTATTTCACCCATGGGAATAAGCCCTTCACGTTCTAGGTGGTGTGTATGTGTGTTTCCATACCGATTTGTGGTCTGTGTATATATTTTTTCACTGACCAGCTGAGAACCTGACTTTCCTCTTCCATTTTTGGGCTACATAATTGTCTCGTTGCTTCATTATTGAGACAGGGGTTGTGGTTTTCCCCACATTGTTCATTGTTGTGGGTTTGAGTTACTTTTGGGTTTGTTGTGGCTCTTATTGAGTCTTTTTGGCCATGATAGGGCCAAGAATGACTCAGGAGTTGGATTTTTCCCTGTCAAGCTATGACTACCTTATTTTTCTGCATGTATGCAGTGGTCAGTCTTCGGATTGTGCTGGAGTAGGATGAAGGCTTTGTTTGCTTGATAAACTTGGGGTGTTTGGGAGCAACACAGATAGAGCTAGAGGGCTATATTTCTTCTCCACAACCCCGAAGTAGCACTAGAAAGGAGGGTCAGGGCCTAAGGGACTGTGTAGAAAAGAAGGGACTGATTTCCTAGTGTTGGGTGTGCATGGGTGTCCTAGAAGTCAGGCTAGTTCTAGTGTAGGAGTCCTTAGCTCTTCAATGAGCTCACTAGCTTAGCATTCATTATTTCCTAGCTCCTTGATAACTTGATAAATCCTACTGTGTCAGCTTGGCTATTTTGTGTATCCTTGGCTTTGTGTAAGCCTGCTTATTCCTTATTCCTTGGGGGATCATGCCTAGCTCAGGGATGGCGGCATTGTTGAGAGATTAAGGAGCACGTTGTCCTATGGTTGGGTGGAACATTGTAGCGATGTAGCTGATTGTGGGACGAGTTCTTTATAACATAAGCCTTTTTGACTATTTTTGTTTTTACAATCATATTGATGTTTAATGAATCATGATGAACATGTTAAATGCTGGAATGTATGATTTTGCTTCCACTGTATGTTAAACCAATATGCATCTCTGCATGTTTTTACTTCCAAGCATTTTATTTCAGTTTCATATGCATGTACATGTTCATGGGGCTAGTTGCTTGGATGTTTAGTGTTGTGGTAGCATCCTCTTCGTCGGTCGGCGGGTTGGGGATGTTACATTGTGGTATCAGGGCCAGGTTGCAACATTGGGTCTCAAAGGGCCATGAGAAATCAGCTAGCAAAGGCAGTTTGCCCTTTTCCTAGCAGGAAGAAATGTAAATGACAGAAAATATTCAGAAAATTTTTCATTGAATTTTTTCTAAGTTCCAAGACCGTCGGCTCATCAGAAGCCTTAGTGGGAAGCTCCTCTGATGCAGCGGGTAGCTTGGTCAGAATACCCTCCGACATAGACCATCGACGAACGGTGAAGAATAGAGAAAGAATGAGCCACAGTGTCGGCCGTGTTTTTTGATGATGAGCCGCAATGATGTAGAGGAAAAGGAAGGCTCGCCGGAAGGGAGCCACAGTAGTGAAAATTAGAGGATGATGGAGCCGATACATCGGGCGAGATAAGCCGAAGAGAGGAAATTTTTCTCTGAAATTTCTCTCAGTGTTGAGATCGTTAGATCGTAGGAGGACTTAGTCTGAATCTCCTTCGATGCATCAGATAGCCTAGATGGAAGTCCGCTTGACAGGGAACTGGCGGAAAGGAAAATTTCAGAATTCGGCAAAGTTCAGAAGTTGTCGGCAGTCGGCGGAAGAAAGAAGATGGAGGCACCGATACGTCAGCTTCATTCAACCGAAGATCGCTGAAACGTCGGCTTGTTTAGTCGAAAGAACATCCGATAAAGACCATCAATGTCAGTGAGAGATAGAAGATGAGAGCACCGATGTGGAGGAGAAGGAAGAAATTCCTTCACCAAAATTTTCTAAGTGTTGAAACATCGAAAGTCTTCAACTGAAGCCCACCGATACATTGGTGCATTTAGACGGATGGACTTCTGATACATCAGCAGAGAACAATTGAAGTTGAAGTTGTAGTGTCGAAAAGGATTAGTTGATTGGATTGAGAAATATTAGTTAAGTAGTCGAAACGGCGGTGGAGATCAGCCGAAGACCACTGAAACACCGACGAAGTTTAGTTAATAGAATCGCCAATGATATGTCGAGGAAAACTAGTTGATCAAGCAGCCGATGCAGTGATGGTAAAGGAAAGAAAAATTTCTAAAAATTTGTCTAAGTGTTGAAATAATCGAAAATTTTTAGTTCTTCAAACAACCGATACGTCAGTGAAAATTAGACAATGGAGCAGCCGATGAGGTGGAAAATAGATGATGAAGGTGTCGATACATCGGCGGGAGATAAAGGAAGTTTCGTCGAAAGTTAGTTGATGGATTAGCCGTAATGACGGTGGAAGATAGATAATGAAGTAGCCGCAATGGTGTTGGAAGATAGACGATAAGGGCGTCGACATAGAGGAGAAAAGAGAATGAAAAATTCTCTTAAGTGTTGAAATCATCGAAAAAATTTAGACGAAGATCAGCCCAAAGCGTTGGAAGAATTTAGTTATTCACATCACCGACACATTGGATAAAAATAGAGGACCAGACCGTCGATACATTAGGAAATTTTAGTTGAAGAGATCGTCGATGAGTACTAGAGAAAACTTGTTGTCTGGGCCGCCGACATGTCAGAAGCCTAGTCAACTAAGAATCCAATACATCAGAATATTATATGGGAAGAGACCCGATTTGATGAAGGAAAATTTTGAGTTTTCAATTGGGATTTCTCATCAAATTTCAGCTGTTTTTCAGTGGATTTTTTAGCAGATTGTCAGTGGATTATAGGGTTGAAAAGGAAGAAAATTCTAGGTGGCTGAAGTTGGCATTTCAGACCAGAACATAGTTGTAAATTTGGCGAAAATTGTCATTTTAGAAGTGGTGTGATTCTCACACCCAAATTCAGAATGGAGCATGTGGATAGGCGTTGGAAAGCCTATCCAGTAGGGAACAAGGGACAATCACCAGAATTTGAATGAGAAGATCCATGCAAAGATGAGGGACTTGAAAAGGGAGATTTCCTTAACCTTGTCTTTCTAACTATATTTATATTTTATAAGTTTTGTACATAAAATGTATGAGGATACATTTTGCATGCATAGGAAATTACATATTGGTAACAGTAGTGGGAGTTATACATTTACAATGAACCACTAATGGTGAATATTGTATTGGTATTGGTATTGGTGGCAAGACTAATGACAACATGAGCATGGATAAATGTGTTGCTAATGTTGATGAAGGTGACCAACAACCCTATGGAGAAAGGGATAAGGCAACAAATCCAGGATCAAAATTAGTTGGTGAACGAATTCTGCAATCTCCTGCAAGAGACCAACCAAACTGGTAATGTTGAGGGTGTAAGTAGGATCCATGTAGGTAATGGATTAATTATGACAATTGCATGGAGTGGAAGGGAAAGAGGTATCATACCATGTGGTTATTTAAAATTTATACTACATTCATATATAAATGTATCATTCATGTATATGTTGTTATGAGATTAGTAACCCAAAGAAAATGAGTATTGATGGTCTTGATTATGGTAGGGAATCCTATATGAGGTAGTCACGGTTAGGCCATAGTATGTTTGAATGCATATTATTCCTGAATACAAGGTAGCATTGTGTGGATATGCATTAAGAGATTTTATAAATCTTGTAGTTATGCATTGAATGGATGCATATGAAAAGTTTGAGTAAATGTTGTGATGCATTACATGAATGCATCAAGATAGTGCATGTGTTATTATGACTAACCAATGGATGAAATGATGAATTGATGATAAATCTAGAATCCTTTCAAGAGCTATTATGAATGCAGGATGGTAAGTGCATGAAGAGGGTAGTCATGATCGATTGGCTGTCGGAAATACTCTATGGAAGGGCAAGGTGGTACAAATGATACGCCTGTGAAGTAAGGAGTATCTAAACATTTCATCTAAATTGCATAAATGATGTGACTGTAACTTGAAATTTTAAGTACGATAAAGATTCACGTAATGTAAATGAGTTTTGGTGATATTAATATGCTAACAGCTAGAAGTATTTGAATTCTATAATTCTGAAAATGTTTCAGTGATTGTTGCAGCAATGAAAAAGTTATATGCATCAAGACTTACTAAGTGTTTGGCTGATTGAAGTTCAGGTTTTAGGTAGATTGGTTGGGGCATGGCAATGAGGGTAAGACCATGACAAAGGCTTAAATATACCATGTGAAAGAGCCAAACCTCATTAGAAGAGTCTCTTGGTTGTGAAAATAGTTGTGTGCAGAATCGGTTGTCAATTTGAACTTGTAAATTTCAGATTTGAGAAATTGCTGACAACTACTAATCACTATTGGCTTGCATAGAATTGTGTCAAAAGGACGTCTTGTAAGTGGATGTCCATGTTATGCTAGTAAGCATAATATTATAATGGGCATAGTGGTGCCACTTACAAGAGACCAACAAATGAGGATCACCTCATTGCTAAGCAAATCAATTTCTGTAGTAGATAGAGTTGCAAATTCACATTGAATTTAATTACTAATGCCATTGCTTGGTTATGGAACAATCAAATTTGGATTGTATTAGTAGATAATGATTGATTGTTTGGCTAATTGATGAATCTTCCAGGGGTACACATTGCAAGAAGACCATGTGTGATGGCCTGCATGAGCCAAACTTCATGGGGAGGTTTCCCCTATCTTGGAAATAGGTTTTGGGTGAAACGCGATTGGACATTTTGGAAATGTCCCATCTGCACTACATGTTTGGTAAGCAACATGAGTGACATGGTATATATTATGTCGGTAAGACGTGTGGGTTATGGAATGTAAAAAGGAGTTGGGATGGCAAACCAAGGGACTGTCAACTCAGAGAAGGGAGCCCCCATTCCTCGTTAACGAAGGAATACTGCATCGACAAAATGGCTAAGCGTTCTATGACCCTCACTAAGAATATGCATGTAAAATTATTAGATTCAATATGAAGAGCATGTTTTGATTTTATTCCCATTATGACAAATTGCTTGAGTATGAATAGGGCCTACATGGCTCACATTGGAAAGGGATCCACACTTTTCAGATGTCGGGTCATGAAAGGGTTTTCAATATTGACTACACCCTAGGGAGTGGACGCACTCCTGGTGTTTCAATACTTGATAGTGAATGATATGAAATATGATTACAGTTTTAGAGAAATATCACTGATGAGTTTGCTTATATTGCTTGTGTTGTTAGGCTAAATAGATGTAGTCTGGTGTTGCACAAATGGCCTGATAATCCCAACTGTGTTGGCTGGGCTAATTTCCTTCTGAGTCGGTGTGAAGGTGTACTAGAAGGAGATGTTGGGATGTTATATGCCTGGGGGTCCATAGTAGATCCTGAACCTGGAAATGGTCGTAAGCCCAGACAACGTGAAGGTGTACTGGCTAAATATTAATTATTTGATTTTGTGGAGCAGCCTGAGTGCTGAACTAACATCCAAGTCCATAGGCAATCCAAAGGCTTGAAGAGAAAAGTAGGACCTTGTGGACCAGAGAGGAAATGCACAATACAGATAAGTATTGGATTATCTTGTAGCTTCTTGCTTATGAATATACATGTGTATATTTTTTGGTTATGATCTTATAACTATTGTTTAGAAACAAAACGATGAGAATAAACTAAACATGTGAATCTATTCAATGTTTGAACATAGGTATCTTTGGGAGCAAGGACTATGAGGGCATCCTAGGGGTGCATGTGGACATGTGACTGTCCTGAAGAGCTCAAAATGAGCGATAATGAAAAAAGTGCTAGTGGGACTGTGAAGGCCCTACCAGCCAAGAGTTGTAGACGAACCATGTGGAGAGACTCCATGGTTGAGAGGTTTGGAATAGACCGGAGACACTAAGTGTCATGGCCAAGAAGGGCTAGTCCAGCATTCACAGTGAAGTGAAAGAGGCTAAGAGCATGAAAACCACAGTGGTGGTGTGGGTTCCAGAATGGAATAAGACAAAGAGGGGAAAAAATATTACTGCTCTCTCTTTCCTTTTTAATTATATATATATATATATATATATATATATATATATAT
>LPNX011052621.1:211092-241092 GCA_001517045.1 Pseudotsuga menziesii
GCAATTATTTGACTGATTTTAATGCCTATATTATGCTTGGTCTAACAGAATTACAATGATGAGTTTCATAGGTGAGAAAAGTGAAATCCAGTTTTGCACATTGATCATGGCAGCAGACCAAAAGCTAGTGGACTTGGTTGGAAGTATCCTTCAAACAATTGCCAATACCCAAGAAAATCTTGGAGAGATGCTCAAGATATAGAAAAGGAAGAATGAGATGAACCACCATATTTTGCAAGACTCTATTTGTTTGCAAAAGGAGGTAAAAATACTTCTGGGAGAAATACATAAGGGAAAGGAAAGTGGATCAATAATGGGGCATTCGTCCAATCGGTCCATTAAGAAATGTTCTAGGAATGAAGATCCAAAGGAAATTGAAGAGATAAAGATGAAGCAGCTAGTAAAATGTTGGAAATGCAGAGGATATCATTATCTCCGGAACTTCCCAACAAAGGAACATCAAGAGGTTGGAAGCCACAAAGATCCTAGACTTGGGGATGAGCCGAAAGTTGAGAACCAGCAGGAGAATCTCATGGAAGCCCAAGGGTTTGGTCCTAAAAGTTCAAAGTAAATAAGTGAACGTAGGACAAATCTGCAAAATTTTGAAATTTTGGATGTTCAAATTGTATATCTATTCCTATGTATTGGAACATCGAGGATGGTGTTATTCCAAGGTGTAGGGGATTGTAATACCCTGGTTTTGACCTCGTTTGCATTAAAAGGTACATGATGTATATATTGTAATTAATCAGGGTGTGCAGCTAATGGGAAAATCCCCACCATCGATTTGGTTGTGTTATATTTCAGTGATTGGGATCATTGCCGATGGTATGTCGTGCTATCCAACACATTATGGTTTTGGCATCATGTAAATATGCACGTTAATTAAAATGAACCTACAACCAACTACGACGGTGCAATGATAATGAAAAGGGCATGATTTCCTAAGGATAAGGGGGGGAATTGTTGAACCTTGAACCAATGGGGAAAAATCCATATGTCAACCACCCATTAAAAACCCTTGATGTTAGTTGGGGCAGTTATTGTTTGGTAGTGGTGGGTGTGGTAGGACTGTCAGTCCTTGCCCACGTGCCCACTCCACCAGCAGACTCTTCATCTTCACATCAACTGGGAAAAGAAGCAACCTTCCCATTCTGTCCACTCTCCCACGAATCCATTCTTCCATTCACGGTTGTATTCCTTTGTTTTTTCTTTCCCATCTCCATGCAGGGGATGGATTTTCCCATCCTCATGCAGAGATTTGTTCTCTCATCCTCACGCACAGGATTTGGCATTGTTTTTACTCACGCAATGAGTTGGGAAGCCATGTTCTATCACCCATGATTTCCTGGGAATGAGCCCTTCGCGTTTTGGGTGGTGTGTATGTGTGTTTACATGCTGATTTGTGGCCTGTGTATATGTTTTACCCCTGCCTAACTGAGAACCTAACTTTCCTCCTCCATTTTCAGGCTGTGTAATTGTCATGTTGCTTCATTATTGAGACAGGGGCTATAGTTTTCCCCATGTTGTTCGTTGCTATGGGTTTGAGTTACTTTTGGGTTTGTTGTGGCTCTTATTGAGTCATTTTGGCCACGATAGGGCCAAGAATGACTCAAGAATTGGATTTTTCCCTGTCAAGCTGTGAATACCTTGTTTTGTTGTGTGTATGTAGTGGTTGGTCTTTGGACTATGCTGGAGTGGGATGAAGGCTTGGTTTTCTTGATAAACCTATGGTGTTTGGGAGCCACACAGACAGAGCTAGAGGGATGGATTTCTTCCCCACAACCCCGGAGTAGCACTAGAAAGGGGGGTCAGGGCTTGAGGGATTGTGTAGCAAAGAACGGATTGATTTCCTGGTGTTGGGTGTGTGTGGGTGTCCTAGAAGTTAGGCTAGTTCTAGTGTAGGAGTCCTTAGATCTTCAATGATCTCACTAGCTTAACATTCATCCTTTCCCAACTCCTTGATATCTTGATAAACCCTACTGTGTTGTGTTGGCTTGGATGTTTTGTGTATCCTTGGCTTTGCGTAAGCCTTCTTGTTCCTTATTCCTTGGGGATCATTCCTAGCTTGGGGGTGGAAGCGTTGCTGAGAGATTAAGGAGCACGCTGGCCTATGGTTGGGTGGAACGTTGTAGCGATGTAGATGGTTGCGGGATGATTTCTTTATAAGATAAGACTTCTTGACTATTTTTGTTTCTACAATCATATTGATGTTTAATGAATCATGATGAACATGTTGAATGCTGGAATGTATGATTTTTCTTCCACTGTATGTTGAACCAATATGCATCTTTGCATGTTTTTACTTCCAAGAATTTTATTTCAGTTTTATATGCATGTACATGTGCATGGGGCTAGTTACCTGGATGTTTAGTGTTGTGGTAGTTTTCTCTTCACCGGTCAGTGGGTCGAGGACGTTACACCCACCCTACATATGAACTGAACACAAATACTTCAAATTTAACCATTTGTTAAAGGAATGCAACCTCCATTTTTTATGAGTTGTGGTGATGGAAACCCTTGGCAACAAAAATCAAGGCTAAGTGGTGGAAGGAAAATGATTGAGTTACAAAAACCACATATCGAAGACATCACCATTGGTTTCCTATGTTCAAATGAGAAATTGAATGTCGACCAATGATATGTTGGTCTCCTCTGCTCATCCTATGTTGGGTAGAAATGAACCTTGTGCACAGAAATGTGCGACAATGCCACTGATGATAACAACGCTCTTCGTTGTTGAATTCTATGCACTGTCGAATTCTCTATAGAAGTCAAGGAGGGGTTCAAATGGCACACTATCGGATGCTTTGCAGGTTCAAGGAGGGCACAAAGGCTTCAAAATGGTGGGGATGTTTTTTTATGTTATGTTATATATATATATATATATATATATATATATATATATATATATATATATTATGTTTATATGTGTTATTAACTTTAAGATTATAATTGAAAAAAAATCATTTATTTATATCCAGCATTCAAAATTGAACCCTTTCCCACCCTTATCCCTTCCAAGAAGTGTAATGTTAAAATTGTCCTTCAAAAACAATTTAAAATCTGAATTTAACTCTTCCAATTAAGAAGGGCATAATTTATATCAACATTTCAAAAGAAGGGCAACATTTGAAATTATTCATCCATATAAATTTCTCAAGATGTTGAAATTCCTTTGCTATAAAGTTCAACTAGTCATTCAAAATATTGTAAATATGATAAATTATTATCACTCACTCACCGATGTCATGCACTAACTACTTAGTTGTGCAAGATGACCAGTAATCATTGATGACTATGAGGCACTAGCCATCGAGATGTGACTCTAACTCCCGAGTCACTTGGCACTGCAATCTAAAGTGTGACAATTTGTCAAAAACTATGACTATAACAAAAAAGAACTACTAGGCTTGAAATGAGCTCAAAACTTTGTGCCTACTACGTATGTGAACCTTGCTGCCAATGTCCACTTTTTTTTCATCAAAATGAAATTCAAAAGGTCGATTTGATGAGTCCTCCTCTACAAGACTTCATTTCTTGCATGAATATCATGGACTCGTGAGAACTATAAACAACACTCGATGTCATGCAAATACAAATAATGACATGTATCTAGGATCACAAATTGTGCAGAGGTCGATTTATGCAAATGTTGCTATAGAGAGGTGTCATTGAGCACACAATATGGAGAAATAATGGTTATTAATAAAATTTAAAAACCAATTGTTGGCTCAAGAATAGTCTTCAATTTGATGGGTGGCATGATCATGATGTAATCTCCCTCCATCCTTCCATCTATTGTGGTTTCTCACAACATTTTTCCTCAGCACCACCAAAATACATATAAAATTACTTGTATTTACATCCTCTCCCCTTTAAATCCTCATCTCATAGTAACAACTAAGGATTATTATCCATGCACATCAATACCTTATATTAAATTTACCATATAAGTATTTAATTAACACTATAAACTAAAATTTGACAAGTTGGATTGTTGTGATCTTCTTATCAGTCCTTGTAAATGTGATGGCAAGGCATTCTTTGAAGGTGTAGTCCATAATTTTAGGTATTCTTCCTCATTATCATGCCTTTTGGTAAGACAATAAAGAGGGCAGTGGCCTACATCGACATGGAAAATGGTTTCGACATAGAGTTATACACATTAGATGTTTTTATTAAATAACATAAATTACTACATATGCTTGTCGATTCTTAAATAACTTAAATAAGTTAAAACATCTCAATAGACTCATTTACCTAGTTAATCATGTACTTTGAAAATGGAGATCGTGACATATGGGTTGGAAAAAAACAACCTACTAATAGTGACACAAACAACTCAAACATAACATGTGCATCTAAAGTACATTAAGTGATAAACCTAGGAAATAAGCCATTGAACCTAGAATCCTTTTGGAGGTTAATGTTGGGACACATGTAATATCACCTAGTTATGTGGAGAAGCTAGATCTTATGTTATATTGCATGGGTTTCAATGGTACCGATGGAATTGACCCTCCTTGAAAGGATAAACTTGTTTGTCTGAGACCATCTTGCTTCATAGGCACAGGAGCACTCCCTCTAATTTGAACACATTGCACAACAAAAACATTGCTAACGGGTCTGACATAAGTTGTTGTAGCAATCCTTGAACCAATGTGCTCTACTTAACCACTAATAATTTCTTAGTATGATATGGAGTTTCTTCGTTACAAATTAAAATCTATTACGATTGGAAGAAATCAATGGAAACACAATGACAATACAAAGGGTTCCCATTGATTATAGAATGGAGTTGTAATTAGTTTAAACAATGCATTTCAACCTTGTATGATATAGAGTTTTTCCATTATAAATTGTACTCTACTGTGATTTGATTCATGGATTAAGAGTTGTGCTCAGATTCCAAGTTTGTCACATTCATTTCCTTCTATATTTGAAACCCTTATCATCTTGGAGTATAGTGAATAATATTCAATAGATTGAGCAAATGGATTCCTTGTATCCTATGCAACAATATGTTGTTGACCCATCTTGTCATATTTTATCATTGGCCTTATACATGACTACATCTCACTACAATGTGTTGCATAACAACCCCTTCAGAAGCTTTATACTAATAAATATTTACAAGTTCTCTACATCATATTTCCTTGAGATTTATAACAACAACATTGGTGGAAATGTACCTCCTTACATGGGACACGTGTGAGTATTCCTTCTTCCCAAGGACATATTGAAGAACTTTCCTAATTTTCTTCTTTTAGACAACAATCTTAGTTGTGTCCTTCCTTCTGAAATAGGAGAGATGATGAAACTAGGAAAGCTCGATCTGAAACTGCAATAATTTCACTTGAACCATTCCTTGGAGGCTTTTATATCTCAAAGAATCCTTCAAAAATAGGCAGTTTAACTAAGGTTTTAGATATTAGAGAAAATTAATTGTTGGAAGGAACCATATCACCAACTCTTGGCCATCTTGTGATGTTGCTGACAAGTTAACCTTGATTATCTGGCTGATGTGGAAACACTTAACTATGATGATTTGGATAGTGTTTCAAAGATACAAAATAGCCAACTGAGAGTTTATAAAATAGTTTGCTAAAAGAATATTCAAAACATATTTCTTCAAGCACTGCAACAAATATAATGCTTTATGACATTGGAGGAGTCTTTCCTCTTGGTGCATTTCTGTAATGTCTTGGTGGCGAGCACTCGAAATAACTCCTAAAACTTGAATATCTACCACATCAAAATAAAATTATTCTGTTAGGAATTCCTTCCAACTTTGAAAATTTAATGAGGCTTTATGAATGCATACAAACTTGTCCCTTTCAAGAATATTCCTTTTACAAAGGCGATGAGACCTTGGGGAAGAGCGACCTGGAGATGGAGTACAATAACGTCAAGCATAAGATAAATGGCATATCATGATGCTTACAACTTAAAACATAAATGTACCTTCATCAAATACAACTATACTCTTACCTTTGCCTAGAAATATTTCACCACAATTAGAAATCTTAACCAGAACAATAGGTCTTCCTTGATCTGTAGTTGATAATCGCTCAATTTTCTTTAGTACATCTATTCCCTCAACAACTCTTCCAAAGAAGAAATGCTTGCTGCAGATAATAAGAAAAGGGACATTAATTATATGAGAGTAAAACATACAATAGAGATGGGGAGAGGCAACATATCCAAATTTGTCAAACAAATGTTAGCCTCACCCCCTTAGTAGCATATAGACCAACCGAATTGGACTGAAGAGAACTGCCTACAAATATTTATCAAAATTTTAAATTTCAAATGGTAAAAATACATTGGTGTCTCGCACCTAAATAAAGTAACCCATTGTTTCAAGGTAAAGGAATCTTGTATTTCTAAAATATGAAATTTCCATATGGTGACACTAATGAGTCATGGATAAAGAGAAAATATGTCGATCACAACCAACATGTAAAGCTGCTTAGACAAACTCAGGTGAATACAAAAAATCATAGATATGGAATCAAGTATATACACATCAAGATGAGGTGTTTCTACAAAAGTAATAAATAACTAAGAACCATTGGTGTTCTAAGATATGAAATTTCCATATGGTGACACTCATGATTCATGGATAAAGAGAAAATATGTCGATCACAAACAACATGTAATGCTTCTCAGACAAGCTCAGGTGAATACAAAGTCTATGGGACTTGATGGATTAATATTTTATGGGATCAACAAAACAATTACTCATTGAGTGAACAGAATAAAAAATGGAGCAAATCCTAAGTATATCTCATCAAAAGAACCACTACCAATTTTGTGCCCAAGTCTATACCTGTTGTTTACGTGTGACTCCATGTCACGGGATGTCACAATTTTAGACCCTATGTGCACACATTCGAGGTTAATATGCACATTCTAGTACTCACAATCATGTCCCAACACCCCCACACACACTTCAACATCTACATGTGTTCTAGCTCTGTGCATACACTTTGTCATCATGAGATTTGTGGAAATGACCATATTTTGTTGAAGATCTCTACACTAAACTAGAATATGAAAATATATATATGCACAATGATATTAAAAAATTTTCTTGTCAAGTTATGGTTGTCTCAAATGGTTCCCTTTAGCAGTAAAGTGCATTCTACATGCAACATAGTATAGTTTCTTGACAAAATCAGTGAACCAACAACATACTTGGTTGTAATCATAAATAATCAAGTTTTATGCAATCAAACACTAGCAAAATGAAGTCAAGAAATATAACAAGGATACCATATTTGGAATATATTGGAAAAATTTCCTATAATGGGAAGCTAAATAAAGGGTTTGGTTCTTGTATTTCATACCTGTAAAAATGACCTTATGGTCATTGAAGGCCAAATAAGACTTGAAGGTGAAAATACAGAGTTGAATTTCTTACATCCTACACTTGAAGGAGGAGCTTTGAAATGTAATTTTCTAAAATTTAAGGAATATGCAAGAGTTATACTTCTCACATATGAAACCATCCTATTGGCATCGATTCCTTGTTGAATGGTTATCAAAAATACATTTGATATTTTTCCACTTGCATATTTAGCCTATCAATACATATGTGTTGGAACATTGAATTCTCTACCAGCTCTTAGTAACGATCTGAACAAGGAAAATTCCTTTGTCATAGTAGTGGCTCTTAGAATTCGTGGCATATTGAGAAATGTAATACTGTGAACAAGTGACAGAGTATATTACAAAATATCTAGTAATCAAGAGTAATATTAGCAATGGGGATTTACAGATGTTTTTAGAAGGAAATATCATTGGGACTCTATGGTGTTGAATCCTCCATCCAGCAAAGTAGCAGGTCCACATTACCAGCATTCAAATCCCATATTTTGAAGATCAACAATAAAGATCAACCCCATATTCAAGGGCATCAAATCGAGCATTTCCATGCAGTCATTTAACAGATGGTATTCAAAGGAGGGACAAAGGAGGGACAAATATCAAAGTATAGGATGTTAAAGCATATTTGGTTCATAGATTGAACACTTGAAAGCTACAGGACTCCAAGAAATCCTCTCTAGATGTATGGAAATAGTGGGGCTTATATCCTCAAATTTTAGGTAGAATATTAGTTGACAGTTATAGTCAAACCTTATATTTTAAGGGAATCGAACTCAGTAGCGGTACTAGCGTTTAGCAAATCAACTCAACAGCAGTACTTAGCAATTAGAAAATCAACTCCAGGTGTAGCATTTCCTGGCTCTATGTGGAATGTTTTTCTTGTTGAAATTCATGGCGCAATTCATGTCACTAACCCTGGATTCATATATGGTGCTATGCTATTCAGGACATTTTTTTGGAGGCTATTATTGGCGTTATATGGGATTCTTTTGTGGACGCTAATTGGGACGTTAATTGGGATGTTATTTGGGATGCTAATTATCGTCCAAAATAACTCCAACTTTTAAAAATGGACGATATTTGGGATGCTAATTGGGACGCTAATTGGGACGCTAATTGGGATTCTAATTGGGATGTTAATTGGGATGCTAATTGGGAAGTTAATTGGGATGCTAATTAGCATCCAAAATAACGCCAACTTTTAAAAAAGGATGCTAATTGGGATGCTAATTGGGATTCTAATTGGAATGCTAATTGGGATTCTAATGGGGATGCTAATTGGGATGCTAATTGGGACGTTAATTGGGATGGTAATTAGCGTCCAAAATAGCACAAAATTTTAAAAAGGGATGCTAATTGGGATGATAATTGGGATGCTGATTGGGACAATAATTGGGACACTAATTGGGATGCTAATAAGGACTCTAATTGGGACGATATTTGGGATGCTAATTAGCATCCAAAATAGCGTCAAATTTTAAAAAGGGATGCAAATAACGTCATTAAAAGTGCCATCCCATGGAAGAGCATCCAATTTGTCCAAAAAATGATGAAAAATACACTAAAATTGATAGTGGATGCTAAAAAGGAAGCTAAAAGGGACACTAATCACATGTTTTTGTTGTAGTGCCAGGAGAAGTGAAACTTAGTTGTGGGTTGTTCCTATCCTTCTCGTGCATCGTACAATAGTTCGTTCAATAGGAACTGGGACCAATTAATGTGCACCCCCTGTGCACATTTTTCCATGAGTTCTACTGTTGCAGCCGTGCATTCAGTCGGCCTCATTTTGCACAGGATCTTGCTACACAAGATTGTCATTGCTGCTTGTACTGCACTATCCTCAATGGAGCTAATGAGAAAACCCTTTTCACCATGGATGAGCTGATATTTAGTTTTCGTATCATTCTTTTTGGTATTTTCCCCCTCATTAGATAAGTAGAGGGCCGGGTCTATGTTAGTTTTTCAACATTAAGCTAGCATTATGTTAGGATCCTTAGTGAGAGAACAACAAGTACATCAATCGAACACAAGAGACAATGAACACAATATTTTTCATCGGGGAAACCATAAATGGAGAAAACCCCACAACTTCGTCAGAGATAGAATCAACACAAGATGTAAGACCCCAAAATAGTAAGATGCACTCACAACAGCAGTAATCTTCTTCTTGTCTAGCCCCAGTGTCTCCTCCTTCCTCAACTATGCGCTACACTTAAGTGTGTGAGTGATGTGTGATAAATAGAGACCCCAACTCTCTATTTATACTAATCCTGACATGAATAAAACCCTACTAGGTCCGGCCTCTACTAGGAGAGTCTAATAACCCTTACACAATCGGAGGGTTACCCACTATGACTTGACATGACTTGTTTACATTATTGATTCTCCTGATCGAAACATCGAGGCATGACAACATGATTCAATTACATAATAGATAAATCCCAGAATAAACATCGGGTTAATACATAAGATACATAGATGAATACATTTCGAAGTTACAAATACATCAACATTCCCTCTTAACTAGGAAGGTATTCTTTCAACACAATTTTTAGCACTGGTCTTCTTCTCTGCATCAACTGGATCATCTCGTGATCTGCATCTCGATTCTTCTAAGTATTCAAGTCATCTTCATTCTTTGAATCTGGATCATCTCTCAATCTAGATCATCATCACTAGATCTGGATCATCTCTTGATCTAGATCATCATCACTAGATCTGGATCATCTCTCGATCTGGATCAAAATCACTGGATCTAGATCATCACTCAATCTGGATCATCATCACTGGACTGGATCTAGATCATCACTTGATCTAGATCATCATCATTAGATCTGGATCATCTCTTGATCTGGATCATCATCACTGGACTGGATCTGTATCATCATCACTAGATCTGGATCATCACTACTGGATTTGGATCATCACTCGATCTAGATCTCTCAGAGTCATATTAACTGAATCTGGATCATAGCTCGATCTGGATCTCATATGGTCATCATCATGTGTGCTATCTCATCATAGGAATTTCTACAGAGCCAGCCTTCTTTCATGCCAGTTGTAGGCCTAGCCATCAGGTAGGTCTTCGCCTAGCACTTACATCTGACCTGCTCATCAGAAAGGTACACCCAACACTCACATATGATCATGTAGTAGCCTACAATCACATTAGAAAGGCCCAACACTTACATCTGACATGGAAGGAATTGAATCCTTTCACCATTACAGAATGGCCTGCACTCACATCTGACATGGAAGGAACTGAATCCTCTCACCATGACAGAATGGCCTGTACTCACATCTGACATGGAAGGAACTGAATCCTCTGACCATGAAAGAATGGCCCACAGTCCCAGACTAAGCTACCTGGTAATGGACTAGGTGCCTCCACTCTCCTAGAGAGTGGCAGTTTCCCTTACATCTGTCCTACTCGACAAAATGGCCAGCACTCATATCTGACATGGAAGGAACTGAATCCTCTCACCGTGATAGAATGGCTCAACCCTTACATCTGACCTGCTCGTCAGAATGGTTTTGGATCTTAGCACTCATATCTAACATGGAAGGAACTAAATCCTCTCACCATGATAGAATGGCTCATCCCTTACATCTGGCTTTCTCATCAGAATGGATTTGGGACTCATCACTTTCCCTTGGAGGAAACATCGATATGGAGAATGCCAAGCTTCTCCCTGAAGTAGTTAAACTTCACTATGGCCAATGGCTTCATCAACACATCAGCTATATGTTCCTCCGTCGCAACATACTGGAGCTTCAATACTCCCCTCTGCACCATATCCCTGATATAGTGATACTTGATCTCGATGTGCTTCGACTTGTCATGGAACACTGGATTCTTTGACAACTTTACACAACACGGGTTGTCACAATGTATACAAGTATCTTCCATTTGGAGATCAAATAAATCAAACAGTAGCTTCCTCAGCCATACTACCTCACAACTAGCTGAACAAGTTGTGACATACTCTGCTTCAGTTGTACTCAGTGCCACATAGGATTGCTTCCTACTAAACCAAGAGATCACACCCGATCCCATACTGAAGCAACACCCTGAAGTGCTCTTCCTATCGATGTCAGTTCCTGCCCAATCTGAATCAACATACCCCTCTAGGTTAATCCTTTGATTCACATCGTACTTGATCCCATAGTCAAATCTACCCCTCAAGTACCTCAGAATATGCTTTTCAGCAATCAAGTGAACATTTCTCGGATTTGTCAAGAATTGGCTCAAGGTGTTCATAGAAAAGCAAATGTCTGGTCTCATTTTCATCAGGTACATCAATGACTAAATCATCTCATGATACATCACATCATCAACCGACTCTGATGAATCATCACTCAATAGCTTCAGGTTCGATGCCATAGGTGTGGCCATAGTATTGCAATCCATTATCCCAAACCTCTTTAGGATCTCTACTGCATACTTCCCTTGTCTAAGGAAGATTCCATCCACACTCTGCCACACCTCCATACCTAGAAAGTAATGCATCATACCCAAGTCCTTCATCTCGAACTCAGAAGCAAGCTTTCTCTTCGTATCAGTAATCAACCCATACATACTTGTCACGAACAGATCATCTACATATAGTAAAAGCATCACTGGGTTTCCATCTTCAACCTTGTAGTAAAGGTTGGAATCTACTTTACTCTTGGGAAATCCCAAACTGGATATAAATCTATCAATTCTATCGTACCATGTGTTGGGTGCCTATTTCAAACCGTATAGGGCTTTCTTCAATCTGCATACATGAGAGTCCCTGTCATATGTCTCAAAACCGAGTGGTTGTTCTACATACACTTCCTCTTCCACTACAATATTCAAGAAATCAGTCTTGACATCCATTTAGTGTATCTTCCATTTCATCACTATAGCCAGAGCAAGTACTAATCTGATGGAAGTGTATCTGGCTACAGGTGCAAAAGCTTCTTCATAGTCTATTCCCTCTTTCTGAGAGAAACCCCGAGCTACAAATCTTACCTTATATTTTTCAATGCTACCATCTACAGCATGTTTGATCTTGTAGATCCATTTCTAAGTTACAACTGACTTCCTGTCTGGTCTTGGGACAACATCCCAAACATCATTCTTCATGATCGATTGGTACTCTTTGATCATAGCATCCTTCCATTCTTTCCATTCTTCTACTTCTTCATAACTGGAAGGTTCTTTATCAATGAAATCACATAGTAAAGCTACATACCCGGAACAAGATCTGGTCCTCTTTCTCTCTCTGTGATTCTCTTCTGGAGCCCCATATCTTTCCGCACCTTGGATAAGTTCTCGTACCCAAGCAGTTTTCCTCTTATGAGGATTCTTCTCCATAGGTGGATCTACATGTCTTTGTGGTTCTTCAAATTCTTGATCTTCTTCTCGAGTTTCTTCATTCATGGTTGTATCATGAATTTTGGGTGCTTCTGCTTCTTCAAGTTCTTCAGCAAGTCTCTTTCTGGATTTGTTGTAAGCTATGTCTTCATCAAATGTCACATCCTTGCTGATGTCAAACTTCTTGTATCCTGGGAAATATATTCTGTAAGCCTTCGAGCTTTTATAATATCCCACAAATATACCCTTCTTTCCTGAAGGATCTAATTTAGTCCTCTTCTCTTTTGGAATCTAGATGTACACAGGACTTCTGAATATTCTGAGATGGATGACTTATAGTTTCTTGTCGAAGAAGACTTATTCATGATTCTTGTTCTCGAGTACTCTATGTGGAGTATGGTTTTGTACATACCCCACTGTTCTGGCAGCTTCCGCCCAAATATGCATAGGAAGGTCTTGATCATGAAGCATTGGTTTTGCAATTTCCATGATAGTTTTATTCTTCCATTCCACAATCCCATTCTATTGTGGATTATAAGGAGTGGACAACTACCTCTTAATCCCTGATTCTTTGCATAGCTCTTTGAATTCATTTGAAGTGAATTCTCCACCATTATCTGATCTAATGTTCTTGTTCTTCTTTTCAGTATGATTCTCGATCAAGGCTTTGAATTCCTTGAACTTACTGAAAACTTCATGTTTGTTCTTCATGAAGTAAATCCATGTCTTCCTTGAAAAGTCATCAATAAAAGAAACATAATATGCATACCCGCTTAGAGAGTTTGATGACATAGGACCGCATACATCAGAGTGGATGATTTCCAAGATTCCTTTTTGCTTTACTTTTGCTACTTGGAAATGTCTTCTTTGTATTCTTTCCTTTCACACATCCTTTGCAGACCCCATCATGGTTTGCTTGGGTTTCTGGAATACTTTTGACAGCTTTGCTTGCAATAGGCAGTCCTCTGTAACGCACATGTGCAAGCCTTCTATTCCAAAGTTCACTTGGCTTTTTGTGTCATGGACAAAGGCTTGTTCTAGATGGCCCTTTAATTTGTACAATCCTCTTTCTTGTTATTCAATCACTACCGCATCATTGATAGTCTTTCCTTTTGGCCACATGATGACTTGACCATCTATGAATGCAACCCGCATTACTTTTGCATCTAATGTTGATATGGAGAGAAGGTTCTTCTTGAGTCCTGGCACAAACAATACTTCTTTCATTGTTAGAGACTTTCCAGAGTCTAATTTATAGGAATATTCCCCACTACCTTTTATTACATATTGGTAGTCATCTCCTAGCTTTACCTTGTGACATTATTCATGTTCTGATAGTCTCACAAAGGATTCATTGAATCCAGTCATATGTTTGGAAGCCCCACTATCTATAAGCCAATCATCACTTCCATGAGTAATGTTACCTGTGAGAGTGGATATCAGAACATATTCATCCTCGCTTGAAGAATCTTCACTTTCATATCTAGATCTCTACTTGGATAGTTCATCGTCCTCTACAGCATGAGCATGATGTCTTCTTTGGTTGATCTTCTTCATTATCTTCTATTTGTTAGGAAAATTCCTTGCATAGTGTCCTGCTTCATCACATGTATAGAATATCATCCTAGATACATATTTTCTAGTGTTATCTTTGTGAGAGTGCTTACCTCTGGAGCTATGAGGTCTTCTTTTATTTGACTTGTAGTGAGACTTGGAGTGTACCGTGAGAGCTTGGTCTTCACTTCCCATCTTCTCTTCTCGAGCTGCTATCTGAGCTTCTTCTTGAGAGAACTCTTCCCATATTCTACTGAACTTGACTAACTTCTTTCTAGCACAGATTCCTTGGATGAAAAAATCCCATGACCTAGGAAGGCCATTCAATGTATTCATTACAATCTATGCATTTTCCACTTCTTCATCAACTGCTTCTAGTTGCTCTTTGATCCGAGAAACTCTTGTGAAGCAAGACTATATTGTTTCTGCATTCTAAATCTTCACATTCTTCAGTTGGTTTCTCAAGGTCATCTTTCGGTTTATGTTTTTCCCTTCAAACAATTTCGTTAGGGCATCAAACATAGCTTTAGGTGTCTTGAGAGAGGACACCTGTGGGATAAGGTGAACCTTGATAGAATCAGCAATGATCCTCTTTTACATAACCATATTCTTCTTATGTAAGGCCTTTGCCTCATCTCCCTCTAGAACTAGATCCTCCTCATGGATGTAGGAGTCTAACTCATTTTCTTCCAAGATCACGGAGATCCTATACTTCCAGGCTCAGAAGTTATCAGCTCCCTCAATATTTTCATCAAGCTTGGAATGATGAGACATCTTAACTGAGAACCTAAAATGGAAATACAAAATATTCTAGATCTTACCAGGTTCAAGATGTCGGATATAAAACTTGAGCTGAAATCCTGTAGAGCTGGTTCAGGAGAAAATTAGGGTTTTTCTTTTCCAGAGTTCTGTCCACCCAAATGCCTTGAAATTTGTCCCTAACTTTGATTTTGGGGAGGAGATCAATCCAGGCCTAGGCTCATTGAAAAATTCCTCTTCTGTGAAAATCCCTAATTTCCAACAGTAGTGACAAGTCCAAAAGTGGAAAACCTCAGAATTGGATTCTGCTTCGACAGAAAGATGCACCCTAAGGAGGAGAATTATTCCAACTTACTTTTGCTGAAAATATGTGGAGGAAGATCCACAAACTAGGAAGCCCTAGTTCCCATAGCTGCACAATGTCTTCTTCTCAGGTTAGCTCTGATACAATGTTAGTTTTTCAACATTAAGCTAGCATTATGTTAGGATCTTTACTGAGAGAACAAGTACAACAATCAAACACAAGAGACAATGAAAACAGTGTTTTTCATCGAGGAAACCATAAATGGAGAAAACCCCACAAATTCCTTATATATAGAATCAACACAAGATGTATGACCCCAAAACAGTAAGATGCACTCCCGACAGCAATAATCTTCTTCTTGTCTAGCCTCAATGTCTTCTCCTTCCTCAACTATGCGATACACTTGAGTGTGTGAGTGATGTCTGCTAAATAGAGACCCCAACTCTCTATTTATACTAATCCTGACATGACTAAAACCCTACTAGGGCTGACCTCTACTAGGAAATTCTAATAATCCTAATGCCCCAAAACTGCAGGGACTTTAACCCTTACACAATCAGAGGGTTACCCACTATGACTTTACATGACTTATTTACATTATTGATTCTCCCGATCGGAACATTAGGGCATGAAAACATGACTCAATTACATAATAGATACATCCTGGAATAAACATCAAGTTAATACATAAGATACATAGATGAATACATTCCGAAGTTACAAATACATCAACAGTCTATTCCCTTCCGCGAGAGACGAAATCAATTCCATTGTCACCTCATATGGTTTGTTCAGCCAAAGGTAGCCACCATGGAAGCACACAAGCAACTGCTTAGTATACAAGCTGATAGGTCTAGAGCGGCCAAAGTTGGGAATAAGGAGTAGGTTTAATAGACCAGACTGCTCCAATCCACATGCATATTCTAGTACAGAGACAATGTCAGGGACTGGTGGCTAGATGGATTTTACTTCCATGAATTGATCTCTGGAGATATCTAGCTTTTGGGTATCATAATATTCAAAGTTTAATACCTGGAGCTTTGGAAAGATGGGATCCTAGGGCTTTGGGCCATCCCAATGTGTTGTGACACTGTCTGGAATAGTGGGTTCTTCTAGTAGCTCGGGAATTTTCACTGTTACTGCTTTGGCACCAAGCTTCCTGGGTGGAACATAGGGCCGAAGTAAGTTCTTCTGCTCTTTAGTAAGTTCTACTTCTAGTGATGATGGCTAAACTGGGTTGGCTCTATGAGCTTTAGGTATTTTTTCCCCATGGCCAGAGGAACTTGGCGGGTCGGTATTCTAGGATTACATAGGGGGAACCACTTGTGCTCCCGCTGGTTTCACTAATGGTTGGGAGGTGGTTACCTGTGTGAGATGACTTCCTACTTGATATGGATGAGGCTGAATTTGCAGTGGATTTTTTATTATCCTCAACTTTGGTACTACCTTCGACTTTTCCTAAGTCTTCTTCATCTTCTTGGGAGGCCAAACCAGGTCAAGGTGTCCTTACTAGAGTGATCCCTACGGCTGTAGTATTTTACTAAGTAAGGTATTTTTCTTTGAAGGATAGCTCGGTCTGTGCATCAGCCTTAGCTCTTTGTATTGATGCTTCGTTAAGGGAATGTAGAAGTTTTACCGCGAAAAACAAGGACAACTTATAAGTGCCGAGTATTTAAGATGACTGCTCAGAGTGAAGGACAGTCTGGCATATCACATGGGCTCGTCCTTTGCATGCTCAAGATCCATTATGCATCTGTCAGGGAAGTTAAGGCACTGTACCATATGGGATCAACACGTCCACTGCCTTTTTCCTCAGGCCTACCACTTTAATGCTGCTTGAATGCTTAGAGGTACTGGATCTTTTTCAAATTTCCATTGCCCTTACCTGCTATCAGTGCCTGCCATCTATTTGTCACTTTTGGCCAACTGTCTTGAAAAATCAATTTTTTTTTTTGCGCATCATGGCTCTATCGGGCCGTGTCACATTCGTCACGATATGGTTTTAATCAACTACCATTGATCATGCCCGCTATTGGTGTTCCATCTAGCTTATGGATTTTTACTATGCCTTCTTCAGTAATATGTGCAACTACGTATGGACCTAACCATTGCATTTTGAGCTTACCCAGATGCTAGAGAAACTTACTAATATCATACATCAGAACAAGTCCACCAACCTTGAATTGCTTTGTTGTGATGTGGTGTTCATGCCAATCTTTTTGTCACTGCTTTTCCACATTCGAATGGAAGCCTGCAATAAAACAATATTCTTCCATTTGAACCAGTTGTGCCAGCCTCTCTTCTACAGTGCCAATATCTGTCATCTCCATTATTGCATCAATTCATAGACTTGGGACAACATATTCCATAGGCACGACTGCTTCTTATCCATAGACTAAACGAAAAGGGGTGTATCTCGTTAGCTATTGGCATGTTGTTCTATAGGCCCATAATACTGTTGAGACTTTTTGGTCCCAATCATCTTGGTGCACATTGCATACTTTGTTTAACACATTCTCAAGTACCTTGTTGAATGCCTCGACAGTTCCATTTGCTTGAGGATGGTAGGGTGTTGTTTTCTTGTGTTGGATTTGGAATTCTGCAGTCAGTTCAATAATTAGCTTATTTACAAAATGTGTATCTTGGTCACTGATTAGGATTTTGGGACAACCAAATATTGTGACGACATTCTCAAAGAGAAAATGGGTTGCAGTTGCAGCAATACAATATTTTACAGGTGCGGCCCCTCCCAATTTTGTCAAGTAATTTGTAGCAATGATGATATAACGTGCACCCATTCATTTTCCTGGTGGAATGATAGGTCCAACAAAATCCACTGCCCATTTTCAAAGGCTTGCAATGTAATTTTTGGTGCAAGTGGCATTTCATCATGTCGTGATGGTTTCCTCATTCTTTGACATTTATCGCAACTGTGATAGTATTTTCTTGTATCCATATGTACCGTTGGCCATCAAATTTCGGCTTGAAAAATCTTACGCACTGTTGCTTTCTCGGCATAGTGTCATCCTGAGACACCCACATGTGCTTCTACCATTACCCATTGTCTTTCATGCCTGAAGACACATATTTGCAATATTTCATCTAGTCCCAACTTATAGAGTTGTCCTGTTATTAGCGTGTACTCTGAGGCTTTGAAAACTAGCTGTTTCTTTTGCCATATGGAATAATCTTTAGGTTCATACCCTGTATTAAGTAAGTGTATAATCGCATCAAATTCTTTATCAACAATATCTATAGCAAATAGTTGCGCATCCGCTAAATTGTCTTCTAGGCTGGTAGGTTCCTACCCACTTTCAATTCACGATAAGTGGTCAGGCCCAACATTTAGTCGTCCTGGATTCACAATGAATTCAAAGTCAAATTATTGAAATAAGAGGAGCCACCCACAGATTCCCCGCCCCCCCAACACTGGCTTATTGACCAGGTATTTTAGCACAGAATGATCAGTGAACATTTTGAAGTGTCCACCCAGTAGATAATGTCTGAATTTTTGTAGTGCATAGACCATTACAAGCCCTTCTCTTTCAGTTGTGGTATAATTTTTCTCTGTCGTTGATAGTTTCCTACTAGAAAATGCGATCGGGTGGTCAATTGCACCATCTCCTGGTTGGGTTAACACTATGCCCAACACAATTGACGAGGCATTAACATGTATGTCAAATTCTTTTTTCCAATATAGAAATATTAATATTGGTGCAATAGCCATTTTACCCTTTTAGTTTATCCAGACTCTCCTGACAGCTTTCATTCCATTCGAACTTGGCATATTTTTTTAACAGTTTCTCCATAGGGGCAATTATCTCTGCACATTATGAATTTTCGATAATACCCAGTATGTCCCAAGGTAGACCTGAGTTGCGTGACTGATGTGGGTGGAGACAAGTCGAGGATAATTGCTACCTTCAAGGGGTTGACCAAGATTCCAATGCGACATACTACATGGCTGAGCAGTACACCGAAAGGTGCACAGAAGATACATTTTATCAAGTTCAGTGCAATTTGATACTGGTGACACCTCTCTAGCATCATGCACAAATTTTCAATATGATCTCTTACCAAACCAAAGATTGTCCAGTCATCAAAGTATAGTTTGAGAAACTTCTGAATGAAATCTTTAAAATAAGATACTAGTATTCTAGAAAAAATTGCAGGGGAATTTTTAAGGCCAAAGGGCAATACCATGTATTGGTAGCATCCCCATTATGTTACAAAGGTTTTCTTGTGTCGATCTTCTTGCGCAATTTGGACCTGATGGTATCTTGAGAACCCATCTGTGAATGAGTACATTTCTTTTCCACCAATGCTTTCCAAAACCTCATCTGTGAAGGGTGTAGGAAATGGATCATGTAAGCAGGAATCATTTAGTTTTCTCAGGTCGACACAGATCCTGACTTCACATGTTTCCTTTTTGTCCTGGATGACTATGGGGCTTATCCATTCCGATTCTTCAACTGGCTCAATAATTCCTACCTCCAACATCCGATCCAGTTCTTCTTTTACTTTCTCCTTATAGCGTGGATTTAATCTGTATGGCCGATGTTTTACTAGCCTTGCATCAGGTTTGAGTGGAATTTTCATTTCACCCAAAGATCCTACTATTCCCTTCATCTCCCTGAAATTTTTCGAGAATGGGTCCTAAAATTCATGTAATAGATCGATGATTTTGGCTATTGTTTCTTCATCCCAGTAGTCTCCAATGTTGGCAATTTTTAGGTTGTCCTCCGATCCAATGTTAACATTTTTAATATTTAGTGGATTAATGAACTATTAAGTGGAAATGTCGCTTCCTTCTACCTCACGTGATCCTTCTGATTCGAGAATATTGATGTTGGTCGGATCATCGTCCGTGTCCCCAGAGAGATTATAGCACGTCATCCAATGTTGGAATATCTCACAACATTAGTGGGAATGCGCAAGCACAAGGTTGAGAATACATAATCTCTCATTAGAGGAAATTTCAACTCAAAATGGGCCTTTTAACTTTAACTCAAATTCCATGTCATCATGTGTTAGCCAATGAAATTGCTTTAAAATTGAAATACCGTATAGTTCTTAAACATTTTTTTAATATAAATTCGGGGATAGGTATAATAAAAAAACTACTTTTTTTGTTTGTATTTTCACCATATCTCCCCCTTTTTTTACTCAAATTTTGATTAGGAGAGCTCGTTGGATGTGGAATTAAATTCCACATCCAACAAGTACCCACTCGGCATAATTTTGACCAACCCTGCTACCCGAAAAACAAGAAATACGTGAAAAAATGTGATGATGACATCATCATCACATTTTTTCAGGTATTTCTTGTTTTTGGGGTAGAAGCATCCGTCAAAAGTATGTCGAGTGGGTACTCGTTGGATGCAGAATTCAATTCTACATCCAACGAGCTCTCTCGATCAAAATTTGAGTAAAAACACAAGGAGATATGTCGAAAATAGAAACAAAAAAATAGTTTTTTCTTTTCTTCCTCCAAAATTAATAAATATTATTTTATTATTTTAACTATTATTTTATTAATTTTTTTTAGGAGGCCCATTTTGAGGTGAAATTTCCTTTAATGAGTGGGATCTTGGTGAATATTTTTTCCTTGATAGTTTTCAATGTAATGTCAACTGTAGGTTGTTCATCCGCAAACTGAAATGTGTAAGCGAATTTCTATGCAACTTCTTCCCATTCCCTTGTCTCCTGGCATAGTTCCATAGATGCATACCAACCTCGTGGCGTCATTTCAAGAGTATGGATAAAATGATGAACCCACTCCAAGAAAGGGTAGTTCGAGAATGCTGTGGAACAGTGTTCCAAATGTTCGACATGATTGGATAGCCCTGTATATCTTTGGGTTACAGTTGTAATTTCTTCTTCAAACCTTATTACTAGCAGCCTTCTACATTGTGGCCATTCAGTTATGGTGCTCTTATGCGTACCCCACCATCGTATGGGAATAGCTTTTAATGAAAAGTCTAGTGCAGACAGTCACTATGGATCTGTTACTAGTTCTTCAAATTCAATCAAGAATGCTGCCATGTTAGTCATTCCTTCATATGTGGGTAGGGGTCGTGAGTGAGTTCCTACTCATCTGATAGACTTAGTTATCCTGGCACATTTTCTTGATGAGACTTCATGTAATCGGTTCTGCCACTTCTCTAGTGCCTCTCCTGAGTCTGATGTACATGAACTCTCACATTTCCAACTTAGGTTACCATCTACAGTAGGATTAATATAGTCTTCCTGAAGGGTGGTTATATTATAGATGGTGTCCAAGTGGTCACCATGCCCCTCGTTGAATACCGGTTCAATGTACCTGAGTGCTTCTAGCGGTTCAATGGGTGCAACGACCCAGATCTTATCATCTTCAAATGATAGGATCCTTCTTTTGAAATTTATGATCATTTGGTTTTCCATTGGCCAGTTAATCCCAAGTAGTGTAGGGTATGGGGTGGTATCATCTACTATGTCTATGACTTTGAAGTCTGCAAAAGTGCATAATCCTTCAATGTCCACTTGAACTTGACCCAGCCTGCCAATAGGAATGACCTTTTCCTAATTTGCAAGCCTTAATTCAATGGGGGGCCATTCTAAGGGTGTATTTCCCATGTTTGGAACATTAAAATGTTGACATCAGATCTGAGGTCGAGAATGATATAGTCCATATCATAGTGACCAATTTGCATGGTCATTCTAAGTTCACGTCCTATATTGAGCTTCATATTGATACTGTTAACCTTCTTTGGCAGAGGATCTCCCTCTGGAAGTGTCTCAATGAGTTCTTCCAGTTCTGCAATTACTTCCTTATCCTTGATTAGCACTAAACAACTTTACAAGAAAGGTTTAAGTTTATTAACCTTATCCACAGTTTTATCCGTACTTCATTGTTCAAATATCTTCTAGAATCTTTCAGGCATATCTTTCACTTGGCTTGAGGTAGATGGTTGTTCTGCACCAATGAAATATGGGCACACATCCATGAATATGCGCTTTTGCTCTTGAATGTCAATTGGCGCTTTCTTCTTTACAGCAGGTCACGCCTGGGGTTTCCCATGCATCGCAGGATCTGTCTGCGTGGCTTGGTCTACACCTGTCATAGAACCTCCCCTCGTAACCACTGCCACATTAGGTTCTCATGGTTCAACGAAGATCATTTGTATATTGATATTGGAATTTGTATTGGGAGCATTCGGTGCAAGATTTGGTGCAGGGTTTGGTACTGGGTTGGCTGGTCCAAGCATCTGGGCTTTCCATCGAGCAATGAGCTGTGGGAATTGCTCCACATTGTGATCCTGTCTGTAGTATGAGAAATTCCTTGCAGTTTCTAGGAAGTCCCTAGCATAATGCCTCGGTACTCCACAATTGTAGAATACAACTGGCCCTCTTCCCCGGATGAATCCTCCTCCTCCGCGGCCCCTCAAATTGCTACCCTCCCTTTGAGGTGGTTGTAACATGTATTGCGGTTGTTGGTACTGTTGAGGTTACAAGTTATATAGGTTCGTATTCTAAAACTGGGGTGCCATCTGGAACTGTTGCAGAAATGGGAATTGCAATGCATCCTAAAACTGAGGAGGAGCTTGTAATTGAGGAGGGGTCTGTTCAATCTTTACTTGCTCTTTCGTCTTCATTAAATATGCATCTACTATTTTCTCTCTCATGAGATGGTAGGCCCTACAATATTTTTCATCATGGCCTATGGATTTACAAAATTTACAATATAGGTTGGTGGGTGTACATACCGTCTTGTGCATAAACATGCAATCAGTGTCCTGGTGTTCTCTTCTTTGGCATATATTACACCAAGGTAGTCCTTGGCTAGTCAATGGGCTTGGCCCACTAGATGAGACATAGTTCATATATGTAGGGAATTCATCTTTGGTATGTCCATTGGTTCAACATCGAATACACCAAAGGTCTTTGTGTGCTTATTTTCCCCTTTTCATATCTTGGAGTTAGATAGTCAGATTAGCCAACTGAGACTGAATCTGTATCATCCCTGCGGCACCGTCCCCTATGGGCGAATCCTCTAGCTTCATTGTTAACTCCAACGCCTCCATATGTGTTGCAATCTTCTGTTGCATGAGCGGCCCTCTTATATGTGGTAACAATGCAACAATAAACCACTCTTTATGCTGTGCATCTAACATCTAGAAGCTGACCTTGGCCATTAGTGTTTTAAACCGCCGGTCAAAATCCCGTACTGTTTCTGCTGGATCCTGCTTAATTTCCTTGATTTTAGTAATACATTGGGACTCCAATTAGGGATTTCATAATTTTGAAATCATTTCCCACCGAATCTCCTCAAGATTCTTCTACTGGGTTCCTACTGGTGCGACACAAAATTTCATGAATCCACAGCACGACCCCTCAGAGTCATGAACATTTGTCCCTTCTTTATATCAGCGTTATGTACTAAGCATACCATCGAGACAACTTCACAAAGAAACCAATGTTGTTATGGGTCTTTTGTTCCATTCCCATTAAAGGTGGGTAATCTAATATCTATCCTCACCATTAGGGTGGCGCTGGGATTGTTCGCTAGACCTCTTGAGTGTATAGGATTTAATGGGATCACTGAGGGGATTTCCTGCTCACTAATCCCGACACTAGAACTGCTAGTGTTCATAAGGCATTTAAGTGATGGGATTCTAGGTCTCCCTCTAGGTGATCTCTCTGGAATGTTGTAGTCACATCCTATTCTTGGTGATTCTGCAGACCCTCCTGATTCTCCTCTCTCAGAAACTGGGTTGTACTCCTCCTCTTCGTCGTAGGATCCTTTGTCTAGGTATGACTCACATCCATATTCACCCTCCCTCGACAAACTATAGGCCCTCCTTCCTCCTGTTACCTTTATCCTCTTTCCTTACCAAAACCTTCTTTTGCTTCTCAAGAATCCAGTTCCTAACTCATCCTCAGAACTTCTCGAGAACATCTCTTCTTAATACCTTCCATATAACTTCTAGCTCTTACATAGAATATCCGCTCCCCAAACTTTGTGACTCACTCCTATGAGAGTCCCCCTATCCAATTTCTTGTGTTTGCCTGTCTTTCATTGGCTTCTTCTCATGAAAATATCAGCATTTTAGCATCCAGCCGATCTTCTATCACCACCTTCATTCAGGGCCATAACGTATCCCTGATTTAATTACGAAGGGTCTCAACAATGGAACCATTTGTTGGCCACTTTTCCCCACTTACATGACCCAGGTTCTGCGAAGCCCGCTGATCCAACAACTACCTGAGATACCGGCCTGATAGAGCAATCCCCATCGACAACACCTGCGAAGCAAGAACAGTATCACCCAAGATATCTCATATATGGGTAACCACCGGAACCATGTTTTTGCGATTATCGGGGAAGTATAGTCCCTTGGTTCACAACCAAGAAGCTCAACAAAGGAAGCAAGATGACTGGATGGAGGAGTCGGTTCTGTACGAATGAGAACAACTGTATGTCATTGCACATCAACTAAATTCCCTTTCTCCCTTGTAGCTAGCGCAACTCGTGTGGTGTAGCTGTCTCACATCAATTGACTCTATGACTTACGTTGGGATTCATAATAGGAATTATACAGAATGATATACAATTTTTCAAGTTCAATTCAGCAAGGCATTCTGTTCATCTATTTACCAATTGCAAGAAACTAACAGAACTAAACCACTTCAACATTATGTATAAGCATATATTAATCAATCACATAAACATTCACCACATCAGTCATTCATTTGGACACAAGAAATAACATGGAAAACCATCAGGGAAAAACCACCAAGGTGCTCTTCATATGGCATGAGAAAGGATATAGCACCTTGCATTCAGTGAGATGCAGACTGATCTTGAGATATTTATTTAAGTTTAGACTCATAGTTCCCAAGCTCTCTTTCTTATTTCTCCTAATCTACTGCTACTACCTACAGATCCACACACAGCCTGGATCGACTCTCCTAGCATATGCGCCTCTCTAGCAGAGATTTGTCCTTCCCCTATTATAATTACCTCCCTCTTAGATCTACTCTCTGCAACTGTATACAACTCTCATCTATCAAATCTATTCCATAATTATGACAAACTATTACATCTCTCCTATTTATAATATTTTACATGACCACACTGGGTCAACTGCTTACAAGCAGTTTTTTAACTGTCACCAATAGCCACCCCCTAGGCTATAGCTATGGTGATCATGACTCGACATGAGGCACAAACGGCCTTACTTACAATGTTCTTTCACTCATGTGGAATCCACCAACTTAAGCTAGCTTCTGTACCCACGACTGCCCTGTCACTTTTCGGTCATTCCCCCTATGTGCACTTCCATGCTTGCCTTTCCTTTGTCACACACTTCTCTACTCTTCCTTCGCAAGCCATTTCCATCCTTCACACTCTTCCTTTTCTTCTATCATGTGCGTGACGCATTTTCCTTGGATGCATGTGTGAAGTTCCTTCTGATGCCCCTTTCCCCGAGCCAACAGGATGATCCATTTGTTGGCCACTTTTCCCCATTTGCGCGACCCAGGTTTTGTGCAGCCTGCCGATCCAAAAACTACCCAAGATACCGGCCCGATAGAGCAAGCCCCATTGGAAACACCTGCAAAGCAGGCGCAGTCTCACCCAAGATATCTCATAGATGGGTAACCATTGAAACCATGTTTCTGTGATTGTTGGGGAAGTATATTCCCTTGGTTCACAACCAAGAAGCTCAATGAAGGCAACGTGATGGCTGGATGGAGGAGTTGGTTCTGTGCAAATGAGCACAACTATATGTCATCGTGCGTGACCTGACTTCACTTTCTCCCTCATAGCTGGTGGAACTCATGTGGTGTAGCTGACTCACATCAATCGACTCTCTAACTTACGTTGGGGTTCGTAATAGGAATTACATAGAATGATATACAATTATTCAAGTTCAATTCACCAAGGCATTCTGTTCATCTATTTACCAATTGCAAGAAACTAACAGAACTGAACCACTTTAAAATTATGCAAAAGCATCTATTAATCAATCACATAAACATTCACCACATCAATCATTCATTTGGACACAAGAAATAACGTGGAAACCCATCTGGAAAAAACCACCAAGGTGCTCTTCATCTGGCAAGAGAAAGGATATAGCACCTTGCAGTTTGTGAGATGCATACTGATCTTAAGTTAAGTCTTTAAGTTCAAACTCATAGTTCTCATGTTATCTATCTTATTTATCCTAATCAACTAATGCTACCTACAGATCTGCACACATCTTGGAACAACTCTCCTAACATCTGCGCCTCTCTACCAGAGCTTTCGCCTTCCCCTATTCTAATTACCTCCCTCTTAGATCTGCTCTCTGCAACTGTATACAGCTCTTGTCTATCAAATCCATTCCATAATTACAACTAACAAAAATCCAACCCTCTAACTATTACATCTCTCCTATTTATAATAATTTACATGACCACACCGGGTCGACTGCTTACAAGAAGTCTATTAACTGTCACCATCAGCTTCCCACCAGGCTCCATCTATGGTGATCATGACTCAACACAAGGCACTAATGGCCTTACTTACAGCGTGCTTTCACTCATGTGGCATCCACCGACTTAAGCCAGCTTCTGCACCCACGACCACCCTGTCACTTTTCGGTCGTTCCCCCCATCCATTATTGGAAATTTCAACTCAAAATGGGCCTCCTAAGGAAATTAATAAACTAATAGTTAAAATAATAAAATAATATTTCTTAATTTTGGAGGAAGAAAATAAAAAACTACTTTTTTTTTGTATTTCGACATATCTCCCTGTGTTTTTACTCAAATTTTGATCGGGAGAGCTTGTTGGATGTGGAATTAAATTTTACATCTAATGAGTACCCACTCGGCATACTCATCATGTTTTTTCAGGTATTTCTTGTTTTTGGGGTAGCGGGGCCCGTCAAAAGTATGCCGAGTGGGTACTTTGTAATGTCCCCGGTTTCGACCCCGTTTGCATGATGTATATATTGTAATTAATCGTGGTGAGGAGCTCAAGGCAAAAGGCCCACCATCGATTTTGTTGTCTATGTTTCGGCAATAGGGATAATTGTCGATGGTATGCTGTGCTATAAGGCACATATTAATTCGGCATCATGTAAACACGCACATTAATTAAAATAAACCACAACCAGCTACGGCAGTGCAACGTTGAATGAAAAGGGCATGATTTCCTAAGGATAAGGGGGGGGGCGAAATATTTAACCTATGGGGCTAGTGGGGAGAAGCCAAATGTCTATGAGAGGACCCATCAAAATGTCAACTACCTTTCTTGTCTTTCTCCCCAATCATTTATTTCTGCCAGAATGTGGTTGAGTTAGTTATTGCATGGAATGGGAAGAGTATGGGGAAGGGAATTCGAATTGGGCAGAGAACCATTTTTTGAAAAACGTGTTCTGACTTCCCTGGCAAGGAAAATGCCCAAAAACGTATGCCATTCTACTATGCATCCACGTTTTTCCATTTTTCCTCCATTCTCCTTCACGTTGGGACTTTTGGGAGCAGCTGGAGTTTTTCCTGTGTTTTTCATTCCACGTTTTTTGGTTGCTGGCTTCATTTTTCCCATGGATGGGAGGTCGTTTTTGTAGTGCTAGGGATTGGGTTGTTTTCCTCACATTTTGGGAGCTGCTGGTGCATTTTCCATTCACGTTTTTGGTAGCTTCATGTGTTTTTACCATGGCTGTGAAGGGCCATTCACGTTTTTGGCTGTCTCACAGACTATTGGTCTCACGCACAGGCTATTTGGGACGTTTTTCCATACTGTGAGTCATGCTCACTGTTTTTGCTTTGGGGCTGTTGTCTTCCCCACATTCTTGTGTTAGCTGTGGTGTCCAAGTTCGTTTTGGGCCACTATGGCATGCCAATTTGTTGGTTGTGTTCTCCTCTGTACATGCTGGGGGTTTGCTTACCCTTCGTTTGGGACTGTGCATAGCTGCCGTCGTCCCCATTGTGTGTTGGGCTGTTGAATCGCCTTGGCTTTGGTCTACGGACTGTGCTGGCTTGGCCATTTGTTGTAGGCCTGTTAAACCCAGCGGTATTTTGGTTTGGCTGTTGGTGCCCCCTTGGCTATGTGTAAGCCTGCAATTGTCCCCTTAGTCCTTGAGGAATCATGCCCAGCTCGGGGGTGGCAGCATGGCTGAGAGATTGATGAGCAAGCTGGCCTATGGTTGGGTGGAACGTTGCAGCGATGTAGCTGGTTGCGGGTGAATTCTTCATCAAAAGATAAGTGCTGCTGGTTACTTCATCTCTGTAATTTATATTGATGTTAAATGCTGGAATGTATTTGTGTTGCTTCCGCTGTATGATTGAAGAACTTTGCATCTGTGTATGCTTGTAAATCTTATGTCTAGCATTGATCTCTTTGATTATGTTCATGGGGCCATTTTCCTGGTTGTGTTTTGATGTTTGTCGCGTCCTCTTCTCCGGCTGGGGGACGGGGATGTGACATACTTGTTGGATGCAAAATTTAATTTTGCATCCAACGAGCTCTCCCAATATAAATTTGAGTAAACATCATCACATTTTTTAGGTATTTCTTGTTTTTGGGGGAGTGGGGTCTGTCAAAAGTATGTCGAGTGGGTACTCGTTGGATGCATAATATAATTCCACATCCAACGAGCTCTCTCGATCGAAATTTGAGTAAAAACACAGGGAGATATGTCGAAAATACGAAGAAAAAAAAGTAGTTTTTTTATGATACGTAGCCCCAAATTTATATTAAAAAATTGTTTAAGAGGTGCTCCCTTTTTTAATTTTAAATCATTTAGATTGGCTAATACATGATGACAAGGAATTTGTATTATTTTTGGAAGGCCCATTTTAAATTGAAATTTCCTCTAATGTCTTCTTTCGCTCTTGGCTTTTCTTTGTCGCGCACTTCTCTGCTCTACCTTCGTAGGCCATTTCCATCCTTGACGCTCTTTATTTGTTTCTATCGCACACGCGATGCATTTTTCTTGGATGCACGCATGAATTTCCTTCTTATTCCCCTTTCCCTAGGCCAACAGTTGTTAAAGAAGTAATGCGGAAAATTAAATTTACCACTAGATTTTGTGTGAAATTGAAGAATATCATAACAACAAAGGTGACTTTGCGGGGGTCAAAATGCATGATTGGCATGTCTTCATCAAGGTAATTATTATTGTTATGTCCATATAATTTTTGTTTTCATTTGATTGCATAAATTTGGTTTTGTTTGTATACTCTTTGTTTAAAATATGGCGTGGTTTGTATATTGATACAGTATATTCTAACTTTCTCTCTCTCAGACAAATTCAACAACAATGTCAAATAAGTTATATATAATATTGGGAAATACATGAGGTAACTAGCGATTAGTTGCTTGTGCTTAGTGTTTCTTTAATTCTTTGTATAATTTATATTTTTTTTTTTGCACTAGTTCATGTTATGTAATTTAATGTTTTTTTTTGTTAATTATCATTATTGGTTTTCATCACTTGTAGATGGTTGACATCTAAAGAAATTCATAAAGAAGATATAAAGTATTGGAGGAGATCATTTCCTCATCTCATGTGTTAAATGCAGAAGCATCTACCTTCATCATTTTTCAATGCACAAGAACACTACCTCATACACCATGTTCAGGAGATTGAATTGTGTGGACCTGTGCACT
>LPNX011052621.1:246092-272910 GCA_001517045.1 Pseudotsuga menziesii
AGGATTTCAGCTCAAGTTTCAAATCCGACATCTTGAACCTGGTAAGATCTAAAATCCTTTGTATTTCAATTTGAGGTTCTCATTTAAGATGTCTCATCATACCAAGCTTGATGAAAAGCTTGAGGGAGCTGAAAACTTCCAAGCCTGGAAGTATAGAATCTCCTTGGTCCTGGAAGAAAATGAATTAGACTCCTACATCCATGAGGAGGTTCCAGTTCCAGAGGGAGATGAGGCAAAGGCCTTACATAAGAAGAAGATGGTTATGGAAAAGAGGATCATTGCTGATTCTATCAAGGATCACCTTATCCCACAGGTTTCCTCTCTCAAGACACCTAAAGCTATGTTTGATGCCCTGAAAAAATTGTTTGAAGGGAAGAACATCAATCAGAAGATGAGCTTGAGAAACCAACTGAAGAATGTGAAGATTCAGAATGCAGAAACAATCCAGTCTTACTTGACAAGAGTTTCTCAAATCAAAGAGAAACTAGAAGCAGTTGATGAAGAAGTGAAAAATGCAGATATTGTAATGAATACATTGAATGGCCTTCCTAGGTCATGGGATTCTTTCATCCAAGGAATCTGTGCCAGGAAGAAGTTAGTCAAGTTCAACAAAATATGGGAAGAGTGCTCTCAAGAATAAGCTTGGATAGCAGCTCGAGAAGAGAATATGGGAAGGGAAGACCAAGCTCTTACAGTACACTCCAAGTCTCACTCCAAGTCAAGTAAAATAAGACCTCATGGTTCCAGAGGTAAGCACTCTCATAGAGATAATAATAGAAGAGATGTATTTAGGATCATATGCTATACTTGTGATGAAGCAGGACACTATGCAAGGAATTGTCCTAACAAACAGAAGATAGTAAAGAAGAGAAACAAAAGAAGACATCATGCTCGTGCTACAGAGGATGATGAACCATCCAGAAAGAGAACCAGATATGAAAGTGAAGATTCTTCAAGCGAGGATGAATATGTTCTGATATCAGCTCTCACAGGTAACATAACTCATGGTAGTGATGATTGTCTTATAGACAATGGGTCTTCCAAACATATGGCTAGATTCAAGGAATCCTTTGTAAGACTATCAGAACATGAATCACCTCACAAGGTAAAGCTAGGAGATGACTACCAATATCCAATAAAAGGTAGTGGGGAATATTCATATAAGTTAGACTCTGGAAAATCTCTAACAATGAAAGAAGTATTGTTTGTGCCAGGACTCAAGAAGAACCTTCTCTCCATATCCACATTAGATGCAAAAGGAATGCGGGTTGCATTCATAGATGGTCAAGTCATCATGTGGCCAATAGGAAAGACTATCGATGATGCGGTAGTAATTGGAGAACAAGAAGGAGGATTATACAAATTGAAGGGCCATCCAGAACAAGCCTTGGTCCATGACACAGTAGATCCAAGTGAACTTTGGCATAGAAGGCTTGCACATGTGCATTACAAAGCACTACCTATTGCAAGCAAAGTTGTCGAAGGTCTTCCAGAAATTCAAGCAAAACATGATGGGGTCTGCAAAGGATGTGCGAGAGGAAATAATACAAAGAAGACATTTCCAAGTAGTGAAAGCAAAGCAAAAGGAATATTGGAAATCATCCACTCCGATGTATGTGGTCCTATGTCATCAAACTCTCTAAGTGGGTATGCATATTATGTTTATTTTATTGATGAATTTTCTAGGAAGACATGGGTTTACTTCATGAAGAACAAAGATGAAGTATTCAGTAAGTTTAAAGAATTCAAATCCTTGATCAAAAACCATACTGAAAAGAAGATCAAGACCATTCGATCAGATAATGGCAGAGAATTCACTTCAAATGAATTCAAAGAGATATGCAAAGAATCAGGGATTAAGAGGGAGTTGTCCACTCCTTATAATCCACAACAGAATGGGGTTGCGGAACGGAAGAACAGAACCATCATGGAAGATGAAAAAGCCATGCTTCATGATCAAGACCTTCCTATGCATCTTTGGGCGGAAGCTTCCAGAACAACGGTGTATGTACAGAACTGTACTCAACATAGAGTACTTGAGAACAAGACTCCTGAAAAAGTCTTCTCCAACAAGAAACCAGAAGTCAGCCATCTCAGAATATTCGGTTGTCCTGTGTACATCCACATTCCAAAAGAGAAGAGGACTAAATTAGATCCTTCAGGAAAGAAGGGCATATTTGTGGGATATTCTGAAAGCTCGAAGGCTTACAGAAAATATTTCCCAGGATATAATAAGATTGACATCAGTAGGGATGTGACATTTGATGAAGACACAGCTTACAGCAAATCCAGAGAGAGACCTACTGAAGAACCTAAAGAAGTAGAAGCACCCAAAATTCATGATACAACCATGAATGAAGAAACTCGAGAAGAAGATCGAGAATTCGAAGAACCACAAAGACCTGTAGATCCACCTCTAGAGAAGAATCCTGATAAGAGAAAACCTGCTTGGGTACGAGAACTTATCCAAGGTGTGGAAAGATATGGGGCTCCAAAAGAGAATCACAGAGAAAGAAAAAGAACCAGATCCTATTCCAGGTATGTAGCTTTACTATGTGATTTTACTGATAAATAACCTTCCAGTTATGAAGAAGTGGCAGAACAGAAAGAATGGAAGGATTCTATGATCGAAGAGCACCAATCGATCATGAAGATGATGTTTGGGATGTTGTCCCAAGACCATATGGGAAGTTAGTTGTAACTTCCAAATGGATCTACAAGATCAAAAATGCTGAAGATGGTAGCATTGAAAAGTATAAGGAAAGATTTGTAGCTCGAGGTTTCTCTCAGAAAGAGTGAATAGACTATGAGGAGACCTTTGCACCTGTAGCCAGATACCCTTCCATCAGATCAGTACTTGCTCTAGCTGCAGTGATGAAATGGAAGATACACCAAATGGATGTCAAGACTGCTTTCTTGAATGCCGTAGTAGAAGAGGAAGTGTATGTATATCAGCTACTCGGTTTTGAGACACATGACAGGGAGTCTCATGTATGCAGATTGAAGAAAGCCCTGTACGATTTGAAACAGGAACCCAGGACATGGTACGGTAGAATTGATAGCTTTCTATCCAGTTTGGGATTTACCAAGAGTAAAGCAGATTCCTATCTTTACTACAAGGTTGAAGAAGGAAACCCAGTAATGCTTCTACTATATGTAGATGATCTGTTCGTGACAGGTATGGATGGGTTGATTACTGATACGAAGAGAAATCTTGTTGCCGAGTACGAAATGAAGGACTTGGGTATGATGCATTACTTTCTAGGTATGGAGGTGTGGCCCAGTACAGATGGAATCTTCCTTAGACAAGGGAAGTATGCAGTAGAGATCCTGAAGAGGTTTGGGATGATGGACTGCAAGACTATGGCCACACCTATGGCATCAAACCTGAATCTATTAAATGATGCTTCTTCAGAGTCGGTTGATGCTATGATGTATCATCAGATGATTGGGTCATTGATGTACCCGACGAACATGAGACTAGACATTTGCTTTGTTGTGAACACCTTGAGCCAGTTCCTGAAAGATCTGAGAAATGTTCACTTGATTTCTACAAAGCATATTCTGAGGTGACTTGAGGGGTACAATTGATTATGGGCTCAAGTACGATGCAAATCAAAAGATCAATCTAGAGGGTTATGTTGGTTCATATTGGGCAGGCAGTGCCATCGATAGGAAGAGCACTTCAGGGTGTTGCTTCAGTATGGGATCAAGTGTGATCCCTTGGTTTAGCAGGAAGAAATCCTGTGTGGCACTTAGTACAGTTGAAGCAGAGCATGTCGCAACTTGTTCAGCTAGTTGTGAGGCAGTATGGCTAAGGAAGCTACTGTCTGATTTATTTGATCTCCATATGGATGCTACTTGTATACATTGTGACAACCAGAGTTGCATGAAGTTGTTAGAGAATCCAGTGTCCATGACAAGTCGAAGCACATCGAGATCAAGTATCACTATATCAGGGATATGGTGCAGAGAGGAGGATTGAAGCTCCAGTATGTTGCGATGGAGGAACATATAGCTGATGTGTTAACGAAGCCATTAGATAGACTGAAGTTCGAGTACTTTAGGGAGAAGCTTGGTTTTCTCCATATCAAGGTTTCCTCCAAGGGAAAGTGATGAGTCCCAAAGCCATTATAACGAGTAGGTCAGATGTAAGGGCTGAGCCATTCTATCATGGTCAGAGGATTTAGTTCCTTCCATGTCAGATATGAGTGCTAAAGATCCAAATCCATTCTGACGAGCAAGTCAGATGTAAGGGCTGAGCCATTATGTCATGGTGAGAGGATTCAGTTCCTTCCATGTCAGATATGAGTGCTAGCCATTCTGTCAAGTAGGACAGATGTAAGGGAAACTTCCACTCTCTGAGAGAGTGGAGGCACCTGGTCAGTTACCAAGCAACTCAGTCTAGGACTGGGGGCCTTTTTGACGAGGGTGGAGGATTTGGTTCCATCCAGGTCAGATGTGAGTGCATGCCATTCCGTCATGGTGAGAGGATTAAGTTCCTTCCATGGCCGATGTAAGTGCCGGGAATTTCGTCATGGTGAGAGGATTAAGTTCCTTCCATGGCCGATGTAAGTGCAGGCCATTTCGTCATGGTGAGAGGATTAAGTTCCTTTGATGGCCAATGTAAGTGCAGGCCATTCTTTCATGGTGAGAGGATTCAGTTCCTTCCATGTCAAATGTAAGGGTAGGCCATTCTATCATGGTGAGAGGATTCAGTTCCTTCCATGACAGATGTGAGTACGGAGCCTTTCTAATGTGATTGTAGTTTACTACATGACCATATGTGAGTGTTGGGTGTGCCTTTCTGATGAGTAGGTCAGATGTAAGTGTTGGGCGTGCCTTTCTGATGAGTAGGTTAGATGTAAGTGCTGGGCAAAGACCTGCCTGATGGATAGGCCTACAACCAGCATGAAAGAAGGATGGCTCTGTAGAACTTCCTATGACAAGATAGTACACACATGATGATGACCAGATGAGATCTAGATCGAGCTATGATCCAGATCCAGTTATGATGAATCCAAGAGATCCAAATCAAGTGATGATCCAGATCCAGCAGTGATGATCTAGATTGAGAGATGATCCAGATCCAGATCCAGATCGAGTGATGATCCAGATCCAGATCCAGATCGAGTGATGATCCAGATCCAGTCCAGTGATGTTGATCCAGAACGATTGATGATCCAAATCCAGTGATGTTGATCTAGATCAAGAGATGATCCAGATCCAGTGATGTTGATCCAAATCAAGAGATGATCTAGATCCAGTGATGATGTCCCATGATGATCCAGATCGAGAGATGATCCAGATTCAAAGAATGAAGATGAATTGAAGACAAAGATGACTTGAAGACTTAGAAGACTCGAGATGCAGATGATGAGATGATCCAGTTGATACAGAGAAGAAGACCAATGCTAAAAATTGTGTCGAAAGAATACCTTCCTAGTTAAGAGGGAATGTTGATGTATTTGTAACTTCAGAATGTATTCATATATGTATCTTATGTATTGTAACCCGATGCTTATTCCAGGATGTATCTTTATGTAATTGAGTCATGTTGTCATGCCCTAATGTTTCGATCGAGAGAATCAATAATGTAAACAATTCATGTCAAGTCATAGTGGGTAACCCTCTAATTGTGTAAGGGTTAAATTCCCTGTAGTTCTGGGGCACTAGGGTTATTATAATATCGAAGTAGAGGTCGGCCCTAGTAGGGTTTTAGTCATGTCGAGATTAGTATAAATAGAGAGCTTGGGTCTCTATTTAGCACACATCACTCACACACTCAAGTGTAATGCATAGTTGAGGAAGGAGAAGACACTAGGGCTAGACAAGAAGAAGATTACTGCTGTCGGGAGTGCATCTTACTGTTTTGGGGTTTTACATCTTGTGCTGATTCTATCTCTGAGGAATTTGCGGGGTTTTCTCCATTTATGGTTTCCCCGATCAAAATACTATGTTTATTGTCTCTTGTGTTTGATTATTGTACTTGTTATTCTCTCAGTAAAGATTTTAACATAATGCTAGCTTAAGGTTGAAAAAAAACAATCATCATCATCATCATCTTCTTCTTCTTCTTCTTCTTATTCATCATCATCGACATCATCATCATATTCATCTTCATCATCATCATCATCATGTCGTCATCATCATCAGCGTCAACATCATCATTTTCATCATTATCATTGTTGTCATCTTCATCATCATCATGATCATCTTCATCATCATCATCATCATCATCGTCGTCGTCGTCATCAACATCATCATCTTCATCGTCATCGTCATCACCATCATCGTCGTCGTCATCGTCATCGTTGTCATCATCATCATCATCATCATCATCATCAACATCATCAACTTCATCATTATCATCATCATCATCTTCATCATCGTCATCATCGACATCATTTTCATCATCGTCGTCATCATCATCATCATCATCTTCATCATCGTCAACATCATCATCTTCATCATCATCATCATAAACATCATCATTAAAAATAATTTTTAAAATTAAAAATAAACCTAGATCAAATTAATTATGGATTATCATCATCATCATCATCGTGATTTGTATCACCATCGTCATCATGATCATCAGCAACATCATTGTCGTCATCATCATCGTCATCCATCATCATTGTCGTCATCCTCAACATCATCATCATCAACATCATCATCATCAACATCAACATCATCATCATCAACATCATCAACATCATCATCAACATCATCATCCATCACCATCAGCATCTTCATCCATCATTTTCATCCATCATCATCATCCTCATCATCATCATCCTCATCATCATCATCATCATAATCATCATCATCATCATCATCATCATCACGGTCATCATCATTCTCTTCATCATCATTATCATCGTCATGATCATCATCGTCATGATCATCATCATCATGATCATCATATTCATCATCGTTGACATTATCATCATCTTCATCTTCATTATCATTTTCATCTTCATCATCATCACCATCATCATCACCATCCTCATCATCATCATAAACCTAGATCAAACTAATTAAAAATAAACCTAGATCAAATTAATTACTTCATATCATCATCATCATCATCGTCATCCGTATCATCGCCATCATCATTAGCACCAGCAACATCATCGTTGTCTCCTTCATTGTCATCAACATCATCATCCATCATCATCATCATCGTCGTCGTCGTCGTCATCGTCGTCATCTTCATCGTCATCATCATCATGATCGTCATCATCTTCATCATCATCGTCATCATCATCGTCGTCATCATCATCGTCGTCGTCATCATGATCATCATCTTCATCATCATTGTCATGATCATCATCTTCATCATCATTGACATCATCATCATCTTCATCTTCATCATTATCATCATCATCATCATTTTCATCATCATCATCATCACCATCTTCATCATCATCATCAACATCATCATTAAAATTGTTTTTAAAATTAAAAATAAACCTAGATCAAATCAATTACTTAATACCATCATCATCATCGTCATCCGTATTTCGTCATCATTGTTTCATATTCATAATTGCAATGATACTCCTATATTTTATTTACTTTCTAGTTATACAATATGTTTTTCTTGAGTTCCTTTACCATCTTAGGTAATTTCATACAGTAGTGGAGAAGGTGTGCAAACCATTTTTTTGTAAAACAATCCTACTTCAATGATAGATGACAATGTAAATCCACAAGCACTAGCAATTGAAATATAAATGATCCAAAAAATTGTAACTTCTTCAATATGCTCATAATTTACTAACTTGAAAAGAATGCATAATGCTAAAGTTATAATACCATCATCTAACTTAAAAATTCATACTAACATAGAGGTGTGAAAATTCACTATGTATTGTGTAATAATCCATTGAGTTAACAAAAAATGGGCTTCATGGATTTGGGTGAAGCTCAAGCTTACATCCAATTGTTCCATCCACAAGTAGAATCCATAGGGTTTCTTTTGGTGACGTGTAGATTTGAAAATAATCTCATTTTTCTAATTGTTAACTTTTATATATTGGTTCTTTATATCCTTAAGGTTACAACAGCAAATATGTCTCATTTCACTTGAATTCATATTATTAAAAAAATATTTAAAAACCAATTTATGTATTTACTAAAGGTTAAACAATCCAACTAGCATAACTCAATCGAAAAAGCTCCATTTTTTTTATATTTTGCACCATTCTTGAAATGGTCCCTTCTAAAGTTTAACAAACCATAGTCCAAAAATCAAATTTTTATCATAATATATTTATGTAAGCCAATTTATTTCATGAGATTTGTCTTTCTATCTTCACTCTGGGCCAATGTGGAATCAAATGCGACATAAATAGGGAATATTTGTCTACAAATTTTTTATCATCGCCATTTCAAGTTTTTTTCTTACAAGGTACTTGTGGGCCAATGATTCCCTATGTAGGAAATGTATGATAAATTGGGATTTTGCACATTGTCTATGGGATCACATGCATGGGCCTAACCCATGCATGCATATAAGTGAAAAACATACCCCATAAACCCAAACATGTACCTCTAGGAACATACCCTTTATCCCCTTATCCCAAACTACATACCCCTAAACCCCTTATCCCTATCCATGGCCCTAGATAATTGCCTACACAAACTCCTCTTTTAAGATCATAGTTGGCTAGGGGTTGGAAGGTTCTATGAAAAACCATGACTATGAAGACCTAGTCTCTACCCATAAGCACATTAACCCTTATCCCAAATTCCATACCACATCAACTCCATCTTAAAACGATGTAGTCTCTATATCTATTTACATATAATATATATCATTTTAAAATCATACCTATCTATTTATGAAATGTGTAGAAAATAAAGATGTATATTTTTACTATATTGTGTCATATTCTCTTAGGATCCATTCTTATAGTAACCTAATTCTTTAGGGGTTATAGGGTTATGGACTAACCCAGGTTGTGAACCCCTAACCTCTACCAGTGCCCCCTAATTGTGAACCATTAAATTCTATCCATACCTCCTAACTATGAACCTTTAACCTATACCCATACAACCTAACTATGAACCCTTAGATACTAATAAATATTAGAGGGTTTTATAAGCTTATTAAATGGAACTATATAATAATGTGACCAAAGGTTTAAGCATGGGTTTTATTGATAGTTTGCCTACCACACGCCTACCATTCCAAAACCATGCATAGATAACCAGCCCTTGTAGGGTTCCAATACCTATCTAGAAGTCTAGTTTGATAGGAGCTCCAACACTCTTATTTGGGAGGATTTAGGTTGAGGTCCAACACTCCTTCCCTCTCATAAAAGCTCATAGAGGTCATAGAGTTTGCATAAGAGCTGGTGAATCTAGGAGGTCACAGAGGTCACCACAGAGGTCACAGAGGAGGTCAAGTAGTTTGCAAAGGAGGCCAAGGCATTAGAGGAAATTTCAACTCAAAATGGGCCTCCTAAAAAGAATTAATAAAATAATAGTTAAAATAATAAAATAATATTTATTAATTTTGGAGGAAGNTGACATATATCCCCATGTTTTTACTCAAATTTCGATTGGGAGAGCTCGTTGGATGCGGAACTAAATTCCGCATCCAACGAGAACGCACTCGGCATTCTTTTGATGGACCCTGCTACCCCAAAATAAAGAAATACCTGAAAAATGTGATGATGACATCATCATCACGTTTTTTCAGGTATTTCTTGCTTTTGGGGTAGCGAGGTCGGGTAAAAGTATGCCGAGTGGGTAATCGTTGGATGCGGAATTAGTTCCGCATCCAACGAGCTCTCCCGATCTAAATTTGAGTAAAAACATGGGGAGATATGTCAAAAATACAAACAAAAAAAGTAGTTTTTTTATGATACCTATCCCCAAATTTATATTAAAAAGGTGTTTAAGACCTATACGGTATTTAAAATTTAAAGCAATGTCATTGGCTAACACATGATGACATGGAATTTGAATCAAATTTAAAAGGCCAATTTTGAGTTGAAATTTCCTCTAATGAGGTCAAGGAGTTCATAGAACATGTTGGGGACGTTAAGGAGTTTGCAGAGGTCACCACGAAGTTCATAAAATAGGTCGAGGAGGTTGAGGTGTTCACATAGGAAGTTAAGGTGGTTGAGAAGTTCATAGAGTAGGTTGAGGAGGTTGAGGAGGTTGAGGGCTACACAAAGGAAGTCAAGGAGGTTGTTGAGGAGGTTGAACATCCACAAAGGACACAATGCCTCCAAAAGTTTTCAGTACCCACACTTACTTCACCTGAACTTTATGGGTTTGACATAATGTGCTACAGAGTTTGGTTGGATTCCATTTTTGTGTGAAATTCACCTTTAATTCTTCATGAATCTACATTTTTCAATCGTCATCAATATGAGAAAAACAATCAGTCATGGTCTCCCCTTCCCATAGGTGTATAATCTAAGACTACATACAAAGGAGACCTATAATACGATGTTTCAAAACCCCATACCTCGATTAATAGTTGTGCCTAGTAAAGGGACAATCGAAATTTATATTGATATTTACAATCAAGTACAACCCTCTATTGACACCTAGGTATTTCTAACAAGAATTATTCAAATTGATTATATCCCTTACATCAATTTCCAAAAATCATTCAGGATTTTGAAAGGAGGGAGATAAATTAGTGAATATGGCATAATATGCATAAGCATATTGCATGATTATGTGATCAAAAGAGAGAAAATGAGAGAACTAGAAGCACTTGTCCCACTATCAAAAATACACCTACAACAACCAAGTACTTATCAACATCCTCCCCTCACTTGAAATCTACTTGAAATCTCCCAACTCTGTTCAAGTTGGCGTTTCCTTAGTGTTGAAAATGAATATGTTAATGTTATACCATAACTTACTCTCCAATATTGTCTTACTCAACATGTCAAGTAATCTACATTAGAGAAAACAAATTGGGTAACTCTAACAGTATTAATTAACACAACAAAGTGAATCATTGGTTGGTTTTCCATAACAAAGTGGCATTTGATTTGCTTAATGTAGTGAATGCAGCACAAACCCTCACTCAGTTTGCACTGGTGCCAGTGTTTAGTGTGGTACAGAACATTCATGATTTGCAGCTTGAAGTCTTGACTTGGATTGTTTTGTAACAAAACAAAGTAAGTTTTTCTACTATACCAATAACCATCATCATCATCATCATCAATGATTCCTTTTGTAGTCACAACATATCATTCTCTTGATTTTTAAATCAATTAATAGTCTAATGCAAATAGCTATAGTGCTCTCATATTTGGCCATAATTTTTCCAAAATTTATGCCACAGTTTTGAGTACGTGGATTTAAGAGAATTTGGAGAAGAAAAAACTCAAAACTAAAGGACACCTAAATTTCATGAATTGCTACCAAACTATTGATGACAATTTCTCATGAATTGGATGGTCACTTTCAACTGTTTTCTTCACCTTCTTGTCTAGATTTCTCTCAATGTTTTGGGTAGTTTCATTTTGATGTCATTGAAAAATAATTCCAACCAAGAAACCCTATATTTTTAGATGCATGTGTGGTTAAAGGATCAGCTCTTGAGCTATTTTTTAGGCTAGAAATGAGATAGTACAACAAAGTCGTGCTGCTAATTTTCCCAGCCATCTTCACCATCTCCAATTTTGGAAATTTCATCTAGTTTTGCACACAGATATTTGTTTTTGCATTACAGAAATGTTTTTGAACAAGAAAATAATTAAATCAGTCATTTCCAAGAATGTAACTTGAGGGAAAATTCCATTTCCTTGTTTAAATATTTTTCTTCGTGTCAAGATGAAAATATTGTGATGATGGAGGAGCCTACATCTCTCTCTTGAAGATATTGTTGATAATTTTGCAGGTTGCCACTCTCATTTTGAATATGTTTAAACTTTATACAAGCCCTATCCAATCTTGGATGGAAGAGGCTTGTGGGAAGACTTTCCATGCATGTTAAATGTCTTATGATATTGTACATGCGCATGATCTCGTGATGGAGATTACAACATGTTTTATTATGGTGATTATTTGCAATTTACATTGATGAGTTATAAGCACACATCAAGGAGAACACCTATGATGATGATGATTTCTCTAAATTATGTCTTAGTTTCACAAAATAAAAAAATACACGTATGGGTGTCAAATTCACAAGCCCTAGATTCAACATGAGACCCACTTCCCAACACAAAATCAACAAGGGTTATGCATTTCTTTCAATGCTTTAGCACCAATGTTTATATTTCCATTTCAATATTTCCTAGCAAAGATCAAACTCTTTGAGAAGTTTTTGGATTTCAGTGATAAACCTCTTGATTCCAAAATTGCAATATACTTTGATTTGTTAGTTGCTGCAGTACTTTAATTTGTTAGTTGTTGCGACCCTTTTTATCGAAATATTTATGTCAAAAACATAGTTGATGAGTTGGTAACTTTCTAGTCTATTTAATCACACATAGCGAGCTGAGAGCAACTCTTATAAGTGGTGCCACTGTGTAACTTGAGACATTCATTGCCCCATATTAAAATGTATAATTGTAGAAGGATGTTGAAGGTACTAGTTCAATATGAATTAGTCAAAGAGGTTGATTTTTTTTTTAAATGAGTCTACCCAAATTTTTCATAATAACAAGGAAAATTAACGAATGTTGCATTTGTTGTACATGTTAAAAATAAATAAAAAACAAATAACTCTAACCGTAGAAAAGAGTGATTTTAATTATGAAAAGTTGAGTAGATATCAAGCATAGAAACATTTACATTGAAAATAGAAGTTTCAAGTACATGAACAAGAAATAAAATAAATATCTTAGATTCTAAAGAAGCATAACTACAAGTATGATATAACTTATCCAAGCTTCTTCTTTTCCTTAACTGGCCCTATAACAGTTAACCTTTAATTTCTCAGATCGATAACATGTCACCTATTCATAGGTATAAGTATTGTATTGATAGAATATCTCAAAAATGTATCTTAACCTTCTCTAAATAAACAGTAAATAGTTTATTTGTGCAACCTCTCCACCTGCTCAAATTAGTCTAGAATATCTAGACAAGTTCTATATGGTGGTGACACAACTAGGTCAACAGGTTTAGATGCTATGGATGTGAATTCCCACCTAGAAATAGATGTTATGGTAAATGGCTCACTAAAACAAGACATGGAATATTCAATATACAATTGTGTTTTAAAATATTGTACCATCAATGTAATGCAAGAGAGAAGAATTAATCTATTGTTGTCACAACAAGGATCTTCCTTCATTTGCTTCCAAATCTGAGTTTATTATTTGCTTAGGTGGCTGCTCCATAGAGAAAAAGGAGTCATTTAATGCTGAGAGTTCATAACACTTGAGGTCTACGGATGATTCAACACCTAAATATGCCCATATTTTTCCTACTTGTGCACATATTTCTCAAAGTGTACCCAAAACTGAGATTTACTGGTTGTGTTGTTGTTCGGATGCACAAAGCCACTATTCTTGTTCCAATAATTCATGTTTCAAGGTTGTGATTAAGCCCATAAATAAAATATTTTTGTTAATTATTCAAAATTATCCCAGAATGGTAGGAATTATCTCACATTGCCAAGATACCTTAAGGAATCATCCAATCATTATACCTAAATATTTCCTTCCCCAGAATCTCCTCTCCTCTTGAGGAGATAAAACATTTATCTCTTAGAGTGGATACAGTATCTGACAGAAAACTATATTGATACATTCCCTGTAGAATTCAAAATAAGCATAACTGAAGGAAATGGCTAAGAAAACATTGGGGGTACCAATCTCCCAACATGTATTTTTTGTTCACTTCTAAATGGAAATATTTTGGTTTTCAGTTAAAACAACCTTACCTTCATTGGTATTTCATTCTACATGAAACCCATGGTTGGATTTGATAGGGTTGTCCAACATTTTGGAGGGGTTGGTGAGTTTGTGAAAGGATGTGATGTGATTGTTGAACATCTTTAAATGGTCACAAAATTGCAATCCATAACAAGGATTTACAAATATCTTCATTCTGTTCTCTTCCCATAATACTTTGAATGGTATCTATAATTAAGAGAAGGTGCATGAAGAAATCCCCAACAATAGTGAAAATTTTCTCCTACGCTACCCAAATAGTAGAGACAAAATATAGTACATATAGCCAGGGAATTCGACTATGCAGAGTATGATGACCTTCTTGAGTATGTTATCCATGAAGTTAGTTGTAACTTTATTAGTAGCATTGAGTTTTATCCCACTAAAGTTTAGAACCAAATCATACAACAACGATTTGGAGACATTACATGGTGTTCTCCTAGAAGCATCGATCTTTGAGGATGATGAGCAATGATCCATTGTCAGAATTACAATTAACAAGTTTCCTAATTTTCAATGAAAGTGATTCTTTTTATCAAACTATGCCCTACCAATTGTAAATACGATAACCTAGGGATTCAATTATCATAACAGAAAATGCACAAGCTAAGAAATAGTTATGTTAATAGGTTGTCGACCTCTTATGGTTTACACATGTTAGAAAGATGTCAATAATTCAATGAAGAGGATTTCTAGGTCCCCATGGAAAAACTTCTAAAGCGCAAGGATTTCAATATATCGATAATAAATAGATATTCAATCTAATCATACACTTTATCATAACCTACATTTATGAAGAGGGTATCCAAACCAAGGGTGCATGCCCATTCCATTCCTTCCTGTTAAGACATTATACAATATGAAAAGATGTCTAATAAACCATGTCTTCACAGGGGAAACAAACTTAGACAAAACATGTTTTATGTAGAGCACAAAAGTGCTTCGGACAAAATCATGTAGAAAAAGTTTAATAGATTTAATAGCTTTTGATTTGTTAGGGTATCAAACTCACACCATTTCATGATGAATCTAATAATATTCTTACTGATAGTAGAGTTCGACTATTTATTCATGATAACTCTTTTATTTTTGATAAAATCTAGGACCTTGCACCTTTGAGAAGAAAAAGGCTTTTTCTTTGGATTTTTTTGGTCAATACTTGAACCTAACCACCTAATGCCCACTTCTTGGATACCTTTTGATATTCCATCTTCTGGAAAGAGGATGGATTATGTTTATTTTTAACTTGGAAAAAGATCCATAAATTTAGTCCTTCAAGTTCAATGGCTATTGGACATATCATATCTAGCTCTTAAACCTTGGGGCCCAAAATTTTATGCATATAGTGAATTCAACGGGTCCATGGAAGTTTGGGTAAAAATTGATCTATTTCCCATGGAGTTGTGGAACTATGACTCATTAAATGATATAGGAAAAATCTTGGTAATTTTATTATGTCTAATGACTCCAACAAAATTGAAAGTGCTATATCGATTTCCAAAATTCTTGTTGAAATTGATGTTGGCATTGGGCTATATGAATCAATTGTTTTCAATCTAGGACACTTCAAGAAAACCCAAACCCTATATTATGGAAACTTCCCATTAATATGTGTTAGATTTCATGTTTATGTACATATGGTTTCATACTTCTCAAAACACTTTATCTATAAAGTCTAGAGAGAAAGAAACCCTAAGTATTTAGGATTTTATGATGGCCCTACTCGAGATTTAGGGGTATCCCATCTTTCCTCAATGCCTCTGGAGAGAAGTTTTCTTCTCTTTTAAAGTTCCCTGAAGATTTGGGATCAAAGGAATAGGAATAGATGAATGTGGGTTCTATGACTATTCCCTAGAAGGGTAGGGCTCACCTATCCCTTTGTCACCTAAATTCTTAGACTTAACATATTCTCAGTTGGAAAGATTGGACAAGGTGAAAAGGCTTGGCCTCCCTCATAAGGATGGGTTGGGGTTTTCCAACAAAGAAAATCAACCTCTTACTTGTAGCCCTCAAGGTATTGGTATTTTATCCACTGGAAAACTCTATGAGCCTAGTCTAGAGGGACGCTCTTGTTAAAGTTTTAGGATTTTTCAAAATTTTAACTATAACTTGTACAATAATGCAAGAATACCGAAGTTAAAGTATAGCAATGGAAAACATCTAGATAACAATAAAATATAATTTTTATCTTTTTCAACTTTAACACTCCCAAATTTCCCTGTGTTAAAGGTGAAGCATACAATAACAATAATCAGTAGATTAAACAAGACAAACACCTAGCATCAATAAAAGATCTAACTAAGAAAACAATACTAGTATAGACCTTCCTTATACTTAGATATATTTTTAGATCAGACTTTGTCTCTTAGGAGACAAGTCGCTAACTTGAACAATGGACAACCTGAGAGAGAGATAGATAGGTTGCAATAGCATAGATTTAAACAAGTACAAACCTCAAGGTGCTAGTTAAAAAAATCCACAAATGAGGATAAAACCTTCAAACCATTGCTGCAATAATGACAATCTTTAGGACAGTCATAACCCATATGGGTGTAGAGTAAAGAGAGAGGAGTGGCCAATAAAATGAATAATTGGGCCAATGTAGAGTGGAGAAGTGACCTAGAAGTTGTGTGATCAGGTCGGTGTAGTAATAGAAGTTCTCTGAATGTGAACTCATCTACAAAGTTTGGAGAAAGAAATACATTTCATCGGATATCCGACATATATGATATACTACTGACATCTTCAATTCATTTGTTATATCACTTTAGCCATGTCTACAAAGAGCACAATATGAGTGCAGACCATTTATACAAAGAAGCATTGAATATAAAGGCCGGACTCCTCTCTTTCTCATAACTTTTAGAAAGAGAAATCATTGAGGAAAGAATGATACAGTTAATTTAAGAGATTTTTTATTTTTGTGGCATAGTCTTTTTTGGTTCTTTCTACTATGGGATACATTAAGATATTTCTTGTTTTAGATGGGGATATAGAGTTTCTTTTTATCCCCTCATGGGTGTGTTTTCTCCACCCTCGATGCCTCCTTAGATAAGTTGTTTGGGATCATTATGTTCTCCGTGTGGTATTGCTACTTCAATCATCTTAGGATTGCGGGTTCCGTTCCTCTCCTTGGGAAATTTGTTTATACTTATGATCTCCACACATGTCTGGAATGACTTATTGTCAGGACTATGTAAAAATTACTTTTGATTCACTATTGAATATCAAGGAACACCTTTTTTTCTTCTGAAAAAATGTTACAAAATATTTGCAAATTATTTTATTAGATATATTGAGATCTGTAAACTGGGTCTTTAATATTTTTGGGTGAGGAAAAAAAATAAATTAAAAAAGATACACCTAAGAATATTGTAAAAAACATAGTCTGTGTTTTGAGATAAATTGGCTAAACCATTTGCTATGGAATGACTTGATATCTATATCATGTTAAAGGACTATGTGATCAACTGTTATACTAGGGAATTCTTGATATTATTAAGGATAATGATATCACTATTATGTCATGCTTATAAGCCTTTCCAAGTTTTTTGCTGGTATTTTGAATGATTAATTACTAAAAATCAATTCCGACCATGGGGTAGGTAGAACCAAACAGGTATTTGTCAGACCTGACTTCCTCCAGCGAGGGGAGTTTGGGAATGCTAGAGGAACGTGAGACTTCCAGTAGGTATACAATAGCTAGATTAACTAGATGTCATAAGATCATAATAAAATTCAATAAACACATGGAATTTTTTCTCAAAGGAGGGGGGTCATGTTCCTATGATAATGAGACAATAGGAGACATCGAGGTTCCCTTAAGGTACAAACACCTTGTAAAAAAATGGATACCTAGGGATCTTCCTCAAGTCAACACTGATTTTTGTTTGAATGAGAGGATATATAGAATTGCACCGTCGTCATTACATGGATTGAGTTTGGTTTTCATGGATGGAATAAAGGTTGGATACGACAACTGTACAGAATTGATGGAGTATGTTGGACCCTCTTTCAAATAGAATGATTGGATGCACCTATCCCAATATACACGAAGTATGCATACATATGGGTTGTCAGCAAATTATTTACAACTGAAAGAAAAAGATCAAATAAAAAAGAAATGTTGTACATTGACGGAAGGCCAAAGTAACTAGGAATATTGTGGGGTTTATAAGAGTACACAACCAGGCTCTACACTTAAGCAACCCAGCTGCATATTCAAGGAGTGTGAAGGAAATAGTGTCTTTGTATGTTCCATTAAATCAATAGTTGTTGGGGAAGAACTGCTTATTAATTACAATTTGAATCGTGTAGATACAAACACGGTTAGTATGCATTTGGTACATCCAACAATTTACCCAACCTTTATTAATTATTTTAACATATTTAGGATTTTTCGTTAGTAGATAATTAATAATTTTTTATTAAGTTTTACTATGTTGAATTCGCAAGGAGGTGATGGGAGGCGGATCACCCCAATAGAAGGTGAGAGAAGTACACAATCCACGAGGCAACATGTATACATCAAAACGTTGTGTTTTAAAATTGTTTTAGTGAGTATTTTGGTTTCGTTAGTTAATTTTTAGTATGTTTTTGAGGCAGGATTATTTCAGGGGCACCTCCCTCACAGTAGATGTTAGTAGACATGCCTCAAGGTGGAAGGTATACATCAATATTGCCATTGTAAAAATTTAGGATGGACAAATAGATCTGTTGTTATGTATTTTCAATAGTATATTTGGTTTGTTTATATAATCTTATCTATTTTTCATGGAGAGTATTGATCAGGGAAGCCACCTGAAAATTGATCAGATGACTACAGCCTTGGGGAAATAGGTAAACATGAATGTAATTCTACATTTAAATACTTTAAAATTGTACACATGTATAACGTGTAGCATAATTTTTATTTTGTTATGTATTTTTTCATTTTTATGTTTTCATTCATTATGATAATGTTGTATACTTTTTTCACAGGTTGATGATCAGCTAAAGTCCCCAGTTGTTGATCAGACGATTGAGCCTCGGGGAAATAGGTAAACCTAAATGTAATTATAAATTCAAAATACTTCAAAATTGTACACATATAAAACATGTAGCATAATGTTTATTTTTTTATGTATTTTTTCATTTTTACGATTGCATTCATCATGATAATGTTTTATATTTTTTTTGTAGGTGGATGATTGGAGAAAGTTCCCAGCTGTTGATATTACCACACCATAATCTAGGCATTTGGTAAACCTAGATGTAATTCTAAGAATCTATCATGATAGACAATTTTTGTTAATATAAATTTTTGGGTAGACTATTGCTTCAACAACTAAGCAGTATTTTATATATTCCTGTAGCAAACAAATGATTCCATCTATGAAACAACAACTCGACAGACATTAGATTTTGATGTCTACCAGTTGTTCAATGATGATGAAATTGGTACTTCTGTAGACCCATTGAAGGTACTACATAAGACCTTGGAAAAACAACATGAGGAAATGGTTCATCTAGTATTGACAGTTCCAATGACAGATGATATCAAAGCAAAGGTTCAATTGTTGATCAAGAGATGTCAATACTTGAAAGTAAGTAGTGGAATCATCTTGTAAATTCATTTAGAAATTTAGAATTTTTAATTTTATATGATAGTGAACTTATAATACAATGATTTGTGTTTACATGAAATTCGACAACCTCACACTGGTGGTGAATGCGATGTTGGTCCCAATTACCAAAACACTCCATGTACACCACATACTGCACTCTTTTTGTCCATTGAATAGTCAGAAACACACTCTGTGACACCCCTGAGGCTAGCAGAGGGTGCAACCGATGCAGAACAACCTAGAACAGATCCTACATAAGAAAGGGTGTATGGAGGATTTGACACTAATGTTGATGCTGAAGAATCATTTCCTGGATATTATCGTGTCACTAGCACTAGTTCAATAGTGACAGCATTTTCGGTGAACGATGAACTCGTTCCAATAAAGATAGAGAAGATCCCAAGTAATTATAGATTGTTCAATTTAGTTTTTATAATTTGTTTCTAATATACCGATAAATTTTTTTAATGTTGACTAATGATGGCATGATTGTTTTGCAAGAAATGATGTATTTTATAAAAATACAGATGATTTTTCCTTGGAGATATTCAGGCCCACCATCTGCACAAGGTGGGACATACAGGAAAAAGCTTTAAAGGATGAGCTGACTAATCAGTTGGTTGGTTTGTTCGGAAAATATACTTTCAATACATCGAAGGTCCTCAAGAAGGCTAGACAACCTATGAATATTGTCCAAGACCAATATAAAGTTCACCTAGAAAATAAACATAGGCATGAGCACCCTCTAATGATTCCATCAAGGGAGTGGCAGTGGAATATGCAAAAGAGAAGGGCATGATAAAAGTAGGAAACATACCACTAGGCATAGGGAGGTATGCAATACATTATACAATGTAACGGTAAGCCTTATTATTATTAAATTTTATATCAAATTTGGAACATCCACTAACATAATTCAACACTTGATTAGGCTGTCATATACATCAAAGGCCACCAAGTCAAGATTGGAAAAAATTGGTCAGCACAAGCTTGGGCCTGGTGGTTATTCGAATTTGGCGACATGATTTCTAAGTATTGAAAACCCAATACTGTATCCAAATAATATATAGAAAATTATTTTTGTTTTATTATGGAAAAAAATGTAAAATTAATGATGTCATGCAAATATGCAGGCCAACTGATTCAAATAATTTCCCATTGAGGAATACTTGAAGATTGGCTTCTAACACGGATTTGAAGCCATTGTTGAACGACGAAGAAGCTTGGATGGCCATGCTACATGATCTTCTGATGATCCATTTGGTGCACATGTATATAAAAGCTATATAGTTTAATGAAAATTTATTAATTCTCATGCAATTTGTTCATTATAAAAAAATAACATAAACTATTTATTCAATTTTGAGCAAGAAAGTAATGATCGCGTTAATCTTGAGGATGTACACCAACCATTTGAATATCATGCTTTGATTCATGGTAATGAATTTATTAATATGCTACTGTTTTGTATAGATAATTGCAGATGATGAACATTAATTCTAATTCTCCACAATTCAATTGCAGAGCATGTAGATGCAGGTAACACTGAAGAGGTTGAGCCTGTACAAGATAATGATGAACATGACGATGTGCCCATGCAAGGTAAAAAACACCTCTGTAATGTTTTTTTAAATGAATTACTTGTAATTGTAAAAACAAATTAATGAAACATTTTGACAATATTGTAGCAATTCTGAGCCCCTCGTCGCATGTTCAACCTGGCGAGCAATCTTGTAGGGAGACTGATGAGAAAATTATGGAAGATGCACTTCTTGCTAAATATATAAAGAGAAGAAAATTAAAAAGGAAGTGACTGAAGAAATTTTGAGTAATTCCTTTTTATAACACAATGTAGTGCATGGTTTTTTCCTCTATTTAATTAATGAATGGTTAAATGATTTATTTAATGAATGGTTTACTGAATGTTTTTATCAGCTATTAAATAAATTAATGGTTTAATGAATGATTAAATGACTATTTTTTTCAGCTATTGAATGATTGAATGGTTTAATGAAATCTTTTTTCATCTATTGAGTGAATTAATTTGCAGTAAATTGTTATTTACAAGTAGATGCATTGGATTCGGGGAATTGAGAGTGATGTGAGGTGAGGTAGGGGCCATAAGAGATTCCACCTTCACGTGGTTGGTCATGTTTAGTAGATAATATTAAATTATTCTTGAAATAGAGAGGAGATCAATGAATGGTAAGGAAGTATACATTAAAAACAGTTATTTCTATAATTGTAGCATTTAAATTTTACTATTTCTATTTGACTCATCCATTGGAACTTGTTACAGACAGCGTTGGAAAACATTTTCATAGTTCAGAGGCAAAAAATGGCATTTTGATGTGATCGATGGCCTTATGTACATAGTGTTGTGGTTCTCCATGCTTCCTTAGGTGATCTCTTATTACCAATTATTTTACTTTAATAGTAGAATAGTATTGTAATTTACATTGTAATAGTATTGTATTTATTTAGATTGGTTTTGTTATTTTCATAAAAGGAAAATATTTATTTGATGGGTCCTAACATGAAATTATTGAAACGGGAATATATTTGTAGTATTTTGAATGATGTTTTGCAAGGTAAATCAGAAGAATAAAGTGTGAAGCTCCACAAATAAAGGTAAGTTGTAACAAATAAAATTATACTTAGTATAGGCAACATATTCCTAATTCTCATACATATTTTTCTTCAATTAATTTGATTTGTATTCCATAATTTCATAATTTCTACCATTCTTTCTTCCATATAATTTTAATTTGCTTGAATTGATAACAGAATATATCAGATATGCTTAGAAATTATCAAATATGCTTAGAAGTCTAAAAACATTGACATGTTTTATTTTCTGAAAATGTTAGGTTCCTTGTTTTCGGTTTTGAATGGTTTTTTTTAATAGAATCATTGTCAAAATAATAGATACATTTTTCAAATCTTATTACATTGTAGATACAAACGTAGGGTTTCCCCAGATCTCTATATATGCCATCAAAAGTGATCATATCAAAGAGATGTGATTTTTCCTTGATCTATATAGACATAGGTTGTAAAGTCACTTTATGGATTTGTTGATTGTTCTTCACCCACATAATCACCAACATGGAATCTCCATATACCTGAATTCAATCAAGACCTTTCACAAGTGATAGAGATATTCTCACAACATAACCTCTCTCTTGGTCAATAGGGATAGAGATATTTTCCCATTCACTATTTGTTATAATCATGCTTGGTTCACTTTATCAAACACTCATAGTCCTATAAATATATTCATGGTCCACCAATATCCATTCATCTATGTCCTAAATTTTGGAATAGAAGATAAAAGTATTAAAACTTGGGCCAAGACACATTCTATAGATCCCTCAAAGGAAATAAAACACAATGAGAGAAAACTTAAACAAAACTAAAATGAGTAGGGATATGGGGGGAGTCAAGGAACAAAACAAGTAGCAATTACAACCTAATCATCCATACAATCCAAAGGAGGAGGTTAAATCCAATAAACCTACAACTTAAGGTATTAGATATTGGATAGACCTATATAAACCTAAATATGCAATTACATTCGTATTGGATAGATGAAAAATTCATATATGAGTTTGTCATAATTAAGTACATGTACATACCACGAATTTTTCACAAATATGGTACAAGTTTTCAAACTCTCCAAAACCCTCACTAGTGAATTTTTGAAAACCCTAGCCACCACCAAATATCTCCAAATAGAAAGCACCAACATTAACAAGTCCTCATTGGATTAAACAACTTTATTGTGTCACAAACTCTCCACATTAGCATGGTTATATTCCTCATGGTTTTCACATGCTAGCCATGTTAAATCGTATATGTATGTGGAAAGAAAAAACTAGTGTTGGCCTCCAAATATACTTTCTCGTCCTAGGGTTTGAATCCTAAAAGCCTAATTCTTCCACTCTTACATCATCATAAGCATCAACACTTCCACGTAGCATCAAGAATATAATAACTCTATGATATTTTCCTAGCATTACATACCATAAGAATAAAGATCCAAAAACATACAAGGTGTTAAATCTACTCTCCATGTCTTCTACTAGGGTAGAAACCTTAGTGTTACAACAAGATACATAATAACCATCATCGGAAATGGTGTATTATTCTATAGGGTTTGCATGTATAAAACAAACCTTAGTCTTCACAAAAAAACCTAACGTCACAAATGTGCAAGCTCTCCAAGAAAATCTAATACAATTATCATCCCTTGTCTTGTCCTAAGGTTTCCACATGAACCCGAAGTCTGCAAGAAAAGTACCATAAAGGGTACAAATGATGAACGAATATGAGATATTTCTCCTCCCTTATATATGAAAGTGGGTGAGGGGGGATAACATAAAATAAGAGCAAGTTTCCCTACAAGTAACCAACATGGAGAAACCACATGGAGCACTCTACAATCCAAAGTTGAGCATGTTAAACTAGGGTTTTGTCCAACATCGAAAGTGAGATTCCATCCAAGTCAAGATAGTTGGATCAATTACATTTCTCCAAGATGGTTTGGTCTCCAAGATGGTTTGGTCTCCAATACGGTGTTAGTCCTACACTCCCCCTTCCATGTTGTGTTGGTGTCCAAGTTCCATTGTGTAAGTCATTTCTCTAATTATGTGTCCAATTGCCTCTCATATACCAATTTCTACCATGATATGTACCAATTTCGTTAAAATGATCCCATTCTCCTTCTCAATATATGTGCTTGGGTCCATCACCAACCTCCATGAAGTATGCTATAATTTTATGGAAATTTAAGGTCATTTCTTGCACACAAGCTTGTGGTGCCATTTTTTGGATGATGTTGGTGAAATGTTTTACAAGGAAAATGGGATGTCATAGTGGTATTTGGTGGAAAAAATAGTAATAAAAAAATCATACAAAATGGAAATTACTTGCGCATTGGAAAAATGCACATTCTGGAGAAAGAAGCATGAATTGTCATGGGCATGTTTTCCTAGGACAAGGAGGTAGGTTCATTAGAGGAAATTTCAAGTCAAAATGGGCCTCCTAAAAAAATTAATAAAATAATATTTATTAATTTTGGAGGAATTAAAGAAAAAACTACTTTTTTGTTTGTATTTTAGACATATCTCCTCGCGTTACTCAATTTTTTTATTGGGAGAGCTCGTTGGATACGGAATTAAATTCTGCATCCAACGAGTACCCACTTGGAATACTTTTGATGGACCCCGTTACCCCAAAAATAAGAAATACCTGAAAAAATATGATGATGAATGAGTACCCACTCTGAATACTTTTGATGGACCCCGCTACCCCAAAAATAAGAAATACCTAAAAAAACGTGATGATGACATCACATTTTTTAGGTATTTCTTATTTTTGGGGTAGCGGGGTCCATCAAAAGTATTTCGAGTGGGTACTCGTTGGATGTAGAATCTAATTCCACATCAAATGAGCTCTCATGATTGAAATTTGAGTAAAAACATGGGGAGATATGTCGAAAATACCAGCAAAAAGTAGTTTGTTTTATGATACCTATCCCCAAATTTATATTAAAAAGGTGTTTAAGACCTATACGATATTTCAAATTCAAAGCAATTTCATTGGCTAACACATGATGACATGGAATTTGAATTAGAGTTAAAAGGCTTATTTTGAGTTGAAATTCCCTCTAATTAGCAACAAAGGCCATTTTACCCATAGGAGGAACATTTCTTAGCACAAATTCATGCTAACTTGTATAAATTTGGAAATTCTAACTTTAAATGTGATTTTCAAATTTCACTTCTCGCAAAAGGTTTATCATATTCAATTCTTATGAATATTCAACCTTCGAATGATCTTGAATAAAAATTATACTATAAAACTATGGATGATATTTCAATTTATCATCCCTTATCTTCTTCTAAGGTTTCCACATTAACCCTAAGTCTCCAAGACACATACCATGAAGGGTACAAATGATGAATGAATATGAGATATTTCTCCACCCTTATATATGCAAGTAGGTGAGCGAGGATAACATAAAATAAGGACAAGTTTACCTTCAAGTAACCAACATGGAGAACCCACATGTAGCACTCTACATTCCTAGGATGTGCATGTCAAACTAGGGTTTTGTCCAACCCCGAAAGCCAGATTCAATATGGTATTATTATGTATGTGTAAATTGGATTATGTATGTATGTATGTGTAAATTGTATTTATTATGTATGTATAGTTATTAGTTATTATGTATTTATGTGTCATTCTCGGAAACAAAAAAAAAAAAACTATTCTTCATCTCATAAATAAATCCTACTATATCCTTCATTCAATTGCAACTACAATGAATTAAAACAATTCGTTGCAAATTGTTAACCAAAAAATAGGAAAATGAAAAATATATTTGTAAATGTATCTAGAAACAAGAAATGATTTTCAAATTGTTCAAAAACATACAGTTGTAGTATCATTTACCCCCTCTCCATCTTTTATGTACAATTAATATTTCCTATTATTTTATTTGGAGGAAATCAAAATTTCCACAATATATCCGAAAGAGTAGTTGTTTGTTGATCTTGAAATGCATCTGACAATCTCAGAAAACCTGAGATATTGCTTCAATAAAATTCTATTGTTGTAAAAAAATGCAATACTTTGACTCTCCTTTATCATATATTCCCTAATTTCTAGTTCCAAAATTTTATATTCAGACACTTCTACTAGGAGTAAAGTGTTCAGTGAAACAAGAAACAATATTATATTCGTATTCAATACATTGTTAATTGACCATCTCTATCTACTAGGTCAACATGTATCAATTGCGTTTTATTGGTGAATTTTAACTTTTTCTATTTGTAGGAACATAGAACAAGAGAATATCTCCTTAAAACACATGTGTATATGTTGTTGAACAAAGTTGCAGAATAGAGGATGGTAGTTGTGATACTTGCTAAATCCTAAAACAAATGGGGAAGCCAACTTATTAATGTTAAAACATAGGGTTCGTAAAAAATATTGTTTTCTTTGGCTCTATCAAATTATATAGATATACGAAGAAATGAGAACATTATTTCGGGTGATTCCATGAAGATGGGTAACACTTTTTGGCCAAATTTGGCGATGAAAACCTGATTTTTTACTCATGTGCTAGATAGAAGCCCTCAAAACGCATATATGCCATGTGAATTTTGACTTGCAGTAAGAAAACAAATTGTAAAATATTATGTTGGCTTCATATTGATATTTTTTTTAAAATATTCCGATGTCATTTAATGTCTTAATTTTTGCATTTAATGAACTGTGTGACCTTAAAAATTTGAAGAAGCTAATAAGTGGCTC
>LPNX011052636.1:0-14451 GCA_001517045.1 Pseudotsuga menziesii
GATCCATGGTTTGGAATATTGTTGTTGTGCTCGTGAGAAGTGATGATGATGATGATGGCAATGATGATGACGATGATGATTATGATGACGATAATGAAGATAGTGATAATTACAATTACAATGATGAAGACACTACTATCGACGACGGCATAAATGATGATGATGAAGATGATGATTATGATGAAAATGATGATGATGACAATGATGACAATGGAAAAGTTGACAATGATGATGATGAAGAATAAAATAGTCATGATGACGATGACAATGATGATGATGAGGAGGATGATGTTAATGATTGCGAGTTTCTCTTAGTTTCTAGAATAAACTATTCTCTACTGAACATGAACAACCATGTGAAGGTGGAAAATCTTTTGGCCCTCCCCCTGCCACATCAATTTCACTTCCCCATGCATAAAAACTAAGAAAAAAAAGCATTAAATGTAAATGAAATAAATGATGATGGTTGTTAGGGTGAACCTTGACTCGAGAATGAGTCAAAGGTGGTTTATGTCTAGAACATGGTTTCTTATAGCCCATGGTATTGTCCATGGTATTGCATTTAAGGAAGTATTTTGAAGGTTTGAGGAGGCCCCACGTTAAAGTGGTCAAGACGTGAGCAGTGGCTGGCTCACTTGGCCTTGCTTGGCCGGATTAAGTCAAGGGGGATAATAGATCTATTATGGTGTTTTTTTAAGTGTTGGTTTTTCCATGTAAATATTGTTCTATTTTTAATGCTATGCTTGTCTATTTTGTTTCTCTTGCATGTAATCATATCTATGCTTGTTAAATCCTAATAACTGGTATCAGATCCATGGTTTGACATATTGTTGTTGTGCTTGTGAGAAGTATGCTTGTAGGTGTGTGTGTAAAGCATGGGACCATACTGAGAGAGCCCATGGATATCATATTAGATTAAGAGACCTCTACAAATTGTAGATCTTGTTGGATTTGTAGATCGATTGGTATCATGAATGTGCTATTGAAGTTTTGAATGATTTGCATCAAGTTTTAACTATGCTATTGAATTTTTGAATGATTTGCATCAAGTGATTGACGTCCAGTGAGACTAACTTTGGTTTAGCGGACCTTAAGAAGGAAAATACTTAGTCTACATTAAAATTATGTTCCTGTGCTCAAAAAGATTGCCAAGAAACTTTCCAAGCTCACTATAGTTTTGGCAAGTTAAGAGGTTATAAAGCTTTGTATTGTAGCAAATACTATGAAACTCAAATCTAATATGGGTGTAAGCAAGGCACTCCAAGAGAAAGTGATTTTCATCCTCAATGCTCATAGACTCACACAGATGGAAAACCCTTTCCGCCCATGGAGTTTTAGAATAGAACAACGCCCTGTTTTGCTATGGAGTTCATGAGAGTTCATTCTAATCTTGGCTATATTGGTTTTCTTCCATGAGCTAGTTATTATAGAGAGATACTTCTAATCCTCCAAGTTAGGATTAATAACCTCCTTATAGTATGTTAATTTTCTCTTAACAGCTAAATTTTTCTCACATGAGAATTTCTCTTTAAAATTAGAAGTAATAATATATTTGACATTGTCATTGTTCTGCAAAATAACGTTTTTATTAATGCTCGGATGGTTTAACCAAGCCATGGTATACTTACACTAACACCGCTTGAGGCGTAGTTGGTTTTGACTTGAGTTTAAAGAAATTTTATGAACTTGTATGTTCATACTGCACAATTTTCTATATTACCATGAAGCTCAAGTATTTGTGGTTTTAAGGGGAGAGAGGATAAATAGTTTGGGATGTCACTTCTCATCCATTGATCTAGTGGTAAAGAAAACAAACATGTCGAATTCAATAGGATGGATAGTAGCCTGGAAGCAAGGTAATAAATAAATCTTGGTCTCCAACATACTTGGAGGAAGGCTGTAAAGATGAAGTTGAAGAAGTCCGAAAATTATCCAAGGACATATTTAGAATTTCGTTGGCTCCCCTTCATGACTATCCATGATTTCTATGTTTTTATCATCTTAGAATTTGTGTGTATTGTGCAAGACTCATTTTTTCATGCCAAAATGAAAATGGTAATGGAAGTGCTTCAATCTCAACTTACGAAGCCAATTCCAAGAATTTGCATTGAGGCTGTCAGAGGTGGAGAAAAATGGGGTTAGAAACCACTATATTTGATGAAACTCAATGTTAGTCATAAGATAAACATACATTTGATGGATCTGGAAATGTAAGGAATAACTAATAAAGGTTTTCAATCTCTCAAAAGGGAACTTTCTGGTATTTGTAGGTAAATCACAATTAAAGCACATGGTGTTTTTAAGGTCACACATCTTAAGGAAAACCATTACCTACTTTAATAATTTTGGGGGAGATATATATTATATAAAAAAATATTACCTTTTCAAAAAAGACAAATCCATTTTATAACATAATATTACAATTAAACATGGATCCCATGAGGGAAAAAAACAAAAGAGGTCTTGTAGGTCTTGTATGCTTCTTCTTGAGGTTGGGTTACATGTTAATTTTCTCTCATCTATGCTACCTTTAAAGGCTCGTATATTATATATTTATGTCTTGTATGTGTAATCTATTCCTATTCCTTAAATATCATATATTCATCTATTCTTCTATTGTATGTCTTATATGTTTGTTCTCCAAGCATAGTTGGGGACCTTGTTTACTCATGTTTGAATGGGATACATTCCCAAAATGGGCTTAGAACCCTCTCCTCTAGTGTATATTTAGTTGCAAATAGAAAGTACAATATTCCATTATTGTTATTGCAAAGTTTGGGTCACCCACCTTTGTCACTATTTCCATCTTGGTCTCGCTCCATCATGTTCAAAGTTTCTTCGACTCAAGTGCAAGTTGAGATCGATATCTAAATCACGCCTATTTATTATCAAAGTTTATTTCTTTAGCTACCCTCCATATGGGCATGTTGTTGGATTGTAGGGATATAAGAGGGGATGTGGGTATTTGGATGGACCACCTTTCTCCATTTATATACTTCTTTTATTCACTTATCCATCTCTTACATATTAGGAAGGAATTGAATAAGATTACCAAAGATGAAAATTTATATGAAGCTTAAATTAGTAATGCCATTGCAGGTAATGAGGATGACACTGGATTATTAAGTTCAAGTGTTCCTAGTGAAACACTTCCTGCTCTTCCAGACTATGCATTAGATGAGGAGGATGAAATAAATCAAACTAAGAAACATATTTCATCTCAGGGTCCAAAGAAATAGGAGTATCGTTTGCTAGAAGATGGAAATTTTTTGAATCCTACTTGTTGTATATGGAAGAGAAAGAATAGGTTCTACCCACAATGGAATATTTTATATGAATGCACTTGAAGAATTGGAGGACACAATTTTTTATAAGAATATAAATGGGTGACTCATAGAGGACAAAATTAATTTTGGCATATTGGCCTCAAGGACCAAATTTTGAGCAAATCTAAGTGGAATGAGAAAAACAAAGTTACATATAGGATTATGTATCTTTCCTTAGAATATTTTGGGGAAGTGTGATCCAAATGTATTTATGAAGAATTAAAATGGATAAATTTTATTTCTCTAGTTTATTTTTTTGTCCAAAATCTAATTGTGAATTTATGTGTTTAAACCCTATTTTAGAAGCTTCATTGAAATCATATTATTTTATCTCATATAACTTCATGCAATACTTTGGAAGGTGGTACTTTAAACCACACAAATGCATGGATAAAAGGGAAAAATATTGTTTCTATACACTCCATGCAATACATAAGCTAAAACACTTACATGTCTTTTGCTAATTGAAAGAAGGAAAACAACATGTTAACTCCCCATGGAAATAATTGGTCATACAGAGAGGAATATTAGCTTTGCATAGAGATATTGGTCATGTTGAGAGGAATATTAGCTATGAACTTTTTAAAGGTGTTGTAGCTCAAAATGACACATCTCTTCCTATGACCACTTTCCCATGATTCCATCGCATGTCGACACTTCCATGACGACACTTCATGAAAGTCACTGAAAAAACACCTATATTGGAGGACCCATATCTAGAGCTTGGTAACTTTGTTTGACCTCTTCTCTATACCATTGGAAATTTATTTCAGTCAGCTAAAACTTTTCAGAAGACACCAAAGTATGAAAATTCCTATAAGTACCCTAAAAATGAGATTTTTTTATGTACACTCGAGTTGCCTTAAGGAAACCTGCGTATTCCACTTTATATATGTGACTTATTCTACATAATACCTACATATTCCCTAAATACATGAATATTTACATTAAAACCCACATATCATACATGAGTATTGTTATTGCAACCCGCTTGTACCCCCTAAATATGCGACTGTTGTCTTTGAAATCCGTGTATTTTTCTCGTAGTTGTCAAAAAAAGAAGTTTCTCGAAGTTTGGGTGATTTGGGTGGTTATGCCACTGACCCCTTCAGTTGTAAATAATTTGTATTTGACCCTATCTCTTCATAAGAATATAAATATAGGTAGGGAGGTACATGAGAGGGGACTTCAACCATTGCATTGTTATGCTGGAGGAATTAGGAGTCTCATTCCCCCCACCTTGTCCCTATAAGCTTTCTCCTTGTTTTGTAGAGCTTCAAGGCTGAGTTCCTTGGAGAAGAGAAGCAACAAAACTAGATCAAGGTTTCGTGAGGTGCTCAACTTGAAGAGAAGGTATATTTGTACTTCTTTTCATGATTAATATAGATGTGATATCCTTCTTCTTTCCAAATCATTGTTCAATGTGTGATTGAATCTTTGTTTATGATAAGAATTTTATCTTGATCAAATTAGGATTTCATATTACTTTGATTATCATTGTTTTACATGTGGTCATATTGTTTTTAGGAAGGTACAATTCATTTAGTAGGTCTCTTGGAGCAAGAGGAGCAAGAGTAGGATTGAAGGGCTACTTGGATCAACCGTTTCTTGTCAAGGTATGAATCATTCTAATCTCTGAAACTTGCTTATATATACTTGCAGAACTATATGTATCCAGTACATTGGTGGCCTCTTAAATCCTATCCATAGGAAACTTACCTCTACAATAGAACTGGCGACTCTGCTGGGGAGAGCCTTATCTGTTTGGGGTTTCTCTATTTTTCTTCCAGTCTTTTGCAAGTTCCAAGGTCCTTCTTGCCACTTAGAAACACCTTCTCAGTCTGATAAAACACCTCCCCTGCCTTCCTAAGGAATTTATTTTTATTTTTATTTTATATTTTTCCCACCCATCTGCGAGTTGGAGACTCCATAGCCGCGTGTCTGGTTTGTACACATGACTTTATATACTATCAACCCGCATATGACATGTGACCTGTCAGTAGGTAAACTCGCGTATGCCCCCAAAACAATGTTTTTTCCCAATTTGTGTGGTTGTTTTTGTTGTTTGAGGGTTGTTTGGTAGGTATTTTACGGTCCTCTACAAGTGCATGACTACAGGGAGTTAGTGTCATGCCTTTTGGGTGCTCTTTATCTAGGTGGTAAGTCTTTTTGTAGAATTATGGTTTTCTCTTTACTCACCCCCCCAACTAACCCCCTTTGCTTTGCATTATTTTTGGCTTATGTTTTTGGTCAGCCTCTATTAGTGTTATTTGTCTGAGTTCATAAGCTTGTTGGTGTTTGTTTCCTTCTTATTTTGTTGGTTAAATTCACCTTGCCAAAATAGTTTACTTGTTTCTTATGTGAGCCTTCCTTCCAAGTAGGGTTTATACTGACTTTAGGGTTTTCTAGAGTTTGTTTGGTGGTTGTATGGTAGAGTTCCTTTTGCTTTGTTCATGCTATCTTCATACTTTAGTTTGTAGATAGTTTTTTCTTTTGCATTTATAAAATAAAAATAAAAATAACATATAGTTGTTTAATATGCATGAAGATTATGATTTTGTCTTTAATGCACTGTATATCTATATTCTTAAATAAATAAAACGAAAGTGTTATTTTGTGGCTTTCAAGTTTCTATTTGAAAAAGAAAGAGAATAGTTTTTGCAATTTTTCATCTCATTTCTCTTTGCTTATTTATATTGTTTAAACATTGAGTCAAATCACCATTGGTTTCACCTCCATCACCCCCTTTGTGTAATCAACAATCCTTTAAAATAAATGCTTAATATTTAAAATTTATTAGTAACTGTTTGTTTATAGGGACAACACGCACTATTATAGGCTAGTGTTTTGGGTTAGGAATATCTTAACTGTCCAAAAATTCAAACTCAAACATAGTGGCCGATCTATTCGGAAATCCAACTTCCTTGGGAAAGACACTGGAAATATCCTCTCACATAGGAGTCAAGCACGAGGTCATGTGATACTGAGTTGTTGGAGATACCCCTCCACATCTCAGTAAAGCATACACCAGAGCTGGTGCATGTTTGGGGACTCATCTAGTACCTCCTTCCGACCCCATGCAGTGCCTCATACTGTTTGAGTTTCCGGCTTTTCTACCCTGCCCATGTGCATTGGTTGGACCGATGATTGTTCTGTCAGACTTTCTCCATGATTTTGGTAGCCTTAGTATCTTGCTTTCTAGGATCTTACACAGGTGGCATTGGAAGGATATTTTCAGTGCACCTAGGGTAGACTTAGAAGGTAACCTCGGTATACAATATGGGAGGGCGGTTGGGTGATTCCAGTGCTTGCACCTGGAGGGCTCTTCACGATACGCCAACTAACTACTCTCCTTCCTTCACTAGTTAGTTATGGGCCCTCATCATCCAAGACTCTCCTTTGGAAGGCATCTTTGTTTTCTTGGCTTGATACTTAGGTATTTTTCTAGTGGTTTGTTCTTTGTACTATTGGTTTCCTGTGTTGGAATATATTAAACCCACTCATAACTTAGGATAAAATAATTAATGATTATTTGATTAATTATTCACCCACTAGCTTAATTAGTTGGCATCCACTTGCACCTTAAAGTCAATACATGCCATCTATATCCTAAAAATGATTTATTCCTAATTTTGGGTTGATCTTGACCACCTTTTGACCATACAGAATTAGCATACATGACTTTATAGTAGATTCTACTTTATTATGCTTTTTCCTCTTTTCCTGCTTTTCTATGGATAAGATAAAAGCTAGTCAACTAGGAAACTGGGAGTTTTTGTTTCCAACTCGTTCTCCATTAGTTTTTGTCCATTTTATAGGATTAGCATGTTTTCTCCATCTCCTTGACAACTCACTCATGATTTTTCCAACTCGTGAGGTCCTTGATATATTTGGGAAGTGCTTTAGCCACCTATGGGGTTTTGCTATATTCTGGTAAGTCGGCATTTTTGAGCTTTATGAGTTGTTTCCATACAATTCAATTTTCCTATGAGGTATGTACTATTTATGTGCACTATTATTCATCATTATTCAATGGAAGGATACACACCAATATTAATCTCTTCATTCATGTGATTCAGTCTCTTTTCTTCTCTCTATTTTTCCTCTGTATGCTTGTGAGAATTCTTAGTAGCAAGATCTATTTCTTGTGCTTCTTCTTAGCATCATCATTCATAGAATTGATCTATTATTTCTACATGTTATCAAATCTACAAGGTTGATCAAGTTCTACAGAGTTGAGGAGCACTTTCAATATCCTATCCCTCTCTGAAGAAGAGCTTGTCTAGCTTACAAGATTTTCTCCTAGTTTGTTTTGGGAGTTGCAAAGAGTATCTACTAGAGCATATCAACAACTTCTATGTGGATTCAAAATTTCCTCTACTATATCGTTTCAAATATGCTGATTGGAAGCCAAAGATGAGGGCATACTTGAAGAGGCAATGTCTCTTTGATGTCTCCATTGGTGCATTGAGTGAACTTGAGTCTTATGAAGAGAAGATTGATTGGCTAAATAATTGTGATAGAGCTTATGGAATTATCTGTTTGGGAATGTATTCAAATATATATAATCTCATATATTATACTGAGTATCCATTTGAGCTTTGGAAAATTTTGGACAAAGCTTTTGGTTTGTAGGAAATTGAAGATGAAGCATGGAGCGAACCTAGCAACTCCTCTTGTTCTCTTTCTCAAGATTTCTTGGCGTCTACATTCTCTGATGAAGTTGATCATGATGAAGAATTTTCTCATAAATTTCATGTTGTTTCTTCCCTCTTTGATTCGATTGCTTCCTCCTTCAATCAAGAAGGAAATATTGAAGAGCCATCTTTTTGTGTGTCTCTTGAAGGTGATTTTTATTCTTGTGATACTATTGATGAAAAAGAAGTAACATATGGAGCTGCTGCTGTTATTGATTATGATCCTATAAGCCATTCATTGTTCTTTAAATCTCCTATCTTATATTCTGAGATCTATGTTCCAAATTTTCACACCTTGTGCATACCTCTCTCATTGATGGTGCGCAACCCAGTGACTTTCAGGATGTTTGCTTAGACACATCAAGATTTATTTGTGTCATACCACTTACCTTACTTGATATCATGTGCTTCAGCATATCCTCCTTTTTTTCTTGGCATCAATACTCAGAGCCTTCTTGAATATTTTGAACATCTCCTATTTCCTCCTTTCATATAGAGGATTCATTACCAGTGTATTCCCATGAGTCTATTGATATTCTTATATGTGATCCTTTGGATTCTATTTTAGAAGCATATTTATAGGTTTATACACATATAATACCACCATCCATACCATCTATCACACCTCTGAATAATCCTAGGACTATACAAATCCCAAGTTCACTAGTTGATTCCTCATTGGTCTCTTATGCAGTGATATTTATCTTACATGGTTTGAAGCCTTTCCTATCTTTCAGTGGCTGGTTATCCATGTCCTTATTAATATTTGGACTGATATTAAACATGTTTGGATCTGTTCTAAACACTTATGGTTCAGATCTTATGCCCATCCATCATTCATATTTTTACACCTATTAGTTCTCCCCAGTTGGTCATAATTTTCCTAGTCTAGCCCTATATCCTCATGGAGCCACTGAAGCCTTTGTCTTTGCTGTTCCATATGATAATATTTCTGATATATCAGAGTTTTATCAGCCTCATATCAGATCTATATAGGTGCTACATCAGATTGGAATATTGACATGTGATTCACATAACAATTTTGCAGCTGTTTAGGGAATTGGGTGTGAAATAAATTGCCTTATTTTTTGTACTCTTTGGAAAGGAGTATGCACAGATCCCTTTTCCATTTCTGATTATGTTTGCAGATTAGAGTTTGACAGTAGAAATAAGCATTCAGATAATTCTCCTACTTCATCAGTTGATGAGATACAAGGAGTCTCTCCTCTTCCTTCTTGCAGATTCTACACTCCAACGCATGATCATGGAGTTCATGATCTCTTCAGAAAGTCCTTCATCCAGAAGTAGTTCAGTCAACTCATTAAAGTGAATATGAATATATGTTGAAGACATATTTCAAATTTTGTGCCTTGTCCTATCTTGAAGGAGGATTTTCCCCATGTGGTTTTGCCTCTTTCCTCACTTTTTCTAGACATAATAATTTTTAAAGGGTGACCATAGCCTTGTTGCTGGGCCCTATATGCATCCATATTTTTTGTCATACCATCATAAAGTCAGACTTATAGGGGGTGTTGGAATATATTAAACCGACTCATAACTTAGGATAAAATAATTAATCATTATTTGATTAATTATTCACCCACTAGCTTAATTAGTTGGCATCCTCTTGCACCTTAAAGTCAATACATGCCATCTATATCCTAGGAATGATTTATTCCTAATTCTGGGTTTATCTTGACCACCTTTTGACCATCCAGAATTAGTATACAGGACTTTACAACAGATTCTGCTTTATTATGCTTTTTCTGCTTTTCTTGCTTTTCTATGGATAAGATAAAAGCTAGTCAATTAGGAAACTAGGAGCTTTTGTTTTCAACCCATCCTTCATTAGTTTTTCTCCATTTTCTAGAATTAGCATGTTTTTTCCATATTCTTGACAAATCACTCATGATTTTTCCAACTCGTGAGGTCCTTGATAGATTTGGGAAGTGCTTTAGCCACCTATGGGGGTTTGCTATATTTTGGTAAGTCGGCATTTTTGAGCTTTATGAGTTGTTTCCATACAATTCAATTTTTCTATGAGGGACATACTATTTATGTACACTATTATTCATCATTATTCAATGGAAGGATACACACCAATATTCATCTCTTCATTCATGTGATTCAATCTCTTTTCTTCTCTCTATTTTTCCTGTGTATGCTTGTGAGAATTCTTAGTAGCAAGATCTATTTCCTATGCTTCTTCTTAGCATCATTGCTCATAGCACTGATCTATTATTTCTACATCCTGTTGACCTCAGACCTTGTCTTCTTGTTTGAAACTATGGCTAACACCCCTTTGAAAACCAACTAAGAGATCCCCATGTTGGGAACTCCTTGTACTATTCCTCTCATAGGGAATGTTGGTGTTCCTTTGATGGCCACCTTAAATTTGCCTAGATTCAGCCTAGGGATACCAGTGTAGTTGTTTTCCACTCCAACTATCTTGAATGCTCTTGGTGCTTCTCAAGTAAGATCCTTATATCAAGGGAATCAAAACACTGCTTCTCCTTCACCTGTAGTTTCTTCTCCTCCTCCTTTTATCTCATGCGGTGAAAGTACTAATACTAGTAATCGACAGTCTAAAAGGAGTAAAATAAGGAGGAATATGAAGAACACTCATAAGAAAGAGGGCACTCGTTTAACCTCTGCGATTCAAGTTGAACCTTGCCACCCAGCCTTTGTAGTTCATGTTGGTGGCACTTATCCAACCTTTGTAGGTCATGTTGGATCTAAGCAATCAACCTCTCCAAATCAAGTTCATATTCACCATCTAGCCTCTGTTGTTCATGTTGATGGGATCCTTCCAACGTCTGTAGGTCATTTGGGAACCATCCACCCAGCCTCTGAAGGTCATGCTTGGAGCACACACACAACTACTACAAAGCATGTTGATCCTACCCGTCCAACCTCTACAGGTCATGTTGGACCCAGTCTCTCAGCCTCTGAAGGTCATGTTGGGGGTAGTCTCTCAACCTCTGTGGTTCATGTTGAGGAAAAACATTCAAGCACTACAAGTCATGTTTACACTGTTGAAAAGACTAATCGTTCAAAAAACAAGCCCACGTTTCCTTGTAAGCTTTGTGAAGGAGACCAACTTACTTATCTATGCCCTCCCATCGTATAGGTATAAAGAGTTTGGTCTCGTGGTCATCCCATTTTTGAACATCCTAAAGTTTTTCAACAACCAACCTCTCTTAGTCAGGTTGGACCCAATCACCCAGCCTCTGCTGGTCATGCTGGGGGAAACCTCTCGACCACTGTAGGTCTTTCTGAGAGCAAATAGTCAGCCACTTCTAGTCATGTTGACACCATTGAGAAATATGATCATTCGAACTGCAAACTTAATTTTCCTTGTAAGCTATGCGAGTGTTGGTGAAAATATATGATAATTAATTACGACTTAAATTGTTAACCCGGGAAGGTAGCTTGTGAGACGCAAACACTATATGTACAGGAATAAAGTCTAGATTATTCTTGACTAATCTAACATAAAGCTGGTAAAAAGAAAAATAAACAACTTGGCACAGCCTAACACCTAAGGAAGAATCCCAATATGGAGTGATCGTATCTCATGAGTTAGATCGTTAATATTTCCATTGGTGGTCATCTGAAAATTAAAACCTAGAAATCATAAGTGAATAAATTCAAGAAATCAACTAAAAGGAACTAAAGGTTTTGAACTATCAATCAACTTATCAAATAGACCTACAATCGACATTACATTCAAACTCTACTTATGAACTTTTAACTACCGTGCTGAGAAATGTAAACTTCTAAGAAGTAGTAATAAATCAACATTGAAACTATTCTATTCTCTACAGTGAATTGAAACTATAAATTGATCTTGAAACTTATAACAAAATCAAAACAACATTGCTCTATTTCTATAGTAATCTAAATTGCAATCTAAGCTATTGAATCAAACATCTAATGATAGACACAAAACGTTTTCCAAGAAAATCTAAACTTAATCCAAGCAAATGTAAACATCTCTATGATCAAAGAAAATCAAAGACTATTGTATTGTGAATCAAGAAGCAGCTATACTATTTGCATTTGAATTACAAACTATCGAAGAAATTAGAGCTTTCTGTATTATGTGAAAGAAACTAACTAATTGTATTCAAATTAAAGACTATTGAACAAATTAAACCTTACTGTTCTACGCAAAAGAAGACTAACTAATTGCATTCAACCCAAAGACTAATTCCTATCGTTAATTAACTCAACGAAATCGAAAATGCAATTCTTTCTAATCCATGGAAGCTACATCAATGAAACTAGTTCTTGGATCCAAGGTGCACAAAATAACAATGAATTTAAAGGCATAAGAAATAAACTGAATCCAAATCCTAATCTATGCTGAAAGAAATAACACTACTGTATGAAATAAACTAAACACTACTGTGCAAAATGAACTAAAATGCTATTTACAAAATACACTCAAAGACTATCTCTGAAATACATGAAACAGAGATCTCTTTCCTATTTAACAATCTACGATGAGCTCATATAACTTAAAAAATAGCACGCATGAATAGAATGAAACGTTTATACAACAATACAAGGTAACACTGATTTGAAGATATACAAGGGAAAGAAATATTCACGGATAGCAAGAACAGAGCACACGATACTTAGCTAAATTGACAGAGATAAACATAAACACATACAACCATCTACTTCCAAGGGCCCCTCTCAGGAGCAGAGGTTGATCCTCACACTATTCAATCATCATCCATGAAATGAAAACAAAAGTGAACAGAACCGAACAAAGTCTTGCTATTTAAAACTAGAAGCAAAGTTACATAGTGTTTTTCATGTGTTTCTACACAACCCAATATGTCTTTATATATTGTTTTACAATAGAGAGAAAGTTGACCCTTTTAGTGATCGACCTCTCTAATAATAGAGTATCTTAAATTCTAGGAGACAACGCCATTGATGATCTGAAACAAACTCCGAAAACGACCAACCCAAAAAACGCATATTTAACAAAAGTTGGAAAAATTCCCCTTCGATAACTCTCTGGTGGTTGCGATTCTGGAGAAACAAATTATGGGTTTTGTATTTACCTAGGTTTTATTCATACCCATTATCTTGTTTGGCGATATCATCTCCCATGTGCACACAAACCAAGGCGCAGTATGGAAATCCAGAAATATTCACTGCTAAAAAACTGGGTTAACATTATTTTGGGCAATCTTGAGTTAAAGAACCCTTGAGATCTCTTGGAGATGAATAAACAACCTGGGTGGAATATTGAACATGGAGAACGATGATAGGAGCACCTCGAACAAAACCCACGTTTCCATTTTTTCCATGAATGCCTCTAAGTACCCGAACCAATGATTTCAGAGGTGCAAATGACAGTCTGAATGAACGTCTGGATGAAAATGAAGGTTTGTATGGGCATCCAGATGACCTGTAACTGAAATTAAATTCATAAATCTAGATTCCTGAGCTGAATTTCTGTTGGGTTGTTATCCATATTAGTTGTTGGGTGCTAGGTTTAGATTATGTTGGGTTCTATTTGTTTTAGAATCATGAGATGCTTTGAATGCCTCCCTCCTTCTTATCCATATCATGCATGCTCTGTTCCTTCCTCACGTGAACCTGCAAAACAAAAATTCCATTAGTTATATCAAAATCAATGTAATGGCAATCAAATGGTATATCCATGCCAAATGTTTTATATTATTGTCAACCAATGCCTTAAATATGGTTTTATAAAAAAGAATAACTAACATCATATTCAAAGTTTAAAGAAACATGACCATGTTTCCACTTGTTTAAGGATTTTATTATATTGTTTATTTTTTATTTTTAAAAAGACTTAAAGCATGAGTGGAATAGTAATGATATATATTGTTTTCTTCATACAGATGTCATGCTTATAGTTTTGAAGTTTAACTCTTTTTTTTAAGTTAAACCATTAATATTATGATTATTTTTAACATAAACAAATTTATTAATAGTTTAAGAATGATGACTATTCTATTTGTTTAACATTTAAAAGATTCTAGATTTTATCATAGAGTCATGGTTTTGACTATACATGCAAGATCAATAGGACTAGCAAGAATTGGAAGATAAAGGTATCACAGAATCAACAAGAGCCGAAAGACAAAGGCAAGCCAAACTTAGTTAACCAATAAGGAACATGCCATCGAACCTAGTGTGAAACTTAGGACTGGAGGAGGTACCAAAAACAATACCAAAATGAGGGTTGTATGGACCATAATACATAAAAAAGAAGTAGATTAGGTTTTATTTACGTTTAAGAGTTTTCATTAATAAAAATAGAGTAAAGATAGCATCACTGAACATAGATGTACTAAATTATGGTATATATGTTGAGAAACTAATGTAAATAACATCATTATAAAGGAAAATCCCGTCACCCAACACTCCCCCAGACT
>LPNX011052636.1:23784-33960 GCA_001517045.1 Pseudotsuga menziesii
CTAGATTTGTTGCAGGTTTGGGGACTCACCCAGTACCTTCTCCCGACCCCGTATGCTACCTGGTAATGCTTGAGTTTCGGGCTTAGATACCATTTCGACTTGCATCGGTTGGACTGACAATTGTTCTGCCATAATTTCTTTGTGATATTGGTAGCCTTAATATATTTTCTGATAGGATCTTACACATGTGGCATTGGAATGCTATTTCCAGTGCTCCTAGGGTAGACTTGGAAGGTAACCTTGGTTGAAAATTTGGGAGGGAGGTTGGGTGATTCCAACGCTTGCACCCAGAGAAATCTTCATGAGATGCCAATTAACTACTCTCCTTCCTTAATTGGTTAGTTCTCGACCCTCATCATCCCAAACTTTCCTTTGGAAGGCATCTTTGTATGCCTGGTTTGATACTTAAGTCTTTTATGCTAGTGGTGTGTTCTTTGTACTGTTCGTTTCCTGCTGACCTCAGACTTTGTTTGCTTGTTTGAAACTATAGCTAAGAGCCCTATGAACACCAACCAGGAGACCTCCTTGCTAGGAAATCCTTGTACTATTCCTCTCACAGGGAATGTTGGTGTTCCTTTGATGGCCACCTTGAATCTACCCAGATTCACACTAGGTCTACCGGTATAAGTTTTTTTCTACTCCAACCACCGTAAATGCTCCTGATGCTTCTCAAGTAAGATCCTTATATCAAGGGAATACAAAAATTCTTCCCCTTCACCTGTAGCTTCCTCTTCTCCTCCTTCTACCTCATGCGATGAAAGTTCTGATACCAGTAATTAGAAACCTAAAAGGAGTAAAATAAAGAAGAATAGGAATAACACTTGTAAGCAAGGGGTCACATGTTCGACCTCTACATGTTAAGTTGAACCTCACCACCCAACCTCTACAGTTGATGTTGGGGGCACTAATCCAACCTCTATAGGTCATGTTGGATCTAAGTACTCAACCTATGCAAGTCAAGTGGATCTTCACCATCCAACCTCTGTAGGTCATGTTGGATCTAGTCACTCAGCCTTTGTAGTTCATGCTGAGGGCACCCATTCAACCTCTATAGTTCAAGTTGAACCTACCCATCTAATCTCTATAGGTCATGTTGGATCCAGTTACCAAGCCTCTATAGGTCATGCTGGGAACCTCGTCTAACCTCTGTAGGTCATGTTGGACCTAACCACCCAGCCTCTGCAAGCCATGCTGGGGGGGAAATATCAGCCTCTAGAGGTCATACTAGGGGCACCCAATCAACCTCCAAGAAGCATGCTGATCCCAACCATTTAGCCTATGTTGGTCATGCTAGTGGAACCCTTCCAACCCTTGCAGGTCATGTTGGACCAAAACTCTCAGCCTCTGTAGGTCATGTTGGGAGAAAACACTCAACATATGTAGGTCATGCTAAGGGAAAACAATCAACCACTACGATTCATGTTGGCACTATTGAAAATACTAACCATTCAAAAAAAAATCTCATCAATTCCCTGTCGTCGCATAGGTAGGAAGATTTTGGTTTCAAGATCATCCTATTCTTGAAAAAATTGAAGCTTCTCAATAGCATTCTCAACCTTCAGTTGATTTAGTGATCGAACATTTGCAGTATTTGTTTCACCTCACTCTTATTTCAGAGAGTGATACTTATGTGATTGAATCAATATCAACTTTGGTCAATCCCACTCTCCCTTCAGAGAGTGATTTTTAAGAAGCGATTGAACCAATCCCATCATCAATTAATCCCACTCTTGTTTTGGAGAGTGAAGTGTCTGCTAGTCACATTTTCTTCACTGCGAGTTCAAAACTTAGTGAACAAGGGGGCACTGAACTCATTTCGGATGAACCCCCACCAAACTCTTTGATTGCTTCCTTTGATTGGGATAGGATGGTTGAGATACACCTTCCTTTTGATACACCTTTCCAGATAAAGTTCCAAGTTGGACAATACAAGATTGGTCAGTGTATTTTTGATGAAGGAGCCTCAGTTAGTATCTTCTCTTCTCGTGCTTGGCGAGGCATGGGATCTCTTGACCTTGTGTCCACTACTAGTTGTGAGATTCTGATGCATTCACGACCTAATATACTGGAAAATGTGAGTCAGTCCCATCCCAGCAATAGAACAACTCGCGTGTGCCTCTAAAACACCCTTTTTCATCATTTTTTGGTTGTTTTTTGTTGTTTAAGGGTTGTTTGGTAGGTTTTTTAAGGTCCTATGCATCCACATGACACTAGGGAGTTAGTGTCATCTCTTTTAGGTTATCTTTATCTATGTTGCAATTATTTTTGTAACATTAGTGTTTTCTCTTTGCTCTTTTCCCCCACCCCCTTTGCTTGGCTTGACTTTTGGCACTTATTTCTGGTTAACCTGTGGTAGTGATCTTTATCTAATTTCAGAAGCTTATTGGTATTTTTTTCCTTCTTTTATTGTTGGTTAACTTCACCATGCTAAACTAGTTGACTTATCTCTTATGCAAGCCTCCCTTCCAAGTGGGGTTTATACTGACTTTAGGGCAGTCTAGAGTCTGTTTGGTGGTTCTATAGTAGGAGTCCTTTTGCTTTGTTCTTGTTATCTGCATACATTAGTTTGTAGGTAATTTTTTTTCATTTATAACAGAAAAAGGAAAAGAAAATATAGTTGATTAACATGCATGTAGATTAGGGTTTTTTTCTTTAATGCACTGCATATCATTATTCTTGAAAAAATAAAAAATAAGTTGTTCTTATGTGGCTTTCAAGTTTTTTGTTTGAAAAAGAAATAGAAGCAGTTTTTTTCTTTTTGCATTTCATTTCTCTTTGCTTAGTCATCTTGTTTCAACTTTGAGTCAAAACACCATTGGTTTCACCTTTGCCACCCCCTTTGAGTAATCAAAACCCTTTTAAAATGAATGTGTAATATCTAAAATTTATTAGTAATTGTTTGTTTCTAGGGAGACACACACTAGTCTAGTCTAGTTTTTTGGGTTAGGGATATCTTAACTACCCAAAACTTCAAACTTAAATAAAGTGGCCTATCTTTTAGGAAATCCAACTTTGTTGAGAAAGACACCAAAAATATCCTCTCACATAGAATTCAAGCACGAGGTTGTGTGATACTGAGCTATTGGAGATACCCCTCCTCTTCTCAGTAAAGCATACACTAGATTTGTTACAGGTTTGGGGACTCACCCAGTACCTTCTCCCGACCCCGTATGCTGCCTGGTAATGCTTGAGTTTCGGGCTTAGATACCATTTTGACTTGCATCGGTTGGAATGGAAATTGTTCTGCCATAATTTCTTTGTGATATTGGTAGCCTTAACATCTTTTCTGATAGGATCTTACACATGTGGCATTGGAATGCTATTTCCAGTGCTCCTAGGGTAGACTTGGAAGGTAACCTTGGTTGACAATTTGGGAGGGAGGTTGGGTGATTCCAACGCTTGCACCCAGAGAAATCTTCATGAGACGCCAATTAACTACTCTCCTTCCTTAGTTGGTTAGTTCTCGACCCTCATCATCCCAGACTTTCCTTTGGAAGGCATCTTTGTATGCCTGGTTTGATACTTAAGTCTTTTATGCTAGTGGTGTGTTCTTTGTACTGTTGGTTTCCTGCTGACCTTAGACTTTGTTTGCTTGTTTGAAACTATAGCTAAGAGCCCTATGAACACCAACCAGGAGACCTCCTTGCTAGGGAATCCTTGTACTATTCCTCTCACAGGGAATGTTGGTGTTCCTTTGATGGCCACCTTGAATCTACCCAGATTCACACTAGGTCTACCGGTATAAATTTTTTTCTACTCCAACCACCCTAAATGCTCCTGATGCTTCTCAAGTAAGATCCTTATATCAAGGGAATACAAAAATTCTTCCCCTTCACCTGTAGTTTCCTCTCCTCCTCCTTCTACCTCATGCGATGAAAGTTCTGATACCAGTAATTAGAAACCTAAAAGGAGTAAAATAAAGAAGAATAGGAAGAACACTTGTAAGAAAGGGGGCACATGTTTGACCTCTACGTGTTAAGTTGAACCTCACCACCCAGCCTCTACAGTTGATGTTGGGGGCACTAATCCAACCTCTATAGGTCATGTTGGATCTAAGTACTCAACCTATGCAAGTCAAGTTGATCTTCACCATCCAACCTCTGTAGGTCATGTTGGATCTAGTCACTCAGCCTTTGTAGTTCATGTTGAGGGCACCCATTCAACCTCTATAGTTCAAGTTGAACCTCCCCATCTAATCTCTATAGGTCATGTTGGATCCAGTTACCAAGCCTCTATAGGTCATGCTGGGAACCTCGTCTAACCTCTGTAGGTCATGTTGGACCTAACCACCCAGCCTTTGCAAGCCATGCTGGGGGGGAAATATCAGCCTCTGCAGGTCATACTAGGGGCCCCCAATCAACCTCTGAGAAGCATGTTGATCCCAACCATTTAGCCTCTGTTGGTCATGCTAGTGGAACCCTTCCAACCCTTGCAGGTCATGTTGGACCAAAACTCTCAGCCTCTGTAGGTCATGTTGGGAGAAAACACTCAACATATGTAGGTCATGCTAAGGGAAAACAATCAACCACTACGATTCATGTTGGCACTATTGAAAATACTAACCGTTCAAAAAAAAATCTCAAGTTTCCTTGTAAGCTTTGTGAGGGAGACCACCTTTCTCATCAATTCCCTGTCGTCGCATAGGTAGGAAGATTTTGGTTTCAAGGTCATCCTATTCTTGAAAAAACTGAAGCTTCTCAATAGCATTCTCAACCTTCAATTGATTTAGTGATCGAACATTTGCAGTATATGTTTCACCTCACTCTTATTTCAGAGAGTGATACTTATGTGATTGAATCAATATCAACTTTGGTCAATCCCACTCTCCCTTCAGAGAGTGATTTTTAAGAAGCGATTGAACCAATCCCATCATCAATTAATCCCACTCTTGTTTTGGAGAGTGAAGTGTCTGCTAGTCACATTTTCTTCACTGCGAGTTCAAAACTTAGTGAACAAGGGGGCACTGAACTCATTTCGGATGAACCCCCACCAAACTCTTTGATTGCTTCCTTTGATTGGGATAGGATGGTTGAGATACACCTTCCTTTTGATACACCTTTCCAGATAAAGTTCCAAGTTGGACAATACAAGATTGGTCAGTGTATTTTTGATGAAGGAGCCTCAGTTAGTATCTTCTCTTCTCGTGCTTGGCGAGGCATGGGATCTCTTGACCTTGTGTCCACTACTAGTCAGTTACTGGCTTTTGATAGAAGAACTAGTACAAACTTGGGAATTATTTCCCAAACACCTGTTACTTTGGGTGGGAAGACCGTCTTAGTTGATTTCATGGTTATAGAGGACCCATTAGACTTCAACATGCTCCTCAGGAGTTATTGTGCATATTCCATGCAGGATGTGGTGTCAACATTCTTTCATGTGATGTACTTTAATCATGGTGAATAAATTGTCACTATTGATCAGTTGGATTTTCTTCATCCCTCTCCTGAACCAACTAGATATTAGGTTTTTCCTTTATTGGCTCCTATTGTATCGATAGACACTACCCCACCATGGGTGAGCTATGTGGCCTCATATCCCTTACTTTCAATTGCCACTAAGGAGAAGTTTTTTTTTTCATGTTAACCCTCTCGAGACTCGTTCCTGAGAATTTACCAACTGATCCATCCTATATAGACTGTGGAGCTTTCTCTCCACTCTATTGATCCAACTAAAATTTTAGACATGTGTCCTATCTGGTATGGTCTCCTTCCATTTCATGAAGTCTTCCTAGAGTCTTTGATACAGTATGACCTTATTTTTTGTGTTGGTTCTGTTGTGACTAATTCTAACCCTGATTTTATTAGTAAGCCCGATATTCCCATGGATAAGTCTTCTTATGTTGATCTTGTTGAGTCTTTGGACTCTTCCTTTCAATAGCAAGTTAATGATACTGATGAGTTTGATTTTTCTTATGCATTTTTCAACTCGTGTGATACTCAGTTTGTTCCTGCAGACTCTATCTCCCTTGTTGATTTTTTCTTTTCTTCTGAGGTTGATCTTATTGATCATAAACCCCCATACCTTGGAACTATAGAGTCCTCTTTGGTTGATTCTGCCTTGACTACACCTTTTGTAGAATATAACAATGTTGCATGTGTTTCTGCCAAAGTGACATGCATCATATCTTTTCTTCTGAATGTGATTTTGATGTTGTTGTTTCTTGGATACATGATTTGTAGTTGGATCCACGACTGTTTACCGACCTTTCGTTGTTTTTCAAGTTGTTACTTCATTTGCATGTGCCCTAATCGCACTTATGAGCCTGATTTCGGCTTCCACCCTTTAAGCTCTTATATAATCCCTCATCTTTGTTCTCATCATCACTCATCCTTGTACCATTTTTCCTTTGCAACTTGATACTTTTTTCCTTGAAGAGATGTTCCCCAAGTGTCTTTATATTTCTTGTGCTCCTTGCATTATGCTTATATCTATTCCTTGTTCTTGGAACTACTTTCTCCTGCCTATGACACTCGTCTCCCTGCATTTTGAGCATTATTTATGCTCTCCTTCGAGCTTGTTAAAAGTAGTAAGGAGGTCATGAGTTAATTTTTCCAGACTTGCTAAAGCTTCACGGGAAAGATACAGAGTTATATTTAACCCTTGGTCTGATTCCTTAAAATTGAATAGATTTCCGAGTAAACTTGTTTGTTCATGCTCATTAAGGTAAATTGAACAATCATCGATGGTGGAGGTAGTTTATCACATTTTCGGACCATGTGGATTACTTACACAAAATGAATACTCCATTTTCTTTGGAATCTAGAAAAGTATCTTCAAGCATAGGTTTATCTCTTTTCGAGACCTGGAAGACTAAATTTACAGAAAAGGAACCTTTTCGAGCTTAGTTTTTCCTTTTTCATTCTCTAGACCTAAACAGGAAAAAGATTCCAAGCGTTCTTTATGTATTTGTCATTCTCACTAAACCCTAAGAACAAAACATCAAGTTTACTGTTGTCTATACCATTCTAGTAAATAAATGGAAATTTCCGAGTGATTTTTCTTTCCTTCACATGTTAAAACTAGAGTGTTCCACTCACTTATGAAGGAGCGTCGGTCTGGTGATAGTTGAACCATTTTTTGGACCTCGCTGACTAACGATGAAAAAGGTATACCGTAGTTCATCTGGGCTAAGAGAGTTCTCCTTTGTATTGTTTTACACTTTTTTGGACTTAGGAGACCAACTTTACGAAAATGCAACTCCCATGGAGTCTTCTTTGGAGTTTTCATAGTCTCAAAACTATGAAAACGCCATTGAGCATCCACTAATTCAGGCTTGTAAAATCCATGAATCAGTGCTTTGTCAAGCATTCTTCTGTTTTCTTCTTCGAGCTTGTAAAAAGTTAAGGTCCTGAGTTTTCTTTCTTGGACTCGTCAAACCTTTATAAGAAAGAGGGAAGGGAAGTTCATTCACATGTTTTTTACATCATGGAAGCAAGTCTTGTTTCCTTGAACAAAGCACCATTTTTTAATGTATCAACTGTTGGGTCTTAGTTTTTTACTTTATCCTGATTCAGATTTTTTTTACTCCTATAGTTGGCTCTTTTCCAATTATATGGGGAATTCGTCAATGTCTCCTACATTGCATATTTTTTTTCGTTAGTCCTTTTTGTTTCAAAAGATGCCTAAGTCACTTTCGTGTCATGCTCATTGTTGAAGGATTAAACCTTTGTCAGCCATTCTACAGTTTCCTTGACCTTTTTTGTTAGTCATTCCCTGGTATTAGTTGATTACATCATGTCTTCGATGGTTCTTGTTGTAAAACTTTGTTCCAAGTCCAATCATTCTTTGACTTACCTTGTGTTGGATGATGAAGGATGCATTAATTTCTTCCTTCCAATGGATCTCTTCCTATCGACTACAACCAATCATACTCTGGGAATAATATTTAGAGTTTATGACAGTACCTTGGGGATTACAGTCATCAGTGGAAATTTCCCTCACTATTGGGTAGTGGCAATACCTTATTGTCTCCTACTCAATGGATTCTTTAGGTGTTGGACTTCAATACATTGTATTCACACTTGTTAGAATGTACTAGATACCTTGGGGACCATTTTTTTATTAATGGTGGTTTCCCTCACGTTTGTTAAGAGTCCTCAACATTAACCGGTAATCAAACAGTTTCCTCCATGTTTGACTTCAACTCCTGTACCTTTTTGGGATATTTGTATTGAATACCTTTGGTCGATAGTAGCATCACCATTTTTGATATTGCCCGAGTTGCGCAAGAACTTGTAACACTTCATATGAACTTGTAACACTTCATATGCCCGAGTGGCTATGATCGACTGTCGAGCATGGATCCACCTTGTTCATTTGTGGACGTGACTCCTTTAGATTTGATATGGCGCCTTTTTGCATATTGTGCGACCATGATAGTTACATCAGTTTCGCATGTTGGATCTGCCTTGATATTTATGGAGACCATTTTTATATGGAATTGTATGTCCCAAATATTAGTTTTGTCTGACATTTATCTCTCTTTCAGGTACCTCTGTTCGAGCCTTTCGATCCTGGATTCTCTCCTCTCTCCATACTCAGTTGTTTCATTTATAATGTATTTCAACTATCATCTTCCCCTCTAACCTCACACATTAGAGGGCATCTGTTATAGCCTAAAATGACACATTTCTTCATGTGACCACTTTCCCATGTTTTTGTCACATGTCAACACTTATATGATGACACTTCATAAAATTCACTGAAAGAAAACCCAAATTGGAGGAGACATATCTAGAGTTCTATAACTCTGTTTAACCTCTTCTCTATAACGTCGGAAAGGTATTCAACTCAAGAACAACTTTACAGAAGACTCCATATCCCAAAGATTCCCAGAAGTACCCTCAAAATGAACATTATTTACCTAATTGTGAGTTTTGTTAAACAAACCCACGAGTTTCACCTTTGTACTCGCAACGTTTCCTTAATGCTACATGCGGTTACCTCCTGCAGTGGTAAAAAATAATTAAAATATAAAAAATATCAAATTAGGGGTGGTTTGGGAGGTTATGGAACTGAATTGGGAATTTTTTAACTGACCCCTATTCGACCCTATCTCTTCAGATATGTAAAAATAAAAGGAGAGAGGTCCATGAGATGGGACTTGAAATTTTACATTATTATGCTGGAGGAATTGGGACTCTCATTCCCCCCGCCTTTTCCCTAGATTTTCATCCTTGTGTTGCAAAGCTTGGAGGTTGAGTTCCTTGGAGAAGAGAAGCAGAAGAACCAGATCAAGGTTTCGTGAGGTGCCTAGCAAGAGGAGAAGGTGAAATTTGTACTTATTCTATTTGATTAATAAAGATGTGATTCTCCTCCTCTTACAATCAATGTGTCTTGTATATTGAATCTTTGTTTATGATCATATTCTTGTGTTAATCAGATTAGGATTTCATGTTTCTTTGATTATCATTTCTTTACATGTTGTCATATTTGTTTGAGGAAGGTATAATTTGTTTTGTAGGTCTCTTGGAGAAATAGGAGCAAGAGGAGGATTGAAGGACTATTTCGATCCACCTTCATTTGACTAAGGTATGAACTATTCTAATCTATGAATATTGTTTATATTTACTTGCAGAACTGTATGCATCTATCTTTCAGACCTCTTGACCCCCAACCATAGGAAACTTTCCTCTACAACACATGTGAAGGTAGAAGTTGTTATCACAACTCCCCCCCACTCACATCACTCTCAATTTCCCATACCCAATCATGTATAACAACTAATAAGAAAATATTTAAACATATACGAAAGAAACAATCTTTGTGCATATATGTGTAGAGACAAAACACATAATTAGGTTTGTGCATTAGGTAGAAAAACATAAATGGTACCATAAATAGTACTTTATTATAACAAAATATTCTACAATCACTGCTTATTATTCTTTCTAGATTCCATGTAACTACATATTAATTCATCATCATAATCATGTCCACCCCCATGAGTATTTTTTCCATGTTTTGGTGTTGCATCAGTACTATGCACTGTAGCATGCAATGCACTTCTGGTAATAGGTCGTCGTGGAAGCTTAAGGCAGCACATGAGGGGAATCCACTATTACTACAGAAAGAATTTAAATGATATGGTTAGGACTGGAATTGTAAGTTCCTTTCACAAACCACCATATCATAGAGACTAACTATTGGAATTCTTATTTATACTAAGAGGGGAGG
>LPNX011052636.1:34872-46430 GCA_001517045.1 Pseudotsuga menziesii
ATTTGAACTCTTTCCTTGGATAAAAGTTATATTATGATATGTTAGGATAAATTTTATTTTAATTAATATGATTCTTGGTGACAACGACATCACATTTTTTTTTTTGTTGATATGTGGTAGGGTGATCAGGGAAAGGCCCATGCTAGAACACATATTGACCTAGACGATGAGTTCAACATAGATTAAAATCCTTTAATAGACCACCTCAGTGGAGACAATTAAAAAGTTCTTGAGAATGAACAATACAGAACTCGTTGCATTGACCTTAGGTGATCCCACACCAGAAAGTGCATAAAGGATCCAAGTGTCATTATTTAAAAATATTATTTAACACAATGGTTTTTTATTTCTGATTAACATATTTGTATGTGCTAACATAAAATATTTTCTTTCTATAAACAGTTTTTGAAGCAATGGCTACTCACGGGGGAATTACTAGTAGCAGTGGTGCATCAAACCAAAAACCCATTTCCACAAGCCACATACCGATGAGGTTTTTTACCTCTTTAGACATTCCTCAAACCTTTGTACCTTCCAGGAGGCATCCAGAGACACCCCTACAATGCATACCAAATTGTTCTCTTGATCGTCTAGATTGAGAGACTAATTATCAGTATTCAAAATGTTATACTAGATCCAAATGTGTTTCCATCAAGCGAACAACAATGGTTACAATTTAGGTGGATGATAAATTGGTTCCCCTAAAGATACAACAAGTACCGGGTTTTTAAATATACTTAATATTTAAAATCCTATTATTTTAATGAAATGTACATATCTTTGATTATTCTATATTACTAATGATCATATCATTTTGTAGGAAATAATGTATTTTACAAGCATATGCATGATGATACTTTGGATTTTTTTGTGCCCACCATTTCCAAACAGTGAAATGCCTAGGATACATTTTTGAAATAAAAATTATGCAATGCTTGGTTGAGAAGTTTGGTGATACGTTCAACAAGAATGAAATCAACTTGAAGGTCGACACATATTTGAAATATGTACGAGACCAATATAGGATTAAATTGAAAAAAAACCTATGTGTGACTAACCTTTGATGATTCCTAAGAGTGAGTGGAAGGATCTTCTATCTGATTCAAAGGAAAAGGAATTGAAAAAACAAGGAAGACACCACTTGGCCCTGGAAGGTACATGATATTTAGAATTTAATATCCTTCTTTTACTGTAGTTCTACACAAAGCATTGCAGTTTGTAACTAAGGAAATATTGGAAAAATACAGGAAGAATAACTATGCCAAGGTGTTTGCCAGAGATTAAAATTACGAATTACAAGTGCCAAAAAGTTCAATCGTATTATTTGTATCAACATGCATTTTTTAAATAACTCCATCCAATAAGCATAAATCACTATCTTGTGCAATGCAGGGGGATAAGCAGGGATGATTTTAAGGAACCATACTTATTTAAAAGCGTATATATGTTGGTGAATCTTACCAATTCTTAAAACACCAACTATAAAATGTTTGGCGATATTTTTCAAAAATATTTTAATTTCCAAGGATTTTATATCGTTTATATAATAATTTGGCGATTTTTAGGGTGAAAAAAGTTTACCCCATCAAAACTGGGTGAAACAGGGCTTCAAAAATTGCAAAATGGCGAATCATTTTTTCGAGAAAACCCCCTAAAAATAGCCCATGGGATAAATTTCGCCCCTAAAATTATCCCTGGGGATAAGTACCATGTTGTGGCCACCAAAGAATAGTTGGAGGTCGGGTTCAAGGAAGTATTTGAAGGAGTGGTGGAATGTCTATAAATCATGGAGAAAACAAAATCATCCCCTTCAAAGAACACGGTAAATAAAATGAAAATATTTGAATCGTTGATTAGTAGTAAAATATATTGATGATCGACTTAACCCGTAGATTAATGTGTCTTTTTGTTTCAAGAAGGTAAACAACATCGTAGTCCAAGGGGTTGATTGTCATTATCCCCATGATTGTAGTACTACTCAAGAACCCCAACAACCCCAACATGGTATGTGTTCCTTTATGATCAAATGTATTTATTTATGCCTATTAATTTGTATATCTTATACTTAAAACTTATATTATTTCAATGGAAAAACATGTAGATGAGGATGCACAGAAAGGAGATGCATAGAAAACAAAAAACACAATGGTCTTGACTATTACTTGTCCACGTAAAGAACAATTTAATGATTTTTGTATTCATTAAATACTCCTATGAATAAGACACCCCACCCTAATTGGAAAAATTAAAATGAGGAAAATTAATTTATGAAAAAGAACTACTCATACATTTATAGGCTGCAGGAGAGGGGATATCACCATCACCAGCGGTCAATCACAAAAAAAAAATTGCATCCAATTGAAAAATCTTTTATTGACACAACTACACCTCTATGGGTAGGTTGAGAAGAAAAAGTGACATATTTCAAACTACCATACATGCAATCCTCACCATGTGAATTTCTTTAGCACTTGTGCACATAGTCACACTAATGAACACACAATTATTTCCAACTACATGTAAAATTTGTATTCTAATTCTATTTAAAATAAAGAATATAGTGGAAATGATAAAGACGAAGGCCATGAAATATCTATTGTCTTAGATTAGACTTACTGGCATAATATGTTTACAAATGAAATAGAACCATATATATTTGAAATGGTATATGTTTTACTTAATAAAACTCTAAAAATTAGCAACCAACTAAAATTCATACAAGAGAAACATCTACTAGAAATCCTAATGAAACTTAGCTCAACTTTATCTTGGGACTATAAGGAAATGCAAGTAACACACCTAGTGTATGAGGGGAGACGTTGATCTAGAGGGAGTCCAGCCAACCTCTACCACTACCTCAATATATTACTATGGAGAGTCCCTACAAAGGGATGAGAAACATCAAATTATGAGTCTAGCAACTCATGCCATTAATGAAGAAGATGTGATGGGTAGGTTGTGGAACGTTTTGATGTAGTGGAGAAAAGATACCATAAGTAATCGAACAAAATGGAAAAAGAAACCATATAATAAACAAATTTTATTTATATATATATATGAGTGGGTGGTGCTAAATAACTTAAGCATAGAGTCTCTTTAGTTTGAACTCATTGAGATTTTTTTTAGTAGTTCATTATTAGGTTAAGAAATTAGACATGCACCCTTTTATACAAAATTATTGATGATGTAGGGGCATCACCAAAGGGAATCAAACTTTTTACGGATTAACTGCTCTTCGGATGGGTCGAAAATGATAACTAAATCATCATAACAAAATGAGAAAGGATGGGCCTATTGATCATAATGGTTTTACAACATTTTTCATGGCCTTACATTTGATAAGGAAACTTGGTAGTAATCATCCAATTAGAGACCAATTCTCTAGGGACAATAAAGTGAGCGACGATGCAATTAAAAAACAAGCAATCCTGCATATGAAGCATGATGCCTAATGTTGTCGTAACTTTGGCACACTTCAAGAACTAATAAACATCAATAATCATGTACTTGTGGCCACCATTGTATGTAGGATAAAAATATATATAATTGATCCCCCATTTGCAATATGAATCGATGGTGATAATGGGATCCATTCGATTCAATGGGACTCATGTCCTCTAGGTGAAAATTTGGTAAATCATGCACCAATTGAGAACATAAACGTAGTCTTGAAAGAATGGGTTAGTAGTAGCCGATAGATACAATCTTGTGAGAAGTGGCCATTCCTAATAAATGGATACTGCAAGAACCACTATGGAAGTCATGGAGAACCCATTCTCCCTCTTTGTGAGTTTAGCACTAGTGTGAAATAGTATTGATTCTGCATTACTAAGTGATGTCTCAAATGAGGAGATAGTGATGAGTTTGGAGACATCTATGCTCACAGCAGTCATCTCTTTTCTTAACTAACTCTCTATTAATGGAGAAAACTAAGTGTCAAATGTAATAGTTTTAATGTGTCAAATGAATGTTGGGATAGGCCATCTCAAGGAAGTCGATATCTTAGCATAAGAACCAAAAGTTCCTTGATTGTGTGAGGCATAATCAGGAAGGACAATGTAACGTAAGAAGTTGGATTTGTCTTGAAGAATCTTGAATTTGTGCAAAGTACATGGTGGGGTTAGTTTTATTATGGCCTATAATGTAAACCTATGGTCATTTTGGTTGATCAAAAGCTAAATCATAATGATTATGAGGTTTTACACCAGATTTTGATGTGTTTTGTTATTTTTATCTATTTTCATATTTCCTTGTGGTGGATTGTCCCATTTATTTCCTGTAGAAGTGTATTCTAAATATGGATTAGAGATTCCAACTAACCCTTAAATAACCTTTGTTTCGACTAGAGTTAGCCTACAAAAAATGATGACGATAAAATAGCCCCGTTTACTATGGTAAAAAACCACTTTGAGTCCATGGATGGTGTAAATTACTTGATTAGTGGAATTCCTCAAGATTATTTTCTCGCATTCGAATTTTGCATTCTCTGTCTATGCTAAATCCCATTTCTTGGTCTTTGCGAAATGCCCTTGATCCTGTCTAAATATCCCAGCTCCAAATTAGGTCTCCTACATGGGCTTAGGTGTTAGGCTGGTTTGTGGATCTCCTCTACATTCGAGGGTATTAATTGGTCCAAGGGCATAGTGCAATGATACAGGGGCGCACGAATTTCCAAAATCAATGGCCACTCAACCTTGTCGATGAAGGTAACCTAGAGCTTAGCCAAATTATTTCTCTTTAATTTGTTTGAGTCATATAATCTAAGTTGGGATTTAAGGGTATACCAAGTTTCTATATCGAAGCATGGAATTAAATTTCCTTTCCCAACCATCCAATCCCATGCATTAAATTTCCTCTTCCTCTTCCAATCAATGTGTATTTTATGTTGAATCTTTTTTTATGATCGGATGCTTATGTTGATAATATTAGTATTTCATGTTTCTTTGATTATCATTTCTTTTCCTATGGTCATATTGGTTTTAGGAAGGTATAATTTGTTTTGCAGGTCTCTTGGAGGAAGAGGAGCAAGGGGGGGATTGAAGGGCTACTTGGATCAACCTTGATTTGACTAAGGTATGAACCATTCTAATATATGAATCTTGCTTATATTTACTTGCAGAACTATGTGCACAGTGTCTTTCAACCCTAGTTTTTGATGGCCTCTTAACCCCCGGCCATAGGAAACTTTCCTCTACAACAGAACTAGTGACTCTGTTGGGGAGAGGCTTGTATTTTTGGGGTTTCTTTGAATTATTTACATAATTTTTCTAAGGTTTCAGGTCCTTCTTGCAACTTAGGAACACCCTTAGATTCTGACAGAACAAGTCCCCTGCCTTCCTAAGGTAATTTTTGACCTTTTTTGGGCCTTTTCCCACCCATTCGCAGGATGTAGACTGAATAGTTGTGAGTTCCTGATGCATTCACGATATTCTATACTGTAAAATGATGAGTCACTCGTGACCCAATAGAATAAAAACTCGCAAGTTCCCCTGAAACACCCTTTGTTCAACCATTTTTAGGTTTTTTTGGTTGTTTGAGGGTTGTTTGGTAGTTTTTTTAGGGTCCTCTACATCTGCATGACTCTAGGGAGTTAGAGTCATCTCTATTAGGTTAAATTTATCTATATTTGAAATCTTTTTGTAGTATTAGGGTTTACTCTTTTCTCTTTTCCCCCAACCCCTTTGCTTGGCTTGACTTTTGGCAAGTGTTTCTTGTCAGCCTCTGGTAGTGATCTTTGTCTGATTTCAGAAGCTTATTGGTCTTTGTTTCCTTCTTTTATTGTTGTTTAACTTCACCATGATAAATTATTTGGTCTTTGTTTTCTATTGTCGAAGTGACGAAACTAAATTGACCAATTTTTATGTGCTCATTTTTAGTTTAGTTTTTATCCAGTGACCAAATTGGTCATTTATCTTGGTCATTTTTAGTTTAGTTCTTATCATGTGACCAAATTGATTATTTATCTTGGTCATTTTTAGTTAGCTCACTTAAAATTTCTTAATTTTGGTCATTTATCCCTTGAAAAAACTATGGTGACCAAATTCTTTGGTTGTCTGGTCACTTATCTCTCTTTTTTTACTAGTGACGCACATTTTCAATTCCTAGTGCTTTATCTTGGGATCTTCTAATTGTTGTCATTTGAGATTTGTAGGTAATGTAATGTAAATCTTCAATGTTAGGCTTTCCTTTTACTTAAGACTTCTCTTTCATTCTTAATAATGGAGCTCCATTAGAAGGAATTGTAGGGTTTCATTTTCTAATGGTGGCCATTGCACATGTGATGGATATACTGCTACATGTGGCCTTAGCTATTGGGTTTTGTAACATCAAAACAAATAATTATTTCATTGGATTAGTAAAGTTTTAAATTTAGAGAGTTCTTGTTTCCATCATGACATCTCTTTGGTTCTATAAAGCCATTTTGAACAATTCCATCTTTTCTAAGTGTAGAATGAAAAAGGAATCTTATAGGTAGAGTGATGATAAATCTAGAATTTTCCAGATTGAAAGTGAATGACATATTTGTTATAGGACTATATAGATTTTCACATGATTTCTCTTAAAACATTGGCAATCTTTGTTACTCTTTCACCCTTGTCATGTTTATAAAGTTAGTTGTGAAGAAAAATGGTTGAAATGGAAAGTACATTGTGCAATGGACCCTTGAAAGAAAGAAAAAATGACATAACATTGGTTTTTTTTTTAATTAGAAATTTATTAATGATGATGCTACTATATCAATTTGAATTGGCTAATTCTTAATAATTTAAAATCTTAGTAATATGAGAGGGTGCTACGACATTTAAACCCCTAATGTAGTAATGGAATCATAAACTAGAATAGTTCCTAATTAATCAAAATAGTGAAATACCACATTTGTGAGTACTAACATAACATATATTTTTAACTTAAAAAATTGAATATATATTTTTAAAATAACTAATGTAAAGTTTTCATACCATTAAATTTGAAAAATGTATTATTATATCTATTATATCACATTTAAAATTGATTAAAAAAACATCTATTTAACATTAAAAATACTTCTCAATATCCAGCAGTATCAGGCCTGTAGATTCTTAATTGCGCCTACTAGCTGAAATAGTTATGAGGAATAATATTACTATGTCCTAACACTTTAAAAGGAGAGAAGTTAAAGACAGGTATACTGGACAGAAATTTCTTTTAGCTCTAAGCGAACTACCCAAAGACCAAAACTATCTTATGTTCACCTCGTCAAGTAAATGACCACCTCACCGAGAATAACATTAAAAACGATTTTTTTTAAATTAAGATAAACTCATTTTATTTATATTATTTAGTAAAAATTTCATTAAAATAATATAAGTGATTTCTCATTTCTTTGCATCCTCATCTACATATGTTTCCATTGAAGTAATATAAGTTACGACTACAAGATATGCAAATGATTAAATACATTTAATTTTAAAGGAACACATATCATGTTGGGGGTTGAGCACTATTACAATCATGGGGATGATGAGAATCAAACCTTTGAGCTACAGTATTGTTTCCCTACTTGAAACAAAAAGACACATTAATCTATGGGTTAAGTCAATTATCAATATATTTTATTGATTAATTAAGATTCAAATCTTTTCATTTTATTTATTGCGTCCTTTGAATGGGCCGTCACTCCTTCAAGTCCTTCCTTGAACCCGACTTCCAAGAATTTTTTGGTGCCCACACCATGGTACTTACCCCTACATTGCACAAGATAGTCAATTATGCTTATCGGTTAGATTCTTAACCAATGATTTATTATTAAAAAATATAATTTCTTTTAAATTAAGGTAATTATATTTTATTTTATTTAAATTATTTATTAAAAGTTTTTTTGTATATCCCTTTAAAATATATATATATTGTATTCTCATTTTTAAAATTAAAAAATATAAATATAAATAGATTTATTTTATTATATTTTTGGGTAAAAATGATAAATCTATTTTTAACAACATAAAATTAAATTTTAAATAATTTTTTTTTATTAATACTTTTTTTTGGTAGAGATGATATAGAGGTTTGCATTGTTATTGCCACTCTATTGCATATCGAACCTATCGTAATTATTGATCAATTAATGATAGGTTTGAAGCTCGAGAAGCTCCACATTTCTTTATTTGATCTCAACCATCCTCCCAAGGAGATAACCATACCTAATATTAAAGGCTGAATAACATTTTCAGAAGCAGTTTTTTTTTTCTTTTTCTTTTTTTGAGAAGGGTACGAATTGGTCTCGTGTGCAATGGAATCTTAGCCAGCCAAAGATATTCAATATGGAACGTCAGAGAATGAGGTCAATTTTATTGAAGAGACTGGAGATCCTCACTCACAAATGCAGTAGCAGTTCGACTGGCCAACAGAGAGAGCATTCCCTCATTCAAGTGTGTGTCAACTTGGTTTCGGATTTCCCTCGCAAACACCTCCTTCTCAATTGGATTCATCCAACAGTAACATCTCAACAAGTGAAACATGATGCTAGATATCTAACCGATTTTTGCATTAATATTATTTATTAGGCAGGGAAAGATTGTTTACCAATCTAACATGTGAAAGTGGAAGAGCTTGGAGTGAGCTTTCTTTTATAAAATTATCCATTAATATTTTAAATCTCTCAGGCATTCGCAAAACAATATCTGTTCAATCTTAATCAGGATTAAGAAAGGTTGTATATATCCTTTTACTTTGTATTTACTTGCACCAACAGATCTTGCTAGTTGCTTTAAAAGTATGTAGATTCTTGATCCATAGTAAGCGAGTGTGTATAGATCCTTTTACTGTGTACTTACTTGCACCGACCAATCTTGCTAGTTTCTTTAAAAGTATGTAGTTTTTTATAATTTAAATTTAGCTTCTGATATAATATTAGTAAATAAATTTGAAGTTTGAATCCTTTCCAAATATTGTTAAAAGTTTGTTCCCTCACAAATTTCTTTCAAATTATACTATAGTTTTGTTCATTTCTTCTTCTTTTCTTATAAATTCTCTCAAAGAATTTTATATTTTCCTCAACTAGCTTAAACTTTCCTATTTTACTATAAAGTTGAGTAAATTTCTCTTCACAACCGATTTAAATTGAAAGTTATAGTCTAACCTCATAATCCATTAAAACCCTACCAATTTTCACTTATTCTGGTATCTACTCCTTTCCTAAGGATTTATTCTTCATGCGTTTGGAATTGTAGGTGACATATTTTTGTAGGGTAGTATTAAAAAACTGTAAATCTCACCAACTGATATGTTGAATTTACATGATTGTATTTGAAGATTGTAAATCTCATGGACTAGCTTCACAAGGTCATATGGTGTACATCAATGCAACATGTTACTAATGATATATATATGAAACAATGTAAAATTGATCACCTATGGTTACAAACCTGTTTCCTTTTTGCTAGGCCAATAACTTACACCTCTGGACTAAGAAAAGAACAATGGTCTTAATCCACCGTATTAACTAGTGCATACTATTAGAAAAAAAATGTAATACTCAATGGTAATAGTAGAGACGTAATACTAAGAAGTAATCACTGTAATCCCAAAGGGGATTTATGTTGCATGAAATTACAAAATATTTCACCTTGTATGTATTCTTTAGAATCTAGATTGCAATTTTATTGACAACCATAGTGTATCATGTGAAGACGAAGATCCCAATTTAATGTACCCATGCATATTTTGTGCACAAAGTTTTGCTAAATCTCAGGCGCTAGGAGGCCACATGAACCGCCATCCCCTAGGTATGAGAAACCTACTATGCTTATTTTTTAAAGAAAAATTGCTTATGGAATTTCTCCTATTCATAACTAGTTGAAGTTTATTAATCATGTTCACAATATTTTGAAAAAGATGACGAAAAAGTACGACATGTGCATCAGCGCCTGGAGAAACTAGGCCACACTAGACTAAGTTTTCGGTAAGAATATTTGTTTTTCCTGTATCAATCTATATTATTAAATATAGTTACCACTGAAAATTATTTTATTTTCTTTGTAAATTGTCTAACCCAACTCCAGACTCCCCATCGCTTAACTTCATACCCGGGGCATATATTTCAATGCCATATGAAATTACTAGAACGCAAACCCACAAACACCAACAAATCAATTTCTATGATGCAACTCCACCAAATATGACTCCAAGACCTTTAGAAAACATTCCATATACACCAGACTTGTATATCAATAATCCTAATTAGACATCGGCTTCTAACCGAAGTCTACCACCTATCTCTGCTTCTAACCAAAGTCAACAAACTCTCTCAATACAGGCATGTTTAATTATATGGCATAGGCCAATTCTCAAAACAGGAATCAGGATACAATACCAAGAATGCCACATGAAATAAATCTATATCAACATCAAAATGTTTCTTATGACCCTTCAAACACAAGCGGTGTTTGGCCTTTAGTTGGAGAGGGGGGCATGCAGCTAAATTATCTTCAGCAACAAGATGGGAAGTCATAAGTGTAGCCACAGAACGTAACTTAAGTCTGGATTTTAAATCCTCATTTAGTTATCCTCTTCTATCAGAATTCTCAAGCCAGGCATCAGAAGAACTCCAACAATTCAGGTTGTCTTCTTCAATTCTAACCAGTTTTTAGTTACATCCAACCAGTGAGATGACAAATATTGAAAGAAAAAATAGTCAACAATTTATTCAAGTAAGTAGTGAGCAGAGTTAGATATGCATGTCACTTGTTGGTTCTGTACTTTTCTAATTTAAATTAGGGGACATGAATTGGATATAATATTCTTGGTGTTTTGTGGCAGGACCTATGAAGTTTAATGATCATGATGAAGACAATGATGATAATGAAGATGATGATGAAAATGAGGATTATTGTGACGATGATGATGATGGTGATGGTGACGATGACGACGAGGACAATGATGGTGATGACGATGATAATGATGATGGCATTAAGGATGACGACAATGATGACATTGGTGATGATAATGAAGATGATGATGATTATCACGATGACGATGATGATGAAAACAATGACATCGATGATAAAGATATAGATGATGATCATCATCATCACAATGATGATGACAATGATGTCAATGATGAATACGTGTGCAATGATGATGACAATGAGGATAATGATGATGAAAACAATGACAATAATGATGAAGATAGTAATGATGATCATGATCATAATAATGAAAATGATGATGATGATGATGACAATGAAGATAATGAAGATGATAATGAGGATGATGACGATGATGACAACGATGATGATGATGATGATGAAAAAGAGGATGATGACCATGATCATGATGACAACGACGACGACGACGATGAATAACGTGATTATGACAACAATGATGAATAAAATAATGATGATTATGATAATCATGACGATGACGACGACGATGATGATGATGATGACGATAATGATGACGATGATGACGATGACGATGGAAAATAATATAGTGATGATGGTGATGATTAGACAATGAAGATGACAAGAAGGATGATGATGATGATGATTCTATATTTGATTAACATTTCTACAATATAA
>LPNX011052636.1:55839-77137 GCA_001517045.1 Pseudotsuga menziesii
TATACCAAAATGAAATGTGTACCCAGATGTGCTTTTCATGTCATCTATGCTGCCTCCATTGTCACTATCAGTGTAACCAATGAGTTTAAAATTTTCTGAGGTTGAATACATAATACCAAGGTCTTTTGTGCCACTTACATACCTCATAATTCTTTTACCCGCTTGCCAATGTGAGTCTTTTGGTGACTCCATGAACCTTGAGATCAGACTTACACCATACATAATGTCTGGTCTTGTTGTTGTCAAATACATAAGGCTGCCAACAAGCCTTTTGAACAACGTAGGATCTACAGTGGATCCTTCATCATCCTTGCTCAATTTTAAACCTGTTATTACTGGTGTCGGGGCTGTCTTGTAGTTAGACATGTTAAACCTTTTTAAAACTTCACTTGCATATTTAGAATGTGATATAAAGATACCACTTTCAGACTGCTGAACTTCAATGCCCAGAAAAAATTTCATAAGCCCCAGATCAGTCATTTCAAATTCACTTTCCATGACTGTTTTAAAATCTGCTATGCCATAATCACCAGTAAATATTAAATCATCTACATACAGGCAGACAATTAACATCTTACCTTGCTCATCGACTTTGGTGTACAAAGTCGGTTCACTTTCACTTCTGTGAAATCCATTTTCAATGAGATAGGAGTCAATCCGACTGTACCAAGCTCTAGGAGCTTGCTTTAAACCATATAGTGCCTTTTTTAGCCTGTAGACTTTATGCTCTTGACCTGGAACTTCATACCCTTGTGGCTGTTCCACATATACTTCCTCTTCTAGATAGCCATTTAAGAATGCCGACTTGACATCCATTTGATGAACATGCCATTTGTTTTGTGCAGCAATGGCCAAAACTGTTCTGACTGTATCCATGCGTGCAACAGGTGCAAACGTTTCATTGAAGTCGATGCCGGGTTGTTGTGTGAACCCTCTTGCTACCATTCTTGCCTTGTTCTTTTGCACATTCCCATCAGCATCTTGCTTTTTCTTATAAATCCATTTGACACTGATTACATCCTTGTCTTTTGGTACATCAACCAGTTCCCATGTCTGGTTCTTCTCAATGCATTCTATTTCTTCATCCATGGCTTGTGCCCATACTTCTTCTTCAACAGCTTCTTCAAATGTTAGTGGATCATATATAGGGGAAAATAATGCAAACAGAGAGAATGAATTAGGTGTACCAGCTTCATATATCTCCCGCAGACTTCTTGTCTTCACCGGCTCTGTCGATGTCGACCTCGATGAAATGCTTGATGTAGTCTGCTGTCCTCTTGGTGTAGCTTGAGCTGCTACTTGTGTCGATGGTCCTTGTGCTGAACCATGTCTTGGTGTCATGGGAGTCGACGGTGCTCCGACCGGTTGACTTTCATGTGGTATTTGAACCACTTCCTCTTCCATATCATCATTGTCAATGTTCGACACAATCTTGACATTTGTGTCGACGGTTCCATCCCATGATTCGTTCTCGACAAATTGAACATCCCGACTGATAATCACTTTCCTTGTGACGGGGTCATACAGCTTGTATGCTTTTGTGTCTTCTGAATAGCCGACAAAAATACATTTTTGGCCCTTCTTGTCTAGCTTCTTTCTCAGTTCATTTGGAATATGAGCATATGCAACACAACCAAAAACTTTTAAATGTCAAACACTATGATTCATACCTGTCCATGCTTCTTGGGTAACTTTGTTCTTCACACTCTTTGTCAGACATCGGTTCATAATGTAAACGGCAGTTGCGACTGCTTAACCCCAATACTCATTTGACAAATTCTTGGCTGCCAACATGCTGAGTGCCATCTCCATGATGGTTCTGTTCTTTATTTCGGTAATACCATTCTGCTGAGGTGTATACCGTGCAGTGAATTGTTTCTGTATGCCATGGGTCTTGCGAAAATTCAGAAATTCATTTGAAACATATTCACCTCCTCTGTCGGTCCTTAAGATCTTGATGCGGTGACCACTCTGGTTCTCCACGAGTGCCTTAAACTGCTCAAAATAACCAAATGCATCATATTTATGTTTCAAGAAATATATCCATGTCTTTCTTGAGTAATCATCAATAAATGTTAGAAAATACTTGCAACCACCAATGGATGATGTCTGCATTGGACCACAAATGTCAGAGTGCACAATTTCAAGTGGTGTGCGTGCTCTATAGGACTTTTTGACTGGAAATGTCTCTCTGTGCTGCTTGCCAAAAATGCAGCCTTCACAAACCCTCTCTGGTCTGTCGATCAATGGTAATCCCTTCACCATGTTCTTTGTGTGCAGTAGCTTTAGCCCACCAAAATTCAGATGTCCAAATCTGAAATGCCACAACCAGGATTCATCCTGAACTTCTGTCTGAAATGCAGCTTGCAAATTAGCGCTGCAATTTTCTCTCTTGTCGAGGATCTCGATTGTTTCTTCACTTTCTGCCCTGAATGCAGCTCCTGTCTTTGTCTTCCCTTTTATGTTGGGAACTATTCTCAATGGAAACAAGCGGTTGCTTGTCATTGGCACTTTTGCTATCAGTTGGTCGCTTGGACGCTTGTCTTTGATCACACAATGTTCATCTTCCATGTAGACTCTGTAGCCTTTTTGTAACAACTGTCCAATGCTTAACAGGTTATATGTTTCAGACCTTCGACATGATATATATCAGGGATATACTTACTCTCCTCCTGTTTGGTTAGAATATCAACAGTGCCTTTTCCTAAGACAATGACTTGGACATTGTTTCCTAGTGTAACATCAGTTTTAACTGAAGTGTCTAGACTGGAAAACAGATTTAAATTACCAGTCATATGGTTGCTACATCCTGAGTCTAAGTACCATATGTCATGTGGAATTTCTTGAACAACATTGCATTCAAGTGGAGATGTCGATGCCATTAACATTGCTCCTGTCGACATGTTGGTGCTGGTCGACTAACTTGGGCTTTGTCTTCCTTGGTCATATTGCTTCTTCCTGCATTCATATGCATAATGACCAAACTTCTTACATTAATGACATTGAATTTTTGATTTATCAAACCTCTGGCCACTTGGCTGACTTGGGTTCTGGTTATCTCCTCTGCCACTGACATTTGCAGGGCTTCTGCCTCGTCCTCCTCTTGAAGAACTTCTTCCTCTGCCTCTAAAGTTGTTTCTCCCCCTGCCTCTACCACGACTTATGGATGACCGTGCTGCAAATGCACCTTCCAATGATGTCTGTGATCTGCTGATTCTGTGTTCATGATTGATGAGTGAAGCTTGCAACTCATCAATGGAGAATGTCGACATGTCTGTGTGTTCCTCTAAGGTCACAACCAAACTTTCAAATCTTGGGGGAAGACTTCTGAGAATTTTTTCAACAACCCTTTGGTCTGATACGGGTTCTCCATGAGATTTCAGTTGGTTTATCAACCCAACAACTCTGGTGTAGAATGTGTCTACATTCTCTGAATCATTCATGCACAGAGATTCAAAATCTTTTCTCAGAATCTACAGCTTGAATGTCTTCACCTTAGTCAAACCTTGATAGGCAGTCTCCAATATATCCCATGCTTGCTTGGCATTAGTCGATGCTGCTATTCTTGGGAGTATGCTCTCATGCATAGCTTGATGTATGAAAAACAAAGCTTTTCCATCTTTCTTCCTTTGTTCTCTTAAGACATATTTCTCAGCCTGTGAGAGATTGTTATATGCTGCCATGTCTGCTGGTTCTGCATAACCATGTTGGACTATCTCCCAGACATCTTGTCCTCTGAATAAAGCCTTCATTGTTAAAGACCAATATTCATATTTCTTTCTTGTAAAACTTGGAGGTTGCAATGAACCAGAAGTGGAAGCCATTTAATTTTTTTTTTTTAATTAACTTTCCTTAGAAAATTAATTTCCACTTTTTAAGACAAGATTTCTTTCCTAAAATCTTGGGCTGATATAAACCTTGCTTTGATATAACCTTGCTTTGATACCAGATAGCCAAAACCGAGCCGACTAAACTTGAGTTTAGGGCTCAGTCAATATTCAAATTTCAAATTTTCACTTTTACCTTTTCACGCCGACCAATTTACTTTTCCCACCAGTCGGGTGAAACTTGTCTATGTCCGACTAGACAAGTTTACAAATTTTAGTCGGTCCTTCCCTCGACCAAAATTACTCCGACTTACTTATCCGACCGATTTTTACCTCCACCACTTTTACTCCGACCAAGTCGGACCTTCGACTAAGTCGGCTTCAGACGGCTGACTCACCATCGACCACTCTAGTCGGCTCACTTTGGTCGAAATTTGCAGAATATGTTTCTTAGTCTAAAGACTTAAGAAATTACAAATTCTTTTCACCTGTGAGTAAAATGAAGTAAAATAGACACATTTACAAATCCAAATAACTTATGAGAAACATGTGCCCAAATATGTAGGAAGACTTGAGTGGACCAATGTGCCGTAAAACCTGGAACTTTCACGCTGTGAGATTTTTATGGGTTCTTGTTCTTTTACTTATCAGTAACTGTAAAAGACATTTACAGGAGTAAATCTGAAAACATGTGCGGCCAAATAATAATGCATTCAACCACAAACTATTTCATATATTAACTATGCTGAAATAACAAAGTACTACAAACTTTTCGGTTACAAAATGGTCCATCCAGACTCGTCGGTCCACAGAGCTTCAGCTCTCCGACTAAATCACATGCAGAGAAGCTTGAGTTTCAACTTCTCGTTCTCACCCGGAGTTCCTCTGCTGTCTACTACCTGTCTACTGATTTACAATTTGCTTCTTCTATGTATAGGCAATTTGAAAATTGCTACAGCATGGACCAACTGATTTGCCATTAAAGACTGTAATTACTATCTATCTAACAACTTAGCTTCAGAAATAAATTCGACTGGACTATGTTGCCTACTAGTGGACTTTTCCTCCTTGTCAGACTGACAGACAAGATCTAGACTTGTACGGACTCTGACAAAGTTGGCTGAAGGTTAAGTACAGATCTGCGAGTAATTACCATTTTCCAACAAGTGTGCACTCACCAGATCTACTATATGGCTCTATTGGTATTCCTTTCCGTTTTCCTTCCTACCTTCCTGGATTTCACTTATGAATTTACGAGTTTTATATATAAAAGGGGGAAATATTGGAAACGCTGTAGGCATGATTTTTTATGGATCGAGATGTTTGTTTTATTTTTCCTTCAAAATGTAAAAATGCCTTGCTCTTGAAACTCAATTTTGAAAATGTGAACAGTGCAGCCACCTCTGCAGTTGAGGGAATTAGTTATTGATGCTAACCTTTCAAAGGTTCCAAAGTCCATTGCGAAGTTGAAACACGTTGAAAAATTTACACTGGACCCGGAAATCAAAGCATTGATCTTGAAACTTTGCCAATTTCCAGTTTGCAGGGATGTTTGTGGGGAAATATATTAACTTGAACTGGTGCTCCAATTTGCAGAGGCTCCCAGAATCAGTTGGTAGCTAGAACCTCGAAAGAATTAGATTGCAGAAGTGCTCCAATTTGAAGATGCTCCCAGATTCAGTTGGGAGGTGGACGAACTTCCAAAGTATTAACTTGGCGGGGTGCTCCAATTTGCAGATGTTCCCAGATTCAATTGGGACGAACTTAGAAAGTTCTAACTATGCAGATTCCTCCAGTTTGGAGATGTACCTAGATTCAAATGGGAACTAGTAGAATCTTGAAATTATTGTCTTGGAGGTTAGCCTTCAAATGTATGGGTTTATTATATGTAACCTCTGGTGCTATGCCTTTTGTTTCATATGTTGTTCAATCAGATGTCGTTGTAACATCTTCTAAAGATTTCTTTCTTTCACTAAGTAATTGGTTTTGTGTTGTACATCTTCATGCTTTTCATGGTCCAAATGGCGTGTGTAGTTTAACATTAGCGGTAGATTTGCGGAGTTTTTTATGTTTAGGCTGATTTTCTGATTTTATGCTTGAATTTGATATACACTATCTGTAATTTCTGTTGTTTGTTGGACATTTTAAGCTTAGAAATGAAATCAGGTAACAGGAAAATTAGCAACACCCACACTCTGTAAGATCTAACAATGTTTTCCAAAGTTTTGAAAATTCCATTAGCAAAAAACTAGTAAAAACCAAAAATAAACAGAGGTAAAAAATCCTCTCTTTAAACAACTTCAATGTTTTATACAAGTGACTTCTAGGTTTATGGGTATGGATACAGGCATGAAAGTGCGTGTCAGTTGTGTCCTTCTGTAGAAATCCACTGAGTGGGAAACTAAAACGCCCAGTTTTCTTCTAGTAGTCTTTTAATAAAACCGCTTCACTTTCACATTTAGAGTAACAATATTTAGCATGTTGTAAGCTTGATGACTATTGGATTTCCAACAACTCCAAATCCAACGGTAAATCTTGCTACAGCCACATTAAATGCTTGGCAGCATGCTAAATATTATTTTGCTAAATATTGTTTTGCTGACATCTCTATATCCATGTCAAATCCGACCTCAAAGATCCGTTGTGGTTGCCCGAGTAACCATCAAGTTGAGTTGCATTGTTGTCCCTCCCGAGTTATTTCATACAAATTTTAGAGCTACAGATTCATCGTCCTCTGCGGTCTGCACAATGCAAAGTCGAACATGTATGTGGAAGTGGATGTGGGTGCGTGTTTATAGATAGCTTGAAGGAAATCTACAGATTTGTTAAAGGAGCTGGTAGATCTTTGGAGGTGGATCTAAGATGCAACAGTTGTATTGAAAACTGTCACCACAAAGATGCCAAACTTACCATATATATACAGCCATCTAGTTGGCAGGGGACAGCAGATGGTTGGATTGGGAGAGCAGTTGTATTGAAAACTGTCACCACAAAGATGCCAAACTTACCATATATATACATCCATCTAGTTGGCAGAGGACAGCAGATGGTTGGATTTGGAGAGGCACAGGCACCATATCCTTGTGTAATGATTGTTGAGGTAGGTCATCGTCCACATTAGATCTCTCTGCACTGGTATTGAGAGTCGGACAGATTGTTGAGTTCTTTGTTCATTTACATGTTGACGCATGTTTGAGGCCACTGTGAGGAGAAATGCGTGCCATCTCTTTCCACAAAATCATATCAGATTCAGGTTACATCTATTCATTCTCATATGTGATCATAGAAGCACTTCTCAGCACAGGGCAATGAGGAGCTTGGCAAATGCAGGCATGGTTTCTACTTTATCCATAACCGGATTCAAACCCAGTTGATACGCTGCCTAGAAGTAACCATGAGCTGAAGGGTTTTGTTATCATTGAGGCACATGTTGAATAGGTATTTATCGTTGAATTTCTGAATCAATGAACAGGTCTGAATCGTTGAGCATATCTTTTTCCATAGAAAGCCCCGCCACAGGAGCGAGGGGAGGAACATCATCTTCTACCATACAAATCCCCCCACATAGGGGCTTCAGTGTCAGTATGTCCCATTGAGCTATGCATAGTACTGAATTTTGAATAACGGTTTTGGCAGGTCTCTAAGTTACATTCTTTCAAGGGCTTCTCTGCCAGATTTGTGGTCACACACATTTGCAAAACCTCATGATTAATAATTGTTTGAAAGACATTTAAAACCCATAAATCCTATGGAAGGTATTTATATTTAAAGGAAATGCAGGCATTATTATTTTTGCTTTGTTAGATCGAGGTGGATGCTCTTGTATCAAGTTCTCAAAACCGGGAGCTTGAACATTCAAAGTATTTGTATTTGTGAATAACCTCCTGTACTTTGTTTTGAGAGATGGTGTGTCCTCCATAAGGATTGTACTTTGTTTTGAGGATTGTACTTTGTTTTGAAAGATGGTGTCTGTCCTCGATAAGGATAGGCCTGTGATAGATCTGAGATATTTTTATAATATTTTATTTATATTATTTTCAAATTTCACGGTGGACTCCATGAAAATTTTGTTTTTATTTTGTTATTTCATGAACCAGTAGCTGCTGTAAAGGTTTTTTCCCATGGTTTTGTTTTCTATTTTAATGTTTTTGGTTCTCGTTCTATTAACAACAAAATTTACTGGGGCTTTTAGTCAATCTTATTATTTATGGTTTTGTATTCTATTTTAATGGTTTTGTTGTTCTATTTTAATGTTTTTGGTTAAGTTCTATTCACACAAAATTTAGTGGATTTTTTTAATAAATATTATTATTTATGATTTTGTATTCTATTTTAATTTTCTAATTTTGGTTTTATTTAAAACTTATTTTAATGGGGTTTTTAATAGATCTCATTATTTATTGTTGTCAAAATTTCAAAAATTTTAAAGACAAAAAAACTTCTATACAAAAAAATTCATATTAGAAAGCTCAGGTTCTTATCAACAAAACTTGATGCTAGTGAGGAGAGAACCTACCTACAGATGATTTAATATATGTGTCCTTTCTAGGTCTTCCCAATGTCTATGAGCTCTAGAGCATGGTCATACTCTCATATATTCAGTGTTATATCAGACTAGTTTGATGCCCCTCATAATGGCTTCAATTCATTTGTTAAACTTGGTATCATCCTCCCTATACTAGCCGATATCTTCTTGAACTCTTCTAAAGCCAGGTTAAAGGGCTCCATATTACTTGTGTGGAACTCTAAAGCAAAGATTGTAGAGGTATATTTTATTGAGCCTTTGAACCCCCTCCACCATAGTAAATAGTATTTGTAGGTTGAGTAGATGCTTCTGTGACTAGCATGACAAAAGTATAGTGAGTGCAGTAAGATGAACGAGGATAAAAAATCCTTGATATCTAATGGTTTTAAATTATAACGGTGAACCATAATGTGATCAACGCTAACTCAGTCGGCTTAGCTATAATCTTGTTTGCGCTTTCAATAAGATCATATGCGACATTATTGAAGGCTAGAATAAATTCAAAATCACATATTGTGTCCATCCATTCATCCTTTATTTCCACCATGCTTTCAGTCACTTCTCTCTTATTATTCTAATTTGTATTCTTTGCTCAGACATCCTTCAAAGAATATGCAGGGCACTCACCATTCTTTATAGTCATTTATCTTACTCTCTTTATTTGACCTTGAAACCATTTTACTCTCATTTATTAACCCTGAAACCAAAACATGAGCTCATTTTTCGTTTATAATTATGCAATCTAACCATAGTTTCTCGCACTAGTTTCTAGCACTATTTGATTATGATAAGGGATGCATTTATGAGTGGTATGGCATTCGATCCCTAGCTAGGATAGTTGCCTAGGTATGGCATTCGATCATACATACTTGTAGGCAATCATGGCTATTTTTACTGCTCTAATTCCTCAAATAGAACCGACCATCTTCAGCCCTGCTAGGATCTAAATTTATTGTTGTACCTATTGGCAACTCTTGGAATGTTGAACTGAAGCTTATTCTAGCATCAAGCTTATCTAAAGATGTATGTAAATGCAATGTAAGCATTGAATTGGTTGCAAATCGAATGAGATACTTCTTAATCTTGGTAGAATGGATGTGCAAAATTTTTTCCCAATCTCTACAAAATGTTGGTGGAATTAGTTTATTGTGATAATGGTTGTGCATGAATTTAAATAGAGGAATATGTACCAATACTGATTTTGGAGCCCACATTAGCAGGAAGACCAACTCCTATGGCATTGATGTGGATGTTAGGAAGCTTGTATTTTTGATAAAAATCCTCGAGCATGCACAAAAGATATTTGGGAAAGCAATTTATTTCTGTTTGGTTCTCAAGTATAAAAACTTGGATATTAAATGTGAATAATCTAATGTCACAACTTGTGAAAGCAAGGGAATTCTAAAGCGTTTCATTTGTAACAAGTTAAACAAGAGAATATTGGAGAATGCACATTGTTTGAAATGTATTTATGCATGTTGTGGATGATTAAGCTATATATAATTATTTTTACAATTTCTTTATAATTATTTCTAGCTATAAATGGAATTGTGTTCTAAATTTTTTAATTGTAAATCGTATTTGAGCACAAGATATATACCAAGGAGCAAATGTTTCCTTTGTTTTAATTGTAAATCTTGTTTGAACACAAGATATGCATTGAGCAACCTGGATGCGAGCTATATTAACACCAACGAGGACAAGGGGAATGATGATGAGCCTGGTCCGTAATCAGCGTGGTGTCACTGCCACCTCACCCCCCTCACAGCTGCACTCATTTACATCGGATTTGGATTTGGATGTTCATAGGATGTCCTATGGGACGTCATCATCAACTCAATGCAGATGGATTTCAATGCGCCACCCTAGTTCCTCGGTCGTCCTTCCATCTATTTTATGCCCTAGTCTCTCCGTCCTCCAGGATATTTTCTTTGCATTCTCAAGCAGCTCTCGATCCTTCTCTCACTGAACCACTCAGCCCTTTGCGCTTTAGTTCTCAGCTCTATTCTTATCATTACTCCTCGCCATTCTGTTATGTCATGAAGGAAGCAAGGTATTCTTCGGCATGGCCGTTCTGGGAGAGGATCCCAAGCTGAACGTCAAATTTTGCTCACTACACTGGAAAGCGGAGAGGGTTTTGATGCTGAGATTCCAGACACTGTTCACAAAATGGTGAATGATTGGGAAGACGAGCTATCTGGTGTCGCCAATGCTGAAGGACACTCGATGAAGCACAGATGGAATTACTAGGTCATAAAGAACCTTCTGATCAGGATCATCCTCCGCTTCAATTCCCAACCCTTGGCTCCTTCTCCTCCTTCTTTACCTATCCCACGGGCTCTTGTTGCACCTCCGGCACCCCCATTGCCTTGCCTGCTCCGAACGCTTCCGCTACCCCACTTGCCTCAGCCTCTGCACGCCCCTCTTCAACCCTCTCCCCTGCGGTCCCTATGGACTGTGAGTCCCCTCCCCCTCCATCGCTGGGCCGTATAAATTCTCTTTCTGCTAGCAAATGCACCCCTCTTCTAGCCATTGCCAGAAACACAGCCCCTCTCCTGTTGAAACAGGCCCTTGTAGGTGACGAAGATGAGTGTAAATATTCCAACAGCTAGGAACTAAGATCCTCTAGTGATGACGTGTGGGACGTCACTGACGATCAATTTGGGCCAGTCTCCTTTGGCTTCGGCTGCCCCGTCGTCGAGGAACCTTATCGCAATCTTTAGTCAGGTTATGTTACTAGTTTTTGTACATTTCTGGAATATGGTGAGCTCTCCAAGGCATGAACTCTATTTTCCAGGTTTTTTAGGACCCTATATGTCTTTTTGTACAATGCCAATCTCTTTTTCTGAGACCTATTTTCCCTCTTGGAGGGAGGGTCTGGTTCTCGTCTCAGACTGGTTACACCTGCCAGTTCTTTTTTGTACCATTATTACCTTACTTCAGGACTACATGTAAAGTCCAAGGGAAGTGTTGTAAGATGATGATTGACAGTGGGAGTACTGAGAATATTATTTCCACAGAGATGGTGGAAAAGGTAAGTTTAAAGAAAACCAAGCATCCTGTTCCATACAAACTATCTTGGTTACATAAAGGACATCAAATCCTTGTGAGTGAGAAGTGTGTAGTTGATTTCCAAATAGGTCCATATAAGGACAAGATTCGATGTGATGTGATGCCCATGGATGTTTGTCATATATTGTTAGATGATTGTCATATATTCATGGTAGGATTAATTATCATAGTTTTGAGCAGAATGGGATAAAACATGTACTTCACCCTTTACAAGAAGGTAGTACAGCAGGACAGTTGGCAACAAAAGTTCTGATGTTGTCAGGAGAGGAATATTTGTAGCAGGTTGAGAAAGAAGAGTTGAACTATGATGTGGTATGTAAGCCAAGAGTGGTGACGATGAAGACCGGCATGGCAGATCTACCTGAGGAGATTCGAGAGATGCTGAGTGAATATAGTAACATTGTGGTGGATGATTTACCCAATGAGTTACAACCAAGAAGGGATATAAGTAATCAGATTGATTTTATTCCAGGAGCCAGTTTACCAAACAAGGCAGTGTATAGGTTGACACCTTAAGAGAATGAATAATTGAGTAAGTAGGTCCAAGGATTGTTGAACAAAGAATTGGTCCAGAAGAGTCTGAGTCAATGTGCTGTACCAGCAGTACTGACACTAAAGAAGGATGGTGAGTGGAGGATGTGTACTGAATCCAAAGCAATTAACAAGATTACCATCAGATATAGGTTTCCATTTCCAAGTATGGATGACATGATGGATTGCCTAAGTGGGGCAACATGCTTTTCAAAACTAGATTTGAAGAGTGGATATCACCAGATCAGGATTAGAGAAGGGGATGAGTGGAAGACAACCTTTAAGACAAATTATGGGTTGTATGAATGGTTGGTCATGCCATTTGGATTGTTCAACGCACCAAGCACTTTTATGATATTGATGAACAAAGTCTTGATAGATTTCATAGGTAATTTTGTGATAGTTTACCTTGATGACATTTTGGTTTTCAGCCAAATAGAAGAAGAGCATCTAAAGCATCTAAGGTATGTTTTAGAGAGGCTGCAACAAGAAAAGTTGCTAATAAATGTGAAGAAGTGCGCATTCATGAAGACAGAGCTAGTATATTTGGGTTTTTTTTTTATCTCAAGAGAAGGATTGAAGATGGATCTAGAAAAGGTGCAAGCAATCATTGATTGGCCTTCACCAAGGAACATATTTGAGGTAAGAAGCTTTCATGGATTGGCAAGTTTTTGTAGGAAGTTCATAAAGAATTTCAATGGTATTTTTGCATCTATCGTTGAGACAATTAAGAATGATAGACAACCATTTCAATGGACAACAGAGGCTGAAAGGAGTTTTCAGTTCTTGAAGAAGAAGATCACTAAACAACCAGTATTGAAGTTAGCAGATTTCAACCACCCTTTCCAAGTAAAGTGTGATGCTAGTGGAGTAGCAATCGAATCTATACTTAGTCAGGAGGACAGGCCTATAGCATATTTCAGTGAGAATTTGAATGATGCAAAGAAAAATTATTCATCTTATGACAAGGATTTTTGTGCTATTGTTCAAGCAATGAAGCATTGGAGACATCATTTAATGCCTAGAGAACATGTGTCATATTCTGATAACCATGCATTACAGTACATTATGCAGCAACCTAATTTTAACCCAAAACATGTCAAGTGGGTTGAGTTCTTACAGAGCTTTACCTTTGTGTTGAAATACATAAGTAGACAGTCAAATAGAGTAGTTGATGCCTCAAGTAGGGACTATTGATTATGCAATAGAATTGGATCCAAGTCTTGGGGTGTGAGATTTTGAGATATTTGTATGAATCTCACATTGATTTCTAGGAAGCTTACAGGGCTTGTAAGAATCTAGTGGAGGTGGACATAGAGCCGTGGATGGAGTATACACTTCAAGATAGTTTACTCTTTACAAACAGTAAAGTGTGTATACCAAAGTGTTCTATGAGAGAGAAATTGATAGAGGAAAAACATAATGGAGGTATGGTAGGTCACTTTGAAGTGAGAAAACCTTCGGGCAGTTAGGTCATTTCTATTTTTGGCCAAGGATGAGGTTTGAAGTTGAGAAGTTTGTGAGTAGATGCAGAGTATGCCAGCATGCTAAGAGGAGAAGCCAGAACACAAGATTGTATACACCATTGCCTATTCCAACTAGGCATTGGGATTCTGTGAGTATGGATTTCATTTTGGGTTTACTAAGAACTTAGAGGGGACATGATTCTATCTTTGTTCTGGTGGATAGATTCACTAAGATGGAACATTTCATTCCGTGCTACAATACTAGTGATGCCGCACACATTGCTAACTTGTTCTTTGATGAAGTGTTGAAGCTACATGGTTTACCTAGAAGCATTGTATCAGACAGAGACGTGAAGTTCACAGGTCATTTCTAGAGGACCTTGTGGAAGAAGTTGGGTACCAGACTGAAATTCATTTTAGCATATCACCCACAGTCTGATGGACATACTGAAGTAGTCAATAAGAGTCTGGGAAACATGTTGAGAAGTTTGAATGGAGAGAGTCTTAAGCAGTGGGATAGAGTATTAGCTCAAGCTGGGTTTGCCTATAATCATTCACCAAACAGGAGTACACAGGGATGAGTCCATTTCAAATTCTATATGGAATGCATCCAAGAGGAGTGTGTGAACTTTGTGACTTGCGTCAATTGGAGCAACGAAGTCCTGATGGAGAAGAGTTTGCTATGAGGATCAGTGAACTCCAGGAGCAAGTGAAAGCAAGGTTACAATAGAGTAACACCAGTTACAAGGCCAGAGCAGATTCTAAAAGAAGAGAAAAGAACGGTGAAGTAGGAGATTTGGTCTTAGCATATTTGAAGAGAGACATATTTCCAAAAGGGGAGTTTAACAAGTTGAAGATGAAGAAGACTGGACCCTCTAGAATACTGAGGAAATTCTCAGCAAATGCTTATGAGTTAGATATTCCTACAGGAGTTGGTATTTCACCAATCTTTAAAGTTGTATATCTTTATCCTTATGTAACAGGTGACACTAGAACCTTTACAAAAGGTGAAGATCCTACTGAAGACTTACAATGGGTGGGGTTGATGCCTGTGACACAACCATTGGAAGTTGAGGCCATTCTGGACACTAAAGTGGTAAAGAGTACAAGGAAGAAGGACTATCTGGAGTATTTGGTCAAATGGAAGAAGCAACCAACAGAAGATTCTACTTGGATGAGCGCTGCAGAGTTGGAAGCCAAGGGTTTCACTGTAGCTGATCTAATGAACATCGTGGCATGCCAGCAATGTGATGAGTTGGTCACATGCCGTGGCCTATTTTTGTAACCATTTGTGCTGAGTCATAACTTGTTAGCGGTGTAGGGAATCATTTTGTATCACGACTCCCTGCATGGAGATCAAGCCACCGGTATTTTTTTTCAGACAAGGACGTTTCATCATGCGTAGTAGTGTTTTACTTTAAGTTGCAGGACCACTCAAGATAGGCTAGCAGTTTAGTTTAAATAGACAACTTAGAGATGTAGAGGGAGTTCTTCTCTTCAACATTTAGAATTTTGAGTTTGCAGAGAAGGGGACAGATCTGTGTATGAGTCCTACTTGTAAATATTTTGAAGAGTTGGAAGAAGAGAGATCCAAGTTGTGTGCATTTTCCTTTGTTGCTTAATAGAAGGATTAACCATGTGTTTGTAGGGTTGTTATCCTTTATGCATGTGCTGTTTTGAACTGTGTATCTTTGCAGAGCCGACTTCAGCATTTTCCTGAATATTTGTGTATTTCAATGGAGTTACTAAATTCACACATCAATTTCTTGCTTTAATAGATGAATTAGAGTGTAGATGCATGCATACAAGTATTAGGCTAAAGAATCAGGAAGATTACAAGCTAGATTGATCAATTTCATGATCAATCGACGCAACCTACAGATTTTTTGCCATTGACAAGTTTTGCAGAGAATGAACAGTCGACATTGAATTCGCAGATAAAGATATGACGGGCCAGAAGAATCCCGCAATGGAAGTTGTGAGGGAGTTAGCAGATCCGCAAAGATTTGTGAGGTTGACACCAAAAAGAAGAACAACGGTCGAAGTGAAGGCCACAAAGATATGAAGGTTGAGAAATTGCGGAGGAGAAGTTGCGGAGAGGAAGTTGCAGGGGAGAAACTTCGGGAAGTTGGCATCCTGCATCCCACATCTTGCAACCTGTTTGTAGGAAGAATGTTGCGGAAAGAAAGTTGTGGAGCGCAACATTGGGTTTTCGAGATCCCGCATCCCGCACCCCAACTATGGAAACTATGTTGCGGAATGGCGATTGTGGAGACAAAATTGTGAGGAGGGAATTTTAGCGCATAATTTAGCCATTACGCTAAATTGGGTAGTTGTGCTAAGTGTAGGAGCCACTAGATCCTGGAAGTGCTGGTTGGGTTGGATGAGGTCGATCCCAGTGTACACCAGACTCTATGATTCATGGAATTTGATCTGGTATTTTTTAGGGATAACAAATTTTACTATAATATTATTAAATAAATTTCATGTGTTTTATGAACTATGTTTTGCATTTTTATATAGATAATGTTGTCACAGTTTAATGTTTCTAGAATGTTTTTGGAAAATATAACTAGAGTTTTGTGTCTTATATTTATGCACCTAAAATTAACACGATCATTATGTTTTGGATAAAGTTATATTCATGCTAGCGTCTATATATTGGGATCTCTAAATTGTTGCCATTTTATCTTCCCAGGTAATGTAATGTAAATCTTCAATGTTAGGCTTTCGTTTTACTTAAGACTTCTCATTTCATTCTCAAGAATGGAGCTTCATTATGAGGAATTGTAGGGTTTCATTTCTAATGGTGGCCATTGCACATGTGATGGAGATATTGCTACATGTTGCCTCAGCTATTGGGCTTTGTAACATCAAAACAAATAATTATTTCATTGCATTAGGAAACTATTAAAGTTAGAGAGTTCATGTTTCCATCATGACATCTCTTTGGTTCTTTAAAGCCATTTTGAAATATTCCATGTTTTCTTAGTGTAGAATGAAAAGGATAGATTATAGGTAGAGTGATGATAAATCTATATTTTTTCATAAGTTAATAGTATTTTCCGTTAGGTTCCAACCCAAGTCCATCTTGAAAGTGAATGGAATATTTGTTATAGCACTATATAGATTTTCACATTATTTATTTTAAAACATTGACGCTCTTTGCTACCCTTTCACCCTTGTCATGTTTATAAAGTTAGTTGTGAAGAAAAATGGTTGAAGTGGAAAGTACACTGTGCAATGTAATGTTGAAATGAAAAGAATGGCATGCAATTGTTTTTATATATTACAAATCTATTAATGAGGATGTTACTAAATCCATTTGAATTGGCTTTAATTCTTAATAATTCAAAATCTTAATAATGTGAGAGGGTGCTACAACATTTAAACCCCAAATGTAGTAATGGGATTGCAAACTAGAATAGTACCTAATTAATCAAAGTAGTGAAATACCACAGTTTTCCAATACTAATATAACATAGATTTTTAACTTTAAAAATTGAATGTTTGAATTTAAATTTATGTTTTATAAATAACTAACGTAAAGTTGGCATACAATTTACCCTCAGTTAAGTTTGAAAAGTATATTATTATATCTATAATATCACATATAAGATTTATTAAAAAAACATCCATTCATTAAAAAAATGATTTCCTTTAAATTAAGATAAACTTATTTTATTTATATTATTTAGTAAAAGATTTCCTTTAATATAAATCCATTTTAAATATATTGTGATATCCCTTTTCGTAATATATTGAATTTTCATTTTTTAAAATTATTTATATATATATATATATTGTATTCAAAAGGAAAAAAACAAAACAAAATTTTAATACAATTTTTATTATCATTTTTTTGTAGAGATGATATGGATGTCTGTATTGTTATTATCACTCTATGATATGCATGTCGAACGCATCGTAATTATTAATCAGTAAAAGTCAATGTGCATGAGGGATTTATTGATCTCAACAATTCCTAAGAAGAATTTATGAGAAGTGGTCGCTTGTTGCAATGGAATCTTGGCTTACCAGATATATTCAAGATGGAACGTCAAAGAATGAGGTCAATTATTGAAGATACTAGATATCCTCATGCACAGATGCAACAACATTCTAACTGGCCAACAGAGAGAAAGTTCCCTCATTCAAGTGTTTCTCAACTTGGTTCTAGCATGCCCTCGCAAACACCTCCTCAAATATTGGATCCATCCAACAGTAACATCTCAGCAAGCGAAAGACCATGTTAGATATTGTCACATCTAAGTAAGTTTTGCATTAATATTATTTATTAGGAAGGGAAATATTGTTTACCAATAATCCAATCTAACATGTGAAAGTAAAAAGCAGTAAGCCCTGGAAAAAATACAAATTCACGGTACATATCATGGAGTCACCATTCAGTGTTCATAAGAGCTTGGAGTGAGATCTCTTTTAAAATATTATTCATTAATATTATAAATCTCCCAGGCTTTCAAAAAACAATCTATGTTCAATCTTGATTCATACTTTCTTGCTAAAATCATCAATAAAGGTCAAAAAAATAAAACTACCTCTTATGTATTGGGTTTGCATGGGTCCACAGAGGTCTATATGAACTAAATTAAGATGTTCTTTGGCTGGAGATGTGGAAGTGGGGAATTTGTCCCTTTGATGTTTACCAGTGATACAATCCTCACAGGTGTTGGATTTTTCATGAATAACCGGTAACCCTTTGATCATTGATTGTGTGTGCAGAAGATTGAGAATCTTTAAGGGAAGATGACCGAATCTGTAGTTCCATAACCAGGATTCATCTAGAATACAAAATGTATGGGCTATAGACTGTCAAAGGTTGGCACTACTGAGACTGAGAGGAAATATTATATTCTTGGGAATTTCAACTTTGGCTATGAGTATCTTACTGGGGCTTTTATCGTAGATAGTAAAATATCTATCATAAAACTGAATATCATACTGGTTCTGAAGTAATTGACCTATACTGATCAGATTTACATTCAAATGTGGTACATAGAACACCTCATGAATAATTTTTTTATTTTATTTTGATTTGTAAGAACAGGGATAGTACCTTTTCCTTTAGCTAGAACCAGAAATTCATCACTTAGCTTGATATTAATGACAATAGAAGAATCCAAACTAGAGAATAGTGACTTGTTTTCTATCATGTGATTGCTGCAACTGCTATCGAGTAGCCATAGATCTAAGTTGTAGTGTTCTTTAGTTGCTTGATAAGACAGAAACATCACCTTTGATGAGCCTTCTTATTCTTTAGAGACATTGGATTTGCTATTGTTTTGGTTACTGTTTTGGTCATCTTGAGTATTTCTTCTTTCTCGTTCATAGTGTCCATACTGATTCCAAAAGTTACACTGAACATTGGACTGATTGGTCCATCTATTTCCTCTCCCCCTCTGACTTTGACAGTTGTGAGAGTGTTCTAAATTCTCTGAGTGTTCATGTTGTGATTGGTTTCGTTCTTTGCAGCTGGAGACCCTCAGCCTCTTATTCCTCTACCTCATCCTCCTCTTCCTCGACCTTTGTTGAGGGAATCTTCAGTGTTGAAAGCATTGGTCAGTGACTCTTCTTCTTTATTGAGTCAGGCTTCATGAGATAGAAGAGATCCATTCAACTCTTCTACGGTGAACTAAGACAAATATTTTACCTCTTCTATGGCAGTCACTAGGATAGAAAACTTCTTGGTGAGATACCGATGAATTTTTTGAACAACTATCTTCTATTCTAGGGGTTCACCATAGGTTTGGAATTGGGTCACAATGCCCGAAACCCTAGTCATGAACTAATCTACAGTTTTTTACTCTTGTATCTTCAAACTTTCAAATTGAAGGCATGGGGTTTGCAATCATACCATTTTAATGCAATCGGTTCCCTTGTAGGTTTATGCAAGAATATTAAAAATCTTGATATGTGCTGGTAGCTCTCGAGATCCATGGAAAAATGGGCTCCTCAATGTAACTTTGGATCAGCCATGTGGCTCTGAGATCTCGGTCTTAGCAAGCTTCGACAACACTCTTCTAGTCATTATTCATTGCGGCTAGAGCATTTGTATTTGGTTCTTTGAATTCAGTTTCAACCATATCCCAACATTTGTTGAGCTTGAGAAAAGTCTTCATCTTGATAGACCGAAACACATATTTGGATCCAGTTAGAATGGGTCATGCTTCAATGCGCTGGTACTAGCCATGATATGACTAAGATATCTTCCCCTTTTTTTTTATTTGAAAATAAATCGAGCACCGATCCTTGTGCAATAGAGAAATAAAGGTGGATCATAAAGGTTGAGAAGTGTGCATGTGATTCTGTAATCCCATGCACTAAACTGGGCTTGAGATTTAGGGAAAAAAGGGTGTATGGGAAAATGGGTTCCTTTCCAAACATGACCAATGTGGTGGTACCACGCTTTTCCTCTTCAAAAATGGCGGTGGCACCGCTCTTTCAATATGGGAAAGGAATGGGAGCCTATTTTGGTAACGCCAATCCCTAAAGATAAAAACGTGGTGGCGCTTACCTTTTTTTTCAAAAGCATAAATGTTATGTTAGGACCTTGTGCTAGGAATGGAAGCCAGTGGGAAGTGTTTTTTGTTACGTAGTACTTTGAATATAACACTCTAGATGTCTACTTTCCTTTAATTTCCTGCTGCTTGGAGGGAGGAACGTTGGAATGCTGTGAGTTTTCAGATCGTGAGTCTGCCAACCGCGTGAAGAAAATCGTGCAATCTGGTTATCAATCACCCATTTTGAGCCTAGCTTTATCTTTTTCTTTTTGCTGGGTGGGTAGTCGAAATGATGAAAATCGCACGCCAAGTATGTCTCAACGGAGACGTTGGAACCCAGTCAATTCCCTGAGAATAAAAGTCACCAATTTTTTTTATTCAAACAGGCAGTCACCTGTGAAGTCATGGAACATAGGGTCACGGCAAAGGAATATAAAAAAATAATAATCAGACAACGTGCCCTAGCTCGGGAGGTATGCAGCTTCCAAATGTGAGTGCCTTCCACTCTCTAAAAAGGATTACCCAGACAATGGATGGGTTAGGTCGTAAGCTCTAATACCATGATAAAGAAAACAATGAAGCATACAAAAACACTTTGGGAAGATTGATTTCATTCTCTTTACTAGACTGAGCATAAATAGGAAATACAAATGACAATACTATGGGTGAATACCATAGGTCAGCTAATATCATGGGTCACCTAACTGACTAAGTAACTAGCCAACTAACTGTTGAGATTACAATATTCAACAGGATCTTGTTGGTTGCTTAAAAGTATGTAGATTTTTAAGCTTCTTGATTCGAAGTAAGCAGGCAGGCATGTAGAGATCCTTTACTTTTTATTTACTTGCACCGACATATCTTGTTGGTTTCTTTAAAAGTATGTAGATTTTTAAGATTCTTGATCCGGAGTAAGCAACCGTGTATAGATCCTTTTACTTTGTATTTACTTGCACCTATGGATCTTGTTGGTTACTTTAAAAGTATGTAGATTTTTATAATTCAAATTTAGCTTATGATATAATATAAGTCAATAAATTTGAAGTTTGAATTGTTTCCAAATCTGGTTAAACATTTGTTCCCTGCAAATTTCTTTCAAATTATACTGTAGTTTTGTTCATTTCTTCTTACTTTCTTATAAATTCTCTCAAAGAATTTCACATTTTCCCATAAAGTCTAGTAAATTTTTTTCACAAGCGGTTTAAATTCAAATTTATAGTCTAGTCTCATAATCCATTAAAACGCTACCAATTTTTGCTTATTCTGCTAACTATTCCTTTTCGAAGGATTTATTTTTCATGCATCTGGCATTGTAGGTGACATCTTTTGAAATATTTGTATTCAAAAATTGTAAAT
>LPNX011052677.1:3073-47677 GCA_001517045.1 Pseudotsuga menziesii
ACTCAACCCCAGAGGACAAAAAGACGGTGCCGTCGCTATAGAGACGGTTAGGCGTGGATACAGCGACGTCCAAGAGTTTAGGCGTGGATACAGAGACGTCTAAGAGTCCATGTGTGGATACAGTGATGACTAGGCGTGGATACAGCGACGCCTCGTTCCTGTTACATCGGATTTTACACCAAAAAGTAAGAAACATGAAAAACCTCCGTGGAAAAATCCGTGCTTTTGTACTAGTGCTAAAAGGTAAAACCAAGTATAGACAAAGGGTTTTGATGGGGGTTCTTTAGGATTGGATGTGGGATTTTTGGTTTCCAAAACTAGGTAATTGCCCCATTTCCCACCTTCTTGCTCATGGTTGGTTAGGGTTTGAAAAACAATTGGGAATTTTTTTATTGCCGGAGTGACAACTATAAATGACCAATTGTTATGTGGTCATTTTTAGTCTAGATATCCCGTGACCAAATTTGATCATTTATCTTGGTCGTTTTTAGTTGGTTTTTATCCCATGACCAAAAGTGGTCATTTATCTTGGTATTTTTTAGTTATCTCACTTAAATTTATCAATTTTGGTCATTTATCCCTTCAAAAAAACTGTGGTGACCAAAAATTTTGGTCTCCTGGTCACTAATCTCTCATTTTCCACTAGTGGCTAAAGGCCCAAAAAAAGGGCTAAAGCCTTGACCAAGGGCTTAAACCCCCATCTCTATTTGTAGGTTTTCATTGACATTGTTTGTAGGTTTAGTAGCTTAGTTTTGTTTTGCAAGTTTGGAGGCGGAATCTTAACCCATTGTGTGCATAGGAGTTCAATAGTTCTTCATCTCCTCTTCTTTTCTGTCATTTGCTCTTAGATGTAGTTTACAATAACTGCCATTTACTTGTTATTGCTTAGATTAGTTTAGTTTCAATTTGCAGCTCTGTTTACATCATTTTTACTTCCGTTTTTTACTGCTTTCTAAGGGTAGGAACCTACCCTTATGCCCTATAGGCACAAGGGATCCATTCTTACCCCTGTACTGAGGCAAAATTCTCACTACAATAAGTATAATACAGGGTAACGAATTTTATCTAAATTTGACAAATCATTGGGAAGAATAGATTTAGAATAGAATTTTGATGAATGCAATAGAGAACTTATAATAGTTAAGACTTGAAATTCATTTAGTAGATCTTTTAATTTTATATATTGTAAATTAAAATGTCTTCCTTTCTTAAGTTAGAATTGTTAATATTTCATGTGCTAGACTAGATATCATTAGTGTTCAATTAAAAACCACAGGAGTAGCATATCCAGAAACACTAATAGAAACACAATCACAATATAGACACATGATTTATCCTGAAAAACCCTCAAGGGGAAGAAAACCCAACAAAACTTCCTTTGTATACTATGTATAAGATATAACCCCAAAACAATTATTCACCTCCTTGTTGCTCTCTCTCTCTCTCTCCTATGCGCTACAGAAGTGAGTGTATGTGTGTCCAAATAAGAACCACAACTCTTCTACTTATACACATTGAGCCAACTGACTTTTACCCTAACCAAGTAACTCCCACTAAACAGTCTGGGCCAACTTCACCTAGGAAGACTCAAACCAGTATATTATATTATTCATGAGGGTACTAATGACCCGACTTACAATGGAGGCTTTATTTCATGACTCTATGATGACCAAATACAATAGTAACACCCCATCAGAGGAATAATAACATCTCCCTTGGGTTACATCAGTAAAATACATTTAGAATATCCTTTGAAGTTACAATATTCAACACTCCCCCTTAACGAGAAGGTTATTCTACTAACAACATCATCATAGACTATAGGAGAACAAAGAGACAATATCTTCAGAAGTATTGAGGTAATACATATTTATGTCATAGGAAGTTTTCACAATCAGTAACTAGAACAATTACTCTTTATATTCTGCATCACACGATCACTTGATCCTCTTACAGGAACGCTTTGACCTTTCAATCCTTTGTAGAAGCACTTTGGTATTATGATCCTTTGCAGTACTTTGATCCTTTGCAGTAGCACTTCGATCTTCTTAATCCTTTGCAGTAACACTTTGATCTTCTTGAACGTTTGTAGCAACACTTGATGTACTTGATCCTTTGCAGCATCACTTTGATCTTCTGCAGCAGCAATCCAATCTTCTCGATCCTTTGTAGCAACACTTCGATCCTTTCAACCATTTTGCAGCAATAATTCAATCCTTTTGATCCTTTGCAGCAGCACTTCGATATTCTTGATCCTTTGTAACCGCAGTTCGATCTACTTGATTCTTTTTCGCCATACTTCGATCTACTTGATCCTTTGTCTCCATGCTACCTGCAATACACATGATCTATTTGCGGGATGATCAATCCCTATCTTTTTAGGATATGAGTCTAAGGATTATTCAATCCTCCATCAACATGATCCATGATATTGATCAGCTGAATATTCTACAACTAAATGTAGATCTCGACCATACCCAGTGCGGGCCCTATCGTCCGTGAAGACTCATCGTAGACCATCCATACCACTGAGGTTAGGACCACTCCCTATAGTATCTACACTCACGTGTAGGTATACTCTTCCATGCAAGAGTATTATCTGCATATAAGATCTCGACTGCATATAAAATCTCAGCCCTCATTGTAGAACATCCCTACCACTAATGTTATGACCACTCCCAAGTGAGTGTTATCTTATGGCCTCCATGAGGAATCATCATAGAGCATCGATAGCACGAAGGTTAGGACCACTCCCAAGTAAGTGTTATTCTATGATAACTACATATGAATGTAGGTATACTCTCCATATAAGAGTATCGTATGCAGAGCAGATCTCGACCACATACAAACTGTCGGCCCTATCATTCGTGATGACCCATCACAGAGTATCCATACCACTAAGGTCGGGACTAGTCCTGAGCAAGTGTTATTTTAAGACATCCACAACTGAATGTGGGTACTATCCATGCAAGAGTAACATTTGCAGGGCCATCCTTAGCTACTAAGGACCACTCTCATGCACAAAGTGTTATACCTGCCATCCTCAAGAGAGGATACTATCGTGCACAAGTGAATGTTTGACCTTGTCAGCATCTTCAGGCTCATTGTCTCCTTTCGTGCTGGAGCATCACTTTCATCCATCATCGATGTTAGTCTCATTGTCACTCCCCCTTTCTTGGGAGGATCCATATTATGAACCTACACCCCCTTTTTCCAAGGAGGGTTCATGTCTTTGACCTGGTCTTACTTTTTTAGGAGAGTCCATAACTTCGACTTGTTCCTCCTTTTCGAAGAAGACCCATATCTTCATCATCTGTAGTCCCATCATTGTTCCTCCTTGCGAGGAAATTATTTTTAAACTACACCAAGCTTGTCACAAAAATATTCAAACTTTACTCGAGATACATATTTGGTTAGTACATTAGAAACTTGCTCATCGATACTCACATGCTAAAGCTTTATAGCTCCATTTTGTACCATATCCCTTATATAAAAATATCAGATTTATATATGCTTCAATTTGTCACGGAACACTAGATTCTCGGTCATGTTTATACAAATCTGGTTGTCACAAAGAATTAATGTGGTGTCCAACTCCATGTCCAACAATATTGACATCAAATAAAGAATCCATATCGCTTCACAACAAGTGGATCAAGTTGCAATGTACTCTGCTTTAGCTGTACTAAGAGAAACACTATATAGTTTCTTACTAAATCATGAGATCATGGAAAATCCCTGAAAATAACATCCTCTTGAGGTGATCTTCCTGTCTGCAATACTTCCTTCCCAATCTAAATACATATATCTATAGTCATGATCTCTCCCATATTAAAGTACCAAATTTATCATACCTTTAAGGTACCTCATCACATGCTTTGCAGCTATCAGGTGAACTTGTCTAGGTTTAACTAGATACTGACTTAATGTGTTCACAACAAAGCATATATCTATCCTTTTGTTCATCAGATACACAGTGACCAAATAATCTGTCTTTACTGAGTCACATACACTAACTCTAATGTCTCATCAGACAACATATTGAAGTTGGTGTCCATGGGTGTGGCCGTGGATTTACAATCCAACATATCAAATATTTTCAAGATTTCTACTGCATACTTTCCATGATTCAGAAAGATTCCTTTTGGGCTCTTCCACGCTTCCAACTCTAGGAAATAATGCATCAATCCAAGATCTTCAATCTCGAATTCTTAATCTATATTCACTACAACAAATAAAGGAATTAGCGTCCCATATAGCATCCATTTTTAGTGTAAATTTTTTTTTTACATTGAGTGGTCAAACTAGATGCTAAATGGGACGTGCCATGGAAAAAAATTAAAGCATCTCAAAAAACGTCTTTTTTTCTTCGTAGATATCATCCTTTATGGCATCCAAAATAGCGTCTATTTTTTTGCCTCTAGAATAGTGTCCAACTTTTCTTCCTAAACAACATCTAGGTTTGCCTCCTAAATAACGTCCTACTTTTCTTCCTAGCGAGTGTTTGCTTTTCCTTCTTAAATGACATCCTCGTTAGCGCCATATTTGCATAAGTTAATAGCACCATGTTAGCATCCAAATTAGCATCCAATATTGCATCCATTTTTTATACCACTTTAGCATCCCATTTTGCACCATGTTTTACTTCCAAATATGTGCCAATTTTCGCTTCCAAATTTGCACCAATTTTTGCTTCCTTTTTTGCATCGTGTTTTGCTACCAAAATGACGCCGAATATTTCTTCTATTGTTGCACCATATCTTGCTTCGTATGTATAGCCATGTTTTGCATCCAAAGAAAATTTTATTTTTCTACCATATCAACAGCATGCTTGGCTTCATCCTTAATGCTACATGTTGCATCCTTTTTAATGCCTAGTTTCGCATCTCTCATTTTTTGGTCACTAATTTAGTCGTTTTTAGTAATTTTATATACGAATTTTGGTCATTTTGTTTGGTCAGGCTATCTCTTTTTTTTTCTTACTAATTTAGTTGTTTTTAACCAATAGTATAATATCATTATGGAATGGAGGAATGAAACCACCAACCTCCTTCTTGTAAGGAAGAAGTTTTTCCATTGAGCTAACATAGTTTAAGAATTTGGGAACCTAGCTTACAGAGTCCTCTATAATGGTAAAAAGGATCAATACACAACTTTGAGTATATTATTGTTGGAAAATGATGATAGATTGTATAAGTTCACAATATATGATCAAGCAGGTTATGAAATCCATAAACCTTTTCTAGGAGTTTTGAACAAAACTCAAGAAATTGGCTTAATGGGATTGCAAAACTCACTATTCCATAGCAACCATAAGTGTAACACTATATGATACCTATCAACAACAATTATCTAAGTGTGGATGCCAAGGATATAGTAGATAAACATGATCATCTTAGGGCCATGTATAATTGGAGAAATAAGGAGAATCAAAAGAGGATGATCAACCCAATAGTTGGTGCTTCACATGGATCCTATCCACCATGGGATGAGAAAATTTCCTTCTTCCATCAAGATAATTAGTATCCACAAGGACAAATGGTTAGGATATATTTTGATTCCAATTCATATTGTTTATTCGCTTCCCAGGGTGATGTAGCAGTGCTTGCACTCGGATATCTACATGATCGCCAACATCATTGGATATATGCATCTTCATGGGGCCATAGAGTATAGGATGAGGCCATATTTTTATCTTTTCTTTGGAAAACCATGCACTATTTGAAACACTGGGAGAAGGAATAGAATCGGATATAATTTACAAACTACAATCATGGCAGTGCATAGGACTATACTCTATAGTCATTGTGCAGATGTTGGAAATGGGTATAACTGCCTAAGGAACATGAACAAAATCCATTTAAATATGAATGAAAAACATTCCATGCCAGAGGAATAATCGATGGCAGTGAGCTTACCATTTCTAACATAAAGAAACAAAGAATCCATAAATGGAAGCTTCAAGCGGATACACATAACATTAGAACGAAAAATCAACACCCTAAAGAAGTTACATCTATAGTTTGCATTGTAAGAAAGAAAGCATTCATAATTTAGACAAAATTGATTGTGATCATAAAATAGGTCATATTTCACTTACCTATATCACAATGTGATTACTCTATTGGTCAGGTTTCCATTTTGGTCACTACATAAAGATCTTGTCATGAAAAAATCCATAATCTTTAGAATCCCATTATTATCAATTGGCAGACAATATCATATTTAAAGCATAAAATACCATGTTCAAACACGTGTTTTAATAACCATATCTCATAATGAAAGGAAGAGAAGAAAAAAGAATGATAAAATCAAGAAATTACCTTTGATGTCCTAATGCAAAACTTGGCTAATATGACATTGAATACATTTATTTACCAACACAACCTGCATCACACAACAAAATGTAGTGTTTAGATATTAAGAACCAGAGAAGTGTTGCATTATTGAGGACTGAACAAGAATCCCTTCAACTTTTGTAATTATTCCAAGTTATTGAGTAAGTTTCTATGGATTTTATATTGAGGGGAGTTAAAAAATGGTATTATGTGATAAGACAAGGTGCTAGAATAACTGACCCTCAAAAATATAATAGGATCCCTGATATATTATGTATTAATGTGTAATAAATATCATGAGTGCTAGTGACCAATCAAGTTAATGAATGACAGTTAGTATTGGTAGTTAGGGATGGTCATGTAAAGTAAGTAATTAAACCACAATGAAAATATGCTAGCAAATTGTATCAATTAACTTAATTGATATGTATTTCTACATATCTTCTCTTTCACGAGTGTTCTATGTTAAAATACAACTTTCACTACACTAAATAGCCTTAAGGAGACACCAATGATGACTAAAGATACCCTCCTTTTGAATATTAGTTGTATTCTAGAATGTTAGTGGACCTTCTAACCCTTGCAAAAACATAGATTATGTTTGCATACTTCAATCCATACACTCACTTCCAAAGTTGTTGGTTTTGTATCTAAAATGGGATTGATCAAAAAATTAGGAAATAAGATAAATATATAAATACATTATCATCAACCTTAATCATCATCTAACGAACCTCTCATTAAGGAATTTAGAGAAATTTGAGGGCTTGGTCTCATCTAAATCAACGAGAAATGGAAAGCAATAAAATGTGTCTTCTATATCAAAAGGTTGTGCTAGGAGAAATACAAACAACAAACCATTAAGAATAATGGTCAAGTCATCTCTAAATACTAAAATTAATTCAATATGGAATGTTTAATTGGAAAGGGACCCCCTCTCCCTGTTAAAAACTCGCGTGCTGGTCAAAAAGTGATTTATCTAACAATGCACTTACTTTACCATTGCATCATGTATAGAAACAATAGTGACAAGTAAGAAATGCTTGTCAAAATGGATATATCTGGGAAAATTTCCAACTTAACAAGAAGATATTTAATAAGGCCACAAACCTTAATATCTCTTGAGCCCATAGCACAAGCATTCTTGTAAGGCTGAGTGGCCCTAAGGCCCAACTGGTTCATCACCTTGAGTGACATGACATTAGGTGATGCTCCAGAAAGTAGAATCAATCATGCAATTTTGCAACAAGATAACATGTCATTGATCAAGAAGGTGCTATAGAAAGGGTTATGACTTCCATTTATCCTCCCATGATTCATTGCTTGCATCACTATAGGACAATCTTCAATAGCTTATTCAAAACCAAGCAATCTTTTTCACTTTTATTTATGGGAAGGAATAGTTTCCAGTTCGAGAAAAGGAACTTGGACATTTCACTTGGATATAACATTGGTCAAATAAATACTAAAATCACAAATTGTACTTATAGAAGACCCCTATGATGACCTGATCCAATAACAACATTGACATAAGCTATAAAACGTATGGAATCCGGTTTTACCCAACATAACACTTCCATGCAAAATAGGTTGGTACAATTGGAAAGAGCTAAGAAGAATAGATATCCACCAAGGTAAATGGTGGATGGAATAGCAATAGAGGTCCTCAGAATAAGAGATTTCTAATTCATTCGAATAAATATATGGTTGATCATGAAACATTGCCTGGGTTTCGAGCATATCAGGATGCTCATGATGAGACTCATGTCCAGTGATCATACAGGCTAGGGATTCAAATAATTAATTTCCAAACGAATTGGACACTATTAATTATTTTTGGGAATAAAGCGATCTCATTTGTAGTGTTAAATAAAAGGATTATAATGTATCTGTGGAGAAAATGAAGCAGATCAAAGGTAATCGTGTTTATTCGTATGTCATAACAAGGATGCATGGTGAGAAACCCACTCAAGAGAAAATAAGGAAGTGGATCCAAGATAAAGAATGGAACACCTATCAGATAATAAATAAAGAATCTCCATAGATACCTGAAGCAGAAAGACAGATGTCACAAAAGGTTCTTGGAAGAAAACAACCTACACGGACAATCTTTTTGTATAAAATTTAAAATTGAGTGACATATCCCATCAAATGTTATATTTTTATTTTTCTTGTCATGAACATTACGTAACAATATCTCCCCCATACTGAGTTGTAGAGCACCTCACTAGTCTCGGTGCAATTAGCATTATGTTTAGGTGATTTATTCCTAGCCACTGTAAAATGAGGTTCTCACCTCAATCAAGTGTATATGATATCCTTAGAATATTTGGGACCTCGGTACGGTGGGTATTTGGGACCGAGTATTTTCATTGACTATTTGGGACCTACCAAAAAATTGTGTCTTGGGTCCATCTTATTATGATGTGATTCTTATGTTGGATTTATTCATCGCATGATTCCCCCTATATCCTCAACATGACATCAGAATGAAAACAATGTCTATGAAGTTTTTTCATCCACTTTTATTTCAATGGTGTTATTACTTATGCTCAATATTTCATTATGCACGTTGAACTTTGAACGTGTGAAATATACTCGTGTTTGGGATTTGACCGTGGAAGTTTTTACAATTACTGTAGCAGCAGATTAAAGTTGTAGTGTTGATGTTGAATGAGAGATTCTTGTGTTTCCTTCCCATGGACTTAGTGCATTTTTTGTAACTAAATGTTTCCATGGATTTTAAGCCATAGACAGGTGCAGCAATGGTAACACAGCAGACCCACATATATCTTCCCTTTGAATGTGTTTGTCTCTCCTGAATAATGTAGAACATTGAAGAATCCGCTGAAGTTTTTTCTATCAGCTTGCATAGCTCTGTTCTGACAATTTTTTGGATAAGAAATCAGTTATTCCAGAAGACAAGATGAGAGGAATTCTTGTCATAACTAGAATTTAATCGAGGAGAATAAAAATAGAGTTGCAATTCATGGGCCCACAATGAGGGTGTTTTTTGGATAGGACAAAAAGTTTACAGGGTTGTAGTATGTGGAAATCCATTATGTCCCATGCTCCATCCTCATTGCTTCCTGTTTTTATCAGATACTGCCCCGAGCAACAACAAACACACCTTCCACCAAATCCCATCCCTCAACAAATTGATGTACTTTTATTTTGTGTCTCCAATCACTCATCATAGAATATTTGCAGTTGTTAGTGTTTCTGCACTGCATGGTGCATCTTGTACCTCACTCTGTTCAAGTTGCTTCTGGAGTAACTGTGTACTCATTAGAGAATATTTGTAGATGTTTTTATCCTCTGCATGGTGCAGCTTGTAGTTCATTCTCTTCATGCATTGTGTACAACACGTGTATTCATCATAGAATATTTGAAGCTGTCTGTGTTTCTTCTCTTCATATTTCATTTTATAGCTCTCTCTATCCATGCCATTTTGTAGAATCTGTATACTATCAGAATTATCACAAATAGTGAGCTTCAGTCCAAGCCTGTCCCTTGTTGACTCTCTTAGCACACCTTGCATTTTGCATCTCAGACAAGCCCTAACATCCTTCAACACATTTTTTTGGCATGTGTGGCCATGTATATTTTTTCACACCTATGATACAACTCTTTTCCCACACTCAACTGGATCTGTCCTATGGGATTTGTTTTAGGGGAAGCATACCCATGCTATTCCCATGTTAGCATCTTCTTTTGGTAAGCCTAATCTATTCCACTTTCTATTCATCCCTCCTGTAGACAAATCAACTACAAATGTGACTTTCAACTTAGCCTTTTCGACCCATAACCTTTACAGATCAGCCCAAATTCGCAGTAGGTCAGCATATGTTTATGGCTGCCTCAAAGGTGATTTTGGTTTTCCCCAATGGAGAATTGTAGCTCCAATATTTCCCACTCATAGCAGTGGAAACAAAAGTGTGTGACATTCCTTAGTTTTTCCAGGGAAGACCATAACCTAAGTTTTTCCAATGTTGATCATCAACTGATAAGATAAAAAAAACCTAGATATGGCATCAAGTGTCTCTATAATCCCTCCGAGGTGGAGGACAAGAGGACCATGCATTCGACAAAGGAAAGGATCAATATCAAAACCTAGTGAAAAAGGCATGTGTCCCCTAGCTAGATATGCTCTCGAAGAAAATACTTGAGGTCATCGATGTATATCCAAGACAATGTAATCCTACTTCACCCCAATAGTGTTCCTAATGAAGTCTAACACTCCATAAACTTTGTAGAGTCTATTAAGGATGGACTCATAAAGGAAAATGATAGTTATGATAAGAACATACCAATGTCTCTAGGCCCCTGAAATAAGGCCTCCTTACCGACTAATTCAAGCATCACTTGAAAGTCAAGCAAGAAGCAAAATACTTTCAAAGAGAAATACCTCACCTCTGCAATGATGGCTCAAAGTGTGAGAATATGATCAAGAGAATGGTGCTCTGGACTAGAACCTACCTATATTATAGCTCAAATTTTCCTCCTCTCAATCTCTCTATATAAGTGTATGTATAACACCCTTGCATAGAGCTTAAAGGAGGTGTGACCCACCATAATTGTTCAATAAATATTCGAGTCAAAACTAGTGTCGAATTTGTGGATCAAGTGAATAGTCTAGGACAACTGTGGGAATTTTAAGTAAACAACATGGTTAAACATTATTAATAAAGTAATCAAGGAGTTTTGATCTACCATGTCTGAAAATCTCAACTCGGAACCCCTCCTCATATGTTTCTATGTTGGTGTTCATCTCCCAGATAACTCATTGATATCTACTATCCTTGTAAAAGAACATGAAACAAGGTAATGAGGGGAAGGAGGTAACAAGAACGGGAGGTTTCACACATACATTGTATAGATAAGTTGTATGAATGAACATGGACTAGGAGTGAAGACATAAAATGGTAAATCTGTTTGGAGAACTCCTTTGGAACCTAAAAGAACCTTCCATGTTGTTTGATTTACCAAGGCCTTTCAACTAGAGACAGACTCAAAAAAAGGGATGGGTGTCTTCCATTGCTCTATTTGATAAAACTTAAAAAGAACAAAACATGCCTACACTAGTTTAGTTCTAACCCCTTGCCAAGTCTTCCTAGTTGTGGGATTCTACCTCTAGTCAATCCACTCATGTATGTTCAATTAAACATGTTGGAAACATTATTAACAGATACTAAGCCCTAACCAGTCACATACCATACTGGCTAGCATTTGTCAATGGTAGAAATATTTTACTCCATAAAAAGGAAACAAAATAGTGTCATCTTGAATGGAGAAACTACTCTACTTATTTTCAAAAGGATGTAATACAATCCCACCCCAAATAGCATCAACGTAGGCCTACAAAAATCATAATCAAGCTAGCATTGGGCACAAATACAGGAGCTAACATTGCAACAACAAAGTCCCTTTCCTTGCACAGAAAAAAGGACAACAACTTCTAGTAGGCTATCAACAACTAGGGGACCATAAATCTAGAATTTACATATGCTTTTCCCACATCTCTAGGTGGTTACCCATGTAGGAGATTAGAAAGGATGACATATGAATTGTTGCGAGTCTTCAAAGCCTCTATGGATCAAAGGGATGCTAAATAGACCAATATGGAAAATCTTGATCCTTTTGGGTCTCCAAGATGACCTGTTGTCCTATTCAAATTTCAATACTGCTTGGTGCCCTGTGAACACACAAAATTTTCGAGGCCTATTCATAAAGTTGAGGTATAGAGACAACATGGCATTAAGTTCTATGTAGTTGAAGAATGCAATATTATAGTTCTTGGAGTGAAGGCCCAAGTTGGTTGTAAACAAGTTCTCATAGACAATATATTTTCTTTACCTTTTGAATTTGGAGGGGGATTCGTCAACTTATCTGCTACAGGCATACTATAAAACAAATTGTGAGAAATCTGATTCAATCCATTATTTCTAAATATTGTACCCATGCGATATGCAAGAGCTTTTTAAGGGCCTGGAACAGTTGTTTTGTTTCAAGGAGACTAATATGGCAAATACCTATCTGTGTGAAGGCAGTAAAGGAAATAGTATCTCATTAGTGGCATGCTTGCAAGAACTCTACAACTCATAAGATAATGGAAGAAGAGTATGAACAATTGCATCTAGATCTTGACCTTGAAGATGAATACAAGAGTCTTATATTGTTTATAAATTTATACCTTCAACAACTCAAAGACGCAGAAATATGCATGAGGCCGCAATAATCTTGTTTTGTTATCTTGAGACACAAATAAAAGTAGAAATTCCTTGGGTCCAAAGTAGAAAAAGAAGGACTGATCCACACCTAGTAAGCACAGTAGCATATTCAACCTCTCAGAACAAAGTGGTAGGGGATTATTCCAAATAGGGATCATGCATACAAGATATGAAGAATTTCCTGGTTATTCCATAAATTGTCTCGGGTAATATTATGATGAAATGGGTAGCATTGCGCATTAAAAAAATGAAGGCCCAAGTTGAAGGTTTATTTAGGGAGCACTTACAGTTCACTATGGAAATAAGAGATGATACCCAGAACAACTTAACTTAGCAATACATGCATCATACGTAAACAAAATTCAAGAAAGGGGTGCATTCATGAAGTTGAACTATTGTTTATGTTAGTGAAACTAATCGTGTTATTTTTGGGTGTTTTCTAAAAAATACAAACATTCTGAATAGAATAACAGTTCTAAGGTGTGTGCATACAAATCTCACAATTGTATCCACTTGGGTTTGATGACTATTCGCATACAGTTAAGAGTGTCCGAGTTAATTCCTATAACAACTGCACTCAACAACATATGCATCACTGGAGGTTATGTGCTTAGATAGGCACACTAGGTCATTTCTATCCTGAGTGCTCACATAAAAAAGGCATACAATCTAGGAGTTACTTAAACCAAATTCATGCTATATCCAAACATTAGATGCCAAGCACATATTCATAGTTGTAGCATTAGTTTTAGGACCTATTCTTAGACAAGTGCAAAGGAAAGGCTATCCTGAGTGCTCATGTTAGAAAGGCATACAAGATAGCGGTCACTTAAACCAGATTCATGTTATATTGAAACATCAGATGGAGGGCACATATTCACAGCTGTAGCAGTATTTTTTAGGAGATATTCTTAGACTAGTGCAAAGGCAAGGTTTAAACAACACTTAAGTATGACCCAATAATTTTTATGTGAGTCATATGGCAGTTAAAGGTCATTGTTGTATTCAGTTCTGTTTTCACCCCCACTAAAGGCATATAGGTTGGTCAACCACGAGAAGGGATTATACTAAATCAAATTCTATTTTTATGGACACATACGATCAACTTAAATCTTAAACTATAAAGTTCCTTGAGATTCTATGCAAATGGTTCTTTTCTCAAAGTATTATAGCTTGTAAACAATAAGTTAGAAGCTATATTCATAGATCAAAAACTGCCAAGCGAAGCTAAATCAAGCATCTAGGGACGCAACTAAATGGAAAAAAGTTAAAACATATGGTTGTTATGCGCTAGTACAAGGTATCTTGAGACTTAGACATGCATGCTCTTAAGTCATTATGGATCTCATGCAAAGATATAGTGTACTCAACCTGTGGATAATTAGATAAACATTAGTTGAGAATGTTCGTGCAGAAAGAGCTCACTATTAGTCATTTAAATTACGTTTCAATATGACATGCATGCCCTGTTTCAGGGGGTTGTTTAAGTTCTGTTGTCAGTTGCATAGCAGTCTGATTTTTTCAGCTTGACATGTATTACAAACTTAGATGATAGCTCAGTAGTTGTTTCAGTTTTTGTTAGAGATCGGACTTGCATACCTCATATAGCATTTTGCACATGTACTCGAAACTAGGGCACATTAAAATAGGCCAGTTGTCCTATAAAATGATGTACAATGCTCATTGTAATGGGTGGAATCCTAGAGTTGCCTATTCTAATTCTAATTCCAGATTGGAATCCTAGAGTTGCCTATTCATGTTTAAATGTCTACTTATAATATTTGGACATGACTGTTAAATACACACATTATATAACACTTAAAAGAGCACGGGGAACAACGTTATTTGACAGACATGTTTACTTCAAAAATATACCTTAATGATCTTTTAAGCAAAATCAATAGAAACTCAGCTTACATATCATCTCTAAAAGACTACCTAGTGTCTATTAAATATAGAAAAAGGGTGCATGGAAGAATCTACCAAGGATTATGGAATCAATAATAAAAAGTATAATATCTATTAACATAATTAAAGCAAATAAATATTCTGCAGACCTCATGTAAAACAATCCTTTAACATCAACAATTTTATTTGCAGCAATTATGTCCAAGGGCCCAAGAATGGAAACATAAACCTTGTCATAATAAAAGAAAATAAAATACTGCAAGATGAACTTGGATTTTTAAGCAGACTGCCTTCATACATGTACAACTGCTTTGTACATATACTATTAGAAAAAAAAATCACAATGGATATCAAAAGAACTTACACATTTCCATTCAACATTTTGATAGAAGTAGTTACAGTGGATGTTAGCAACAATGTGCAATCCAATCGCCATCATCCTGTCTTCCAATAGCCCAGTAGACACATTCACCCTGTACAAGTGTATCCAAATGATTAAAGTATTTGGTTCAGCAATATACTACCAAGTGTTGTACAGTTGTAGCAGACTGGGCTAGATATTTTGGGTCTATTGGAGATATGAAGTTTTGTTCACAATAATCAAGATTATTTGAGAATATCCATATAGTGAACTTTTTCTATCAATTTTGTTGTTATGGATTATGACTAAAAAGTCCCTCATTTTTTTCTAAAACATGAGCTACTCCATGTGTGTCTAGAAATCTGTTAAAGAAGTGGAAGGATCAAATGTAGGAGACATAGATGGGTCCAACATACCATGAATTATCTTTCAAAATTCACAAACTATAAGCATGAATTCTCTTTCAAAATCCACAAACTATAAGCATGGAAATAGTAGGACAATGCCAATACACTACTATATTAATATACATGCTCATGGACAAAGTTTTAGTCTTAATAATGATAATAATAAATCACTTATGTGATACACATATACATCCACATGTGTTACAGAGAGAAATTCCTATGGCTTTGGGTACCACAACAGACAGCTTGACTCTAGAAATCAATCATTTCCCAATATGCAAGAGAAACCAAATATCTAACACTAAAGGATCTCGATTCGTACCTTATTCCAGATAGTTGATGTAGATCCCCGTTGAGCTTTCCAACTCCAGCTTGTATTGATAAATTGCTTCCTCAACAAACGGCAAATAAGACAAGCATGCTATATATATTTATGTTAGACATACTCTAGCATATATAATCAATAACATATAAGCATTTAAAAACATCCATGGAAAAAATACTCATTTAAACACATATTATTGGATAGGAAAAGATATTTCTATTAATATAAAACAAAGATTACAAGAGTGACAACCTCTGTGGGCACGTTTGCGAATCGAAGAAACTGATTCCCCCACTTGGGCCTCTACCACTTCAATCCTCCATCTCTCTATAGCAAGCTCACAAGCAAAATGCAAGCTTGGGAAGAACACACAAGTGCTCCAAGGGACATAGGGATGCAGACTCAAGTATAAGCTCTGGAAACAATGGACTACAGTTTTCTTGTTCTCAATTCCTCATGCCTTAAACGTATCCAAAGTGTTCCTTATATAGCTCTTCAATGGGGTAATGAAAGGTCGAATCCGAGCGATCTCAAGGCATATGGAAGGCTAGGAGACAAGTGAGTCGGATCCGCATCAAGGAAAACTCCAAAATAATTTGGCCTTTTGCACACATCCCGATGTACGCGGTTCTAGGGGTCAAATCCGCATATATATGCGAAAAAGGTGTGACTAGTCGATTTGAAGTGAGAACCTCAAATGCAAATAGAAAAAGATCAGATCTTACCAATTTGAGATGTCCATCCTGGTTATGGAGCTAGTTGATCTAGGTTTTGTCAGAGGAACCCTAATTTTCAAAACTTGGAATATATAAGATCTAATTGGATAGAAATATGCACCTCCTCAAGGAGAGCTGAGAAGCATACTCATTTTACCAAAACTGTGATTAGATTTGATGCGCTAGTTTTCTTCAATTTATTTTGCCCAATTTCTTGATATTGTTTCTACCGTATCTCTGAAATTACTACTCCTATGTGTTTGAATCGTAGCAGTGAGGTAGCCTCATCTGTCCTCTTTCCAATACCACAGGTTTGAGAAGAATTGGTTTCACCAATTGGGACTTATGAGAGTTTTCCCCAGGTGACTTATTTCAGCACTGTTCAGCATAGCGAACTTGTATAGACTGCCGCGTGTCACTGTTTCACCTTCTGGGTCTAAAACATTTACCACAGAAACTCCAATCCCTGCCCAACATGGTACATCTTGCAAAATTTCATTTGGACCTTCATATCCCAAGATATAACAATTATCCCTAGGTATCTTGTTTAGGGATGAATACTAGGAGATGATGGAACCCTGATTTGGAGGAATCATATCTCCCAGAATATAGCGAATCAAAGGTTGAAATTTTTACACTGTGTACAACACGAATTTCTCTTTGGCCTGGAAAAATTTCGGCTTCTGATCTTTCTCCAATCTCGCAGTATAGATAAAGTTCTAGGATTACTAAATTCAGTCTTCTAGGGTTTTCAAGCATGAAACCCTAATTTCCATTAGCTTCCATTGCAACTGTATTTCAGCTGTACAGTCAAACTTCTATGATTCATATTTAATGAGAACCTCAAATGGAAATACAAAATATTTAGATCTTACCAATTTGAGATGCCCGAATTGGATCTGGAGCTGATCTTTTGTAGTGCTGATTTTTTGGTCGGAGGTCAAATTAGGGTTTGACTTTCCCATAGTTTTACCCAACCAAAAATTTTGATATTGGTCTCTAAATTTTGATTTTAAGGAGGAGATAAATCCTATGTTGGGCTCACTCAAAAATTCATCTTCTGTGAAAATCCCTAATTTCCTGCAGTAGTGATAGGTCAAAAAACTGAAAATGCTTGAAATCGGATTCTGCTTCGATAGAAAGATGCACCCTTCAATTGAGAGTTAACCTACCCTCCTTTTGTTGATGATTTGTGGAGAGAGATCCAAAAAGTAGGAATCCATAGCTTCTGCAGCTGCATAGTGTCTTTTTCTCACCTTAGCTCTGATACCATGTTATATTTTTATCATTTAATCAATATGATCTAGGATCTTATCTGAGAGAATAACATGCACATAAATAATCACAAGAGACAAGAGACACATAATTTTCCTAGGGGAAACGATAAAGAAGAAAACCCCACAACTTCCTCAGAGATAGAATGAGCACTAAAAGCAAAAGTTAAACCCAAAGATACAAAGATGATCTCCAACAGTTGTTCTCTCCCTCACTTGTGCGAGCTCCTTCTCTCTCACTCATGCGCTACTGTTGTGTGTGTGTGTGTGTGTGTGTGTGTGACAAATATAGAGTCTCACTCTTTATTTATACTTGTTTTCCACTTGACAATTACTCTACAAGGACGACCTCACTAGGAGAGTCTAATAACCCTAATATGACTTAAATGTGGGGGCTATTGCCCCGACCTACGATGGAGGTTTAACCTCAATGAATTTACATAACTTTATTATATTAATGACTCTCTCGATCGGAGGAATAAACATCTTCGTTAGGGTACAATGAAATACAATATAAAATATACAAGTGAATACATTCCGAAGTTACAAATACATCAAAATTTTGAATCACTCATTGCGATTAGAATTCATTTCATGTAATTGTTAAGGTCATTTATATGTCATTACAGTCATTTCGATGATGATATGATCATTTAGGTGTCGTTACAAACATTTAGGTTCCATTAGAATCAATTAGGATACAAAAGTGCTACCACATGCATAATCATTATTGACATCCACATTGTCATCATCATCATACAATAAATTCTATGTTGTGGAGCTTGACCGTCCAAATCCATAGATATTATTGATCAATTGGGTTTGTAACCCAGGTTTACTGTACACTTGTCCCAAACAGGGGGTGCGGGGGGGCCCATACTCCCTGGCTGGGGGGGTCCAAGGGACCAGCGGGCCCCAAGGGATGTGTGTTGGCCAATAGGTTTTCGGACCCATGGTATTGAGTTAACCATAGTATTTTCCCATGGTATTCCCCCTATAAAAGAAAATCATCGTAATACGACTATGTATTGTATTCTAGCATTCTAAACAATCTTTGTGATTTTGTGAGATAGACTATGAGAGCATGAAGAGGAAGTGCAACGATGTTGCTGTAGATTATATCCCTTCATATTGCTAGACGATATAATATAAATGACTAGAAATTTCTATGTGGACGTAGCCCATCTTTGGGGTGAACCACGTTATATCTGTGTCTATCTTGTAATGTGTTTTATTTGTTTTTCATCTTGTTTAATGATTTAACTGTATAATTGTTATTGCTCTGCAATCCTATTTTCTAACATAAATCAATATCATTGTCATTGTCGTAGTCATCATCAATATAATTGTGATAATAATGATCAAGGATCCCTACTACCACATAAGAATGGATGATATAGTCCTATAGTTGTCAAATCATATCCATACCGCTCCATCATAATTATTGTAATCCATCATTGCCATGTTGTTAGGTCCAATCAGGTGCAATTAGGGTCTATCAAATGTTGTTGGGGACACTCAAATGCTACCAGAGAAATTTAGGTGACATTAAGGTAATATACCCTTCATTAGGATTAATCAAGATCCAAAAGTGCCATGATTACGATCATTTAGGTGCCACTACGATAAATCAAGATCCAAAAGTACTATCACATGAATCATGATCATTGACATTGACATTGATATATCTGACGTTATGTCGGACATTTTCCAAACACAATTCTTAGCTATAAACCTAGTGCAATTGCTAGCTCGGTTCCTTTAAAATTTTCTGGCATTATTCCAAGTGCTATACCTGGCTCTATACCTAGCGCTATGTTGGATGTTTTCTAGGCACAATTCCTGGTTCTATACTTTGCGCTATGTTGGATGTTTTTCTTGTCAAAATTCATGGCGCATTTCTTGTCGCTAATTATGGGCGTTATATGGGATGTTTTTTTGGACGTTAAGTGGAACGTTAATTGGGATGATAATTGTGATGCTAATTGGGACACTAATTGGGATGTTACTTAGGATGTTAATTATCGTCCAAAACATCATCAACTTTTAAAAATGGACGCTAATTGGGACGCTTATCGGGACTCTAATTGGGATGCTAATGGGGTCTCTAATTTGGATGCAAATTGGGATGCTAATTGGGATGCTAATTAGCATCCAAAACAGCACCGAATTTTAAAAAGGGACGCAAATAATTCCAATAAAAGTGCCATACCGTGGAAAAGTGTCCACTTTGTCCAAAAAATTATGAAAATACACTAAAAGTGATAGTGGATGCTAAAAAGGAAGCTAAAAGAGACGTTAATCACAAGGTTTTGTTGTAGTGCTTCTTTTTTCAATATTTGATCTGTATGTCATTTCTAATCAGAAATAGATCATCCACATACATTAATAGTATGACTAGTTCATCATCCATAATCTTCATATAAAGTTTAGGATCAACTTTTCTCTTGGTAAATCCCATGCTTGTCAAGAAGTTATCTATTCTACCATACCAAGCTCTAGGATCTTGCTTCAATCCATACATAGCCTTTTTCAACTTGCATACATGAGTCACTCTATATTCGACTTCAAATCCTTGTGGTTGTTTGATGTAAACCTATTTCTCAATCACACCATTAAGGAAGCTTGTCTTTACATATTTTTGGTGTAAGTGCCACTTCATCATGGAAGCAAGTTCTGTGATAGTTCTTATGGAAGTGTACCTTGCTACTGGAGCAAATGCCTCTTCACAATTGATCCCCTCTTTTTGAGAGAATCCTCTAGACACAAATTTTGCTTTTCATTTTTCAATACTTCCATCAGCAACATGTTTTATCTTGTAGATACATTTCGAAGATACCACACTTTTGTTTTCTGGTTTGGGTACTATATCCCAAATATCATTCTTCATTATCAACTCGTATTATTCTGTCATTTCTTCAACCCATTCTTTCTTCTGAGAAGATTCCTCATAGCTGGTGGTTCTTGATCTACAAGGTCACACGTCAAAGCTACATAAATGGAATATGTCTTTGATCTTTTTTTGGTTCTTGTGGAGCCTTATAGAGCTCCATATATCTCTTCTTCTTGTATTATTTCTCATACCTAAGAAGGTTTTCTCTTTTGAGAGATATCCTTAATAGGGGGTTCCTGAGGTTCTAGCATGTCATGATCTTCAGATTCTACTATTTCAGGAGATGGTTTAGATTCTACCTTTCTAGGAGGTACATCCTCTTCATGTACTTCTTCAAGATGACACCTTCTAGATTTATTAAGAGCTGCCTCTTCATCAAATGTTACATCCCTACTAATGTCAATATTGAGGAATCCAGAGGTGTATATCCGGAAGGATTTGGAGACTTCACAGTATCCTACAAATATTCCCTTCTTCCTAGAAGGATCCAACTTGGTTCTCTTTTCTTTTGGAATATGTACATATACTGGACAACAAAATATATTGGGATGGCTCACTTCAGGTTTCTTTCCTGTATACATCTCTTCAAGAGTCTTGAATTCAAGAGCATTGTGAGATAATCTATTTTTCATATATATGGTTGTTCTTGTTGCTTCATCCCATAAGTGCATGGGGAGGTCTTGGTCATGAATCATAGTTTTCACTACTTCCATAATTGTTCTATTCTTTATTTCCGCAACACGATTTTGTTGGGGATTATAGGGAGTGGTTAGTTCCCTCTTGATTCCTGCCTCCTCAGAGAATGCTTCAAATTCCTTTGAAGTGTATTCTTCACCATATATGTTCTTAGTGTCTTCATAATCTTTTCTGAAATGTTCTCTATCAAGGCTTTGAATTCTTTGAATTTCCCAAAAACTTCAGTCTTGTTCTTTAAGAAGTATACCCAAGTATTTCTTGAATAATCATCAATAAATGTGATATAATATTCATATCCACTTAAGGATATAGAGGGCATAAGACCACATATATTAGAATGAATTAGTTCTAATGTACCATTTTTCTTTCTTTCACTTTTCAGAAAGGGATTCTTGATGTTATTTCCACTTGCACATCCTTTGCAAGTACCCTCATGATCAATCTTCAAATCTGTCAACCCTGTTACCACCTTGCTCACATACGGAAATGCTTTGTACTTGATGTGAGCAATCCTTGTATTCCATAGTTCACTTGAGCTAGTAGTGTCATCGACAAGGGTTGTCTCTAGATTTCCTTTGAGTTTATACACTCCTCCTCCTTCTTCTCCAATGACCACAACATCTTCAAGTGTATTTACTTTGTACCACACCATTACTTGTCTCAAGCGGTAAAATCCGCTTTTTAGGTAAAAACCAAATGTAGATAGAATAAATAATCCATAAATGGATAAGTAGGAATAAATGATACTATGTAAGATGATTAATGATTACAATTTCTTTGGATTATAAAATACCATCTTGCACCTTTTCACCAAAGAGCATGACTATTGACTTTAACTATTCTTTACTAATAATAAATTAATATTAATTATATTTAATATTAATTTATTGTTACATTTCCTTCCCCTTAAGGGAATATTTGTTCTCAAAGCTTATTTGACGACGATTGTTACGTCTATTTTTTTTTACTTGTAATGCTATCTCTCGATCTTTTGTGTTTAGTCATTATGATGTTTGATGAAACAAGGCGATACGAGTTATGAATTCCCCATAAAAATTGTCGCATCGTCTCTCATGTGTTCCATCCCAAATCTATTTGATCACTTTGTGGGATGGGTATTCTTGTTTGCTGTTTTGTATTTTGATTTGATGTTCTTGCTCATCTGACATCATCTCTCCTCTATGTCTGTTCATTTTGACCCTGTCGTTGGTCAAAAGGACGTTTATAATTGGGGTGTCGATAAGGAGTTTTTGTTGTTTGTTCTTCTGCTTGATTGACTTCTTTTTTAACTATATTTGTGACTGGATTTGTATTTAATTCTTTTTCATCAACTTATTTTTTTATCCCAAGGGTTTTGATGTCCTTTCCTGGATGTTCTCCAACTTGCTTCCAAGCAAATATTTATCATTCTTAAGATTCATGATCGTTTCTTCTTATGATTTCACATTATCTTTAAACTCTAGTAGTTTCTTTTGCAGATCTCAATTTTCTTCCTCTGTCTTTTGATGGTGATGTGTTCTATGTTTATCGTTCTTTATTTGGAGGAAAAATTTCCGATTATGATCTCTTAAATGAGATATCTCTTTTTCTTTATCCATGATGACTTTTTCTAATTCTTTTTGCGTCTTTTGTCTTGATTTTTTATCATCTTGTGAAATCATCTTCAAAATGTCTTTGAAATATTTAGATGACACATCCTCTGAATCCGATTTCATTGAAACATATTGCAGTGTGATTTGCTGCTTCTTATATGAAAATGTTACAAACATTTTCTTCATATTTAAGATGACTAACCCCAATGCTTCATTTAGGGTGAATCTAGAATGATGTAGACTTGATTTAAAAATATAGTTGAAACACTGAATTGGGATGGGAACTTGTATTCATTAATTGTTAGTTGTAAGTTCATAATTTCATATTGTTATCTCTATCATTTGATGTGGAAATATCTGTTATGCAAGTAGGGAAGCATTGTTTGAAAGATTTGATACAAAAGGAAAAATTCTGCTAGTATGTATATGCTACTAGATATAGATATATGCTTTCATAAATAAGGAGTCACATAAAGTGTACATGGGCTTGCAGTTAGGCCCGGTTGGAGCTGCCGTGGTCTATGCATTTTCCTTAAAGAAATCGTGGCACACTGTTTTTCCTCTGCAAGCATCTACACACCACACATTAACAAATGTTTATGTCTATATACAATAAGACCACGAGGAGAAAAGTAAAAACAACAACTGATGTGCTTCAGACCATAAAATAGGGAACGTACCAAATCTTGGAAACCGCTGAAGGGTGTGCTCTCAAGAAACCATTCGTGTTCCTCGAACGAAAGAACACTGGGAGGAGCACCTATGCATGTCATGTAAGATAATCAGGGCCAGTATTGTGACGCAAAACACTATGCACATGAACACATGAAATTCATAAGTAATGAGTCCTATGAAATCTACCTAAGCTTACAGTTAGACCCGACTGGTACTCTCTTGGTCTATGTCTTTTCCTTGGAGAAACCATGGCACATTATTTCCCATCTACACGAATCCATACACCACACTTTAATAAAATTTTATCCATAGATACAACAACAACATGAGGAGAAAATAAAAAAAACAACTGATGTGCTTCATAAGATAAAGTAGGGAATGTGCCAAACCTTGGAAACCGTCGATGGGTGTGATCTCAAGCAACTTGTTGTGTTCCCCGGACGAAAGAAACCTGGGAGGAACACCTGTGCATATCATGTAAGATCATTAAGGCCAATATTGTGACACAAAACACTACGCATTAGAATAAATGAAATTCATAAATAAGAAATCCCATGAAGTGTACTTGGGCTTGCAGTTAGACCCGGTTGGTGCTTCTTTGGTCTATGTCTTTTTCTTGGAGCAACCGTGGCACACTGTTTCCCCTCTGGAGGCATCCACACACCACACATTAACAAATTTTTATGCTTATATACAACAATAATATGAGTCAGAAAGAAAAAACAACTGATGTGCTTCAGACCATAAAGTAGGGCCCATGCCAAACCTTGGAAACCGTCGATGGGTGTGCTCTCAAGCAACTAGTCATGTTCCTTGGACATAAGAACCATGGTAGGAGAACCTATCCATGTCATTTAAGATTATGAGGGCTAGTATTTGATGTAATTCACTACGCATATGAACACATGGAATTCATAAATAAGGAGTCCCATAAAGTCTACCTGGGCTTGCAGTTAGACCCGGATGGTGCTAACTGCAAGCCCGGGTACACTTCATTGGGCCGCTTATTTATGAATTTCATGTGTCAATGTATGTATTGTTTTGTGTCATAATACTTCCTTGACGATCTTACATTACATGAACATGTGGCATTTCTATGATTCTTCCATCCCGAAAATACGACTGGTTGCTTGAGAACACACGAGTTGGCGGTGTCCAAGGTTCTGCATAGGCCCTCATTTATACTTTGAAGGACATCAATTGTTGTTTTTTATTTTTTCCTCATGTTGTTGTTACATCTATGCATAGAAATTTTTTAACGTGCGATGTGTGGATTCTTGTAGAGGGGAAACCATGTGCCACGGTTGTTCCAAGGAAAATACATAGACAAAGGCAGCACCAGCTGGGTCTAACTACAATCCCAGTTAGACTTACTGGGACTCCTTATTTATGAATTCCGTGAGTTCATGTGCTTAGTGTTTTTCGTTTCAATACTGTCCCTGATGATATTACATGGCATGCACATGTTCTCCTCGTAGGTTTCTTTCATTTGGGGAACACAACTAGTTTCTTGAGAGCACACCCACCGACGGGTTCTAAGGTTTGGCATGTGCCCTACTTTATGGTTTGAAGCACATCACTTGTTCTTTTTATTTTCGTCTCATGTTTTTGTTGTATATATGCATAAACATTTGTTAAATTGTGGTGTGTGGATGCTTGCAGAGGGGAAACCATTTTCCACGATTTCTCCAATTCAAAGACATAGACCAAGGCCGCACCAACCAGGTCTAATTGTAAGTCCATGTAGACTTGATGGGACTCCTTATTTATGAATTTCATGTGTACATGTGAGTATTGTTTTGCATCATAATACTGGCCCTGATGATCTTAAATGAAATGCATAGGTACTCTTCCAGGGGTTCTTCCATCCGAAGAAGAAGACTGGTTGCTTAAGAGCACACCCATTGACAGTTTTCAAGGTCTGGTATGTTCGTTGTTTTATGGTCTGAAGCACGTTGGTTGTTTTTTCTTTCGGCCTCATTTTGTTTTTTTATATATGCATAAAAATTTGTTAACGTGCGGTGTGTGTTGTAAAGGATAATTCACCTAATAACCTAGGTCTGGGGGTTACCAACATACTAGACCTTGCAGACAGTTTGATTATAAAAGTACAAATAGGAAATAGGGAAGTAGCAGGAACTTACTTGTAATAAACGAAGGTTGATCCAAGCTGATTCCTTCCTCTTTGCTCCACTCTTATAATCTCCAGGATAATTCCTCCTTCAACCTGTTAACAAAAGGTTCTTCCAATATACAATATGATTCATATATAAAGATGCAGGTTAGGTAAATCACATATTATAATGAAGTATAAATCTTTACCAAACTACAACACATGAGACACAATATGGAAGAAGTAATCTGCTTTATTAACAATAAAAGAGGGAGTTTTGGTTACAACCCAATGCCTGAACAAGGGACTCCTCTGTCACCAAAGGACTCTGAGTTTCTCTGCTCCANTGGAATAAGTAATCTGCTTTATTAACAATAAAAGAGGGAGTTTTGGTTACAACCCAATGCCTGAACAAGGGACTCCTCTGTCACCAAAGGACTCTGAGTTTCTCTGCTCCAAAGGTTCTGTAGTAAATCCACCAGCATAACTTTGCTCTCCAAGTATATCTCTCAAACCCCTCCCCAAGGCCTCTATTTATATAGGTAAAATGAGGCAGTTCTCGAAGGTTAGGGAGGTTGCAGCAGTTAATGGGATTAAGATAAATAAGATAACTAATCTTCCATTAACGCGTGCTTTTAAAAATTAATTTTGAGGGAGATATGCGCGGGTCTGTAGTAAGGCAACCCGCGCATCATGCGCGACTTTGTATAAGGACAACCCGCGCATAGATCTATGCGCGACTTGCTGAACTTGACACCCGCGCATATGCGCGACATGCTAATAGGGAGAGTCGCGCATACATATCAACTCTCAAAATAGCAAAGTAACCAGCTGGATAAAAAGGGAATGTCTTTCATCATCAACCAAGGTATAATGAAACTGGGCAAACCTCAATCCATAAGTGTCCTTTTGTGTGCCAACCTGAGGGATGTCAGCACTCGGACGGAGAGGTGCCAATCAGCTGTATAACAGTGTGTGGATGATTTCTTAGGAGAAATAGTGTGCCACGTTTTCTCCAAGATAAATACATAAACCAAGGCATCACCAATCGGGTCTAACTGCAAGCCTAGGTACACTACATATGACTCCTTATTTATAAATTTCATGTGTTCATGTGCATAATGTTTTGCATCATATTGGCCCTGATGATCTTACATGACAGTCACAGGTGCTCCTCTTTGGGTTCTTCCATCTGGGGAACACGACTGGTTTCTTGAGAGCACACGCATTGATGATTTCCAAGGTTTAACATGTTCCCTACTTTATCCTCTGAAGCACATCAGTTGTTTTTTCTTTTTACCTCATGCAATTTTTACATCTATGCCTAAACCTTTGTTGACGTGCAATGTGTGGATGCTTGCAAATGGGAAACAATGTGCCATTGTTTCTCCAAGGAAAATGCATCGACCAAAGCAACATGAGGCAGGTCTAACTGCAATCCCAAATAGACTTCATGGGACTCTTTGGTTATTAATTTCATGTATTCATGTGCGTAGTGTTTTTTGTCACAATACTGGCCCTGGTGATCTTACATGACATGCGCAGGTACTCCTCCCAAGGTTCTTCTGTCTGGGGAAGACGACTGGTTGCTTGAGGGCACACCCTTCAGCGATTTCCAAGGTTTGGCACGTTCTCTACTTTATGGATTGAAGCACATCAGTTGTTGTTTTTGCTTTCCGCCTCATGTTTTTTTTGTATATGAATAAACATTTGTTAACATGCGGTGTGTGGATGCTTTCATAGTGGAACAAATGTGCCACGATTGCTCCAAGGAAAAGACATAGACCAAGGAAGCACTAGCTAGGTCTAACTACAAGCCGAGGTACACTTCATGGGACTCCTTATTTATGAATTTCATGTGTTCATGTGCGTAGTGTTTTGTGTCACAATAATGTCCCTGATGATATTAGATGGCATGCATAGGTGCTCCTCCCAGGGTTCTTCCATCTGGGGAACAGGAATGGCTGCTTGAGAGCACACCCATCGATGGTTTTCAAGGTTTTTCACGTGCTCTGCTTTATGTTATGAATCACATTAGTTATTGTTTTTTATTTCCACCCCATGTTGTTATTGTATCTATGCATAAACATTTGTTAATGTGTTGTGTGTGTGTGTTTGCAGAGGGAAAATAGTGTGCCATGGTTGCTCCAAGGAAAAAATATGGACCATGGTAGCACTAGTTGAGTCTAACTACAAGCCCAGGTAGATTTCATGGGACTCCTTATTTATGGATTTCATGTGTTCATGTATGTAGTGTTTTGTGTCACAATATTTCCCTGACGATATTACATGACATGCACAAGTGATCTTCCCAGGGTTCTTTCATTTGGAGAACAAGACGGGTTGCTTGAGCACACACCAGTGGTCGGTTTCTAAGGTTTGGCATGTGCCCTAGTTTATAGTCTAAAGCAGATCAATTGTTGTTTTTTCTTTCTTTCCCATGATTTTACATGGCATGGAGAGGTTCTCATCCTACAGTTTTTCTTCCCATGAAACAGGACTGGTTGCTTGAGAGCACACCCATCGATAGTTTCCAAGGTTTGGCGTGTGCTCGAATTTATCCTCTAAATCACATTAGTTGTTGTTTTTTATTTCTGCCTCATGTTTTTGTTGTATATATGAGGATGTTTGTTTTATCCTTTTCTCTATACACTATATCTAGAAAGAACTTCAATGGTCATTAATGGGTTATATGCAACCTAAGTAAAAGACTCAGTAATCTCAATCAAGTAAATAGGACTTCCTAATGTAAATCAGAACCAAAAGCTGGAAACATACGACTTATTATGAAAGTAGAAATTATACAAGATTTTTTTATAACATCAAGAATTCATTGATGCCAACAATAACATTCAATAATGTAATACAAACAATTTTCTAGATGATACCAAACTAAGGAACATTGGCAACTTATTCAGGAAGTGGAAAATCTTTCGACCAAAGCATTATTATTAGAGATCCATGTCATGAACCCTATTAATTAGGATAAGCTACAGAAACATATAAGGTAGAGCATATGCACAATGAATTTGTGGAGGAAGGCTATGTCAAAACATGATCAGATTCACCATGATTAAATCCAGAGATCGAGTTGATCAATTCTATTAACATTTTAAACAAGTTTATGCATCAATATAAATATCAGAGATTGAATGTGTATGATGCAATTGAAGCTAAAACAATGAAAACATAATTGCATAGCTCGAATTCGTTTCGACAAACAGACTTGAGCATCGATTTCAAATCACAGTGGATAAGAATCAAGAGTTGCAAGGGGAGTCTCAACAACCATCCGATCAAGTGATAAGCAATGGAGATTGACTCACCTATTGGGATTTATCCCACATTGGTAATGTGTTAAAGTTTATATGGGTTTATAAGAGTCGGCCTCACTATTTTTATTCGACGCATAGTGCAAAGGTATGGCGGGGGATCTAGGTGCTTGGGCTTTACAAGAAGATCACCATCCTAGATCCCGAGATGACCTGTCAGGCCCCCTACCTTTTGGAAGAAACAACAAAAGGTTCTAAGCCATTTTTGGGTTCAATTATCAAGGTCACGAGCTCTTTTACTTTTAGAATATGTAGATAACTTACATGGTTTCTATCTAAAATTGTCCTATAATATTCAAATAACATAGCTTATGTAATAAAAATATATAAAATAATAGGCATTGGGATTAACTAATGAAAGATACAAAGTTCTTCAACAATTTAGTGAATGAAATATCCGAGGGCTCTTAGGTATTTATAAAATATTGTATTAGGTTTCTCTATGACATAATTCTATTGTGAATTCCATTGTTATGTTCGGTATTTCTAAAATCTTTTATTATATTTCTCAATGACTTAATTCTATTGTAAATTCCAATACTAGGATATGATTGTTGGGGGATAAAATGGGGTCTTTAATCATTTAGTCATAGCGGTTTTGGGTTTTGTTGAGGTGTAGACGCCATGAAAATGTGATTTATATTATGCATTTGAAGAGGAATAATATATATATATATTCTATATTTTATAATTTGAGAAATTTATGAAAACAAATCTTTGAGTAAATCTACCTCAAACCAATCTAGGAAAACATGAAAACCGGTGTCCTCTTGGTAGTCTAAATATCCTCTAGATGCCTCTTCAATTGCACCAATACACACTACAAATATTTCATTATAAAATAGCATGTTGCTTTATTTTTTATTAATACATGATGGAACACATGCACATTTTTTATCATGTGTGAATTATTAATAGTATGCATGTGTTCTAAAAAGTATGACTTATAAAACTAGGAAGTAGACTATGTGGCAGTTTGAGGGTGCAAAGCCATATCAAAATAAATGCATGCACATTTTTGAAAAATACATATCTTCCTACATGATTTCATTATTAGGAACACATTACCACTTTTCCAACCACCAAATTCTTGCAGAAATCATTATATATTGAATCCTAAAAAAAGGAAAAAAATCATTATAAGAAATTTTCTTCATGTGTATATCCTATATCTACTCAATAATGAATCTCAAAAAATAACCAATTCTTCATGCATGCATGCCACAAAAAACTCCTCCCCAATCTCGAACTTATTATGAAGATCCTCGTTCATGTTTTTCAAATTTAATTGGATGCCCTATATTTCTTCTGATTCATTGAATGCATCTACTTTATTATAGACATATGCATCTCTTCTTTCATCTCCACACTCTTCATTTTTTCCTTTCTTGTGGTCCACTTCACAAACCCAAAAGAAAATTATTATGTCTTTTAATGAGACACCTATTTCCACTCATCCTCAAATTTATAAGCCATTTCCTTTGTATGATTTCAATATCCATTCTTCCTTCCATCCAAGTATTTTCTTCCACTTTGCACCATATTTCTCTTAAGATTGCACCCCATTTTTAAAATTTTCAACTATTTTAAACAATTATTTTCAACAATTGTGTCCCAATACTTTTTTTTAAGCTATCTTATTCTCCACCAAGAACCTTACCTAGTAACCCTCATTACTAGATTTATTTCTCTCACTTCCAGAATTTTGTACCAAATAATTCAGTTGTTGGAGTTGCACCCCTTCATGACGTGTAGATTACATATCTATCCTCAAATTCATTTCTACTTCACAATATTATTGTTTACATAACACTTTTAACCCTATACTAACATCCAACCAACAATTATGTTAAATGCCTTTTTTTCTGCTCTCACTTTTGGAGGGGGCAATGGATTCCATCCACACAATGGTTTTACTTATTATTTTCATGGAGGAGTACATACCCTAGCCCTTCCATATTTGAACCTACCATATACACATCTAGGAAAGTCCTTTGGTGTGAGAGAATGACACAATGTTGTCATTAGTTATGTGATAAATGGTTTATGTTAATTCTAACAACTATGAGTGGTCATCCAAAAGTATAGAAATTCCTAGTTGTATATAAATTCACTACCTCTTATCATTGTATAAAACTTCTTGACATCCTATCATTGTGGACAAAATCACATCTACATATGTTGATGTTGTGCATGTTTATTTTAAATTCACATGCAAGATTTTGCATTTAATTTTATGTACTTATCTTGTTATCGTATTGTCATAATACTTTTAGAAATCGTATATCTATCTAAATTGAGAAGGATTTGAAGATGATATCGAGCATAGGAAAAGATAAGTGGAATTCTCAAGAAAAAATACAAAATTAAAAGAAGTTAATGAAGGTGGGATCTAGGTGATTTGTCATAAAATATACTTTATTAATGTTATATAATATTGAAATACATTTATGAAGAGTTACATTTATAATTTTTCTAGTTGTTACAAATAATATTATTTTTCTATTAAAAAAAAATTCATAAAATATGGACATTTTCTAAAGGTTTAATGAAACAAGAGAAAATGTTTGTAAGGGAGGATCATACTATCAAAACTAGATTGACTTTTGGAAATCTATGTAATAAATTGACTAGCATCTTAGAAGCGCAATTTATCTTGCATTTTTATTGGATTTTAGAGAGTGTATTATACTATGAATTGAAATCAATATACTACATTTTTCTTCTTTTTATTCAATTTATGATATTCATATTAATGTCGGAGTACAATGAATAGAGTTGACGATAATAATTCATAAATTGATATTGTATTGTTCCTTAATTGTTAAATACAAAACAAAAAGCAAGTATGCAAATATTACAAATATATAAATTGATCTGAGTGTCAACAACTGTCTGCTCATGTGATCGGTGATGGCGATTGACTCGCCTATTGGGATGTATCCAAGATTGGTAGCGTGTTAAAGTTTATATGGGTTTATAATGGTCGACCTCACTATTGTTATTCGATGCATAGTGCCTAGGTATGGTGGGGGCTCTAGGTGCTTGGACTTCACAAAAAGATCACCAGCCTAGAGCCTGGGACAACCTATCAAGCCCCCTACCTTTTGGCAGAAACAACTTGGCACTACAGTCATAGATTGATATTGATGTGGAGAAGCTAATAATGTTTCTCCCTATGGTAATGCACAAGTCCTGGGAGAATAATAGAATATATACCCCTAAGTTGCAGCTTCTTAGCTGAAGCTCTCCTTGATATAAATTTGATCCTATAAAGACTTATTTAACCTCTTGAATCTAAACACATTTATTGACCAACAAAGAAAATCGATTAACCCAACTAAACAAAAATAGAGAAATGTGACCCATATTTAGGACACCAAATTGTTACTCAAAAATCCTAGCCACCACTGCATATGCCTGTATTGTAGTAAGAACAAACTGGATATGGACAATAGTCTACCCCATTCCAGTGTTTTCTGAGAAATCAATCAAAGAGATGCAAAAAATGTCAATAAAAAATTCAGTCTACATTCTTGAATGGTTGGCATAATAAACTCAAGGTAAATGTTGGGAAGTTTAATTGGATTCCACTCTCACAACTAAGAGTACAAAAGAAAATTAATGCTAAGGGTTGCAATAAAAATGAGGATTTTTGTTTTCTCCTTTTCTATGCACACTCTATCTAGAAAGCATGTCAATATTCATTAATGGGTTATCTGCAACCTAACTAAAATACTTAGTAATCTCAATCCAGTAAAGAGGACTTCCTAATGTAGATCAGAACCAAAGGATAAAAACATGCAAATCCTAATCCTTTTGGGTCACCAAGATGACCAGCTGTCCTATTCAAATTTCGATACTGCTTGCTGCCCTCTTAACACAAATTTTTCCATGCCTAATCATAAAGTTGAGGTATAGAGACAACATGCCATTAAGTTCTATGTAGTTGAAGAATGCAATGTTATAGTCCTTGGAGTGAAGGCCCAAGTTGGTTGTAAACAAGTTCTTGTAGACAATATTTTTTATTTACCTTTATAATATGGAGGGGACTTCGTCAACTTCTCTGCTACAGGCATACTGTAAAACAGCTTGTGAGCAATCTGATTCAGTCAACCATTTCTAAATATTGTACCCACGAGATATGCAAGAGATTTCAAAGGGCCTGGAATAGTTGTTTTGTTTCAAGGAGAATGATATGGCAAATGCCTATCTTCGTGAAGGCAATAAAGGAAATAGTAGCTCATTAGTGGAATGCTTGCAATAACTCTACAACTCATAAGATAATGGCAAAAGAGTATGAACAATTGCATCCAGATATTGACCTTGAAGATGGATACAAGAGTCTTATCTTGTTTATAACTTTATACCTTCAACAACTCAAAGATGCAGAAATATGCATGAGGCCGCAATAATCTTGGTTTGTTATCTTCAAACACAAATAAAAGTAGAAAATACCTAGGTCCAAAGTAGCAAAGGAAGGACTGATTACCCAGTAAACACAGTAGCAGCTTCAACCTCTTAGAACAAAGTGGTAGGTGATTATTCCAAATAGGGATCATGCATACATGATATGAAGAATTTCCTGGCTATTTTATAGACTGCCTCAGGTAATATTATGATGAAATGGGTAGCATTGCACATTCAAAAGATGAAGGCACAAGTTGAAGGTTTAGTTAGGGAGCACTTACAGTTCACTATGGAAATAAGAGATGATACCCACAACAACTTAACTTAGCAATACATGCATCATACGTAAACAAAATTCAAGAAAGGGGTGCATTCATGAAGTTGAACTATTGTTTATGTTAGTGAAACTAATGGTGTTATTTTTCACTGTTTTCTAAAAAATACAAACATTCTGCACAGAATGAAAGTTCTAATGTGTGTGCATACAAATCTTATAGTTGTATCCACTTGGGTTTGACGAATACTTGCAGACAGTTAAGAGTGGATGAGTTAATGTCGATAACAACTGCACTCAATAGCATATGCATCACTGGAGGTTATGTGGTTAGACATGCACACTTGGTCATTTCTATCCTGAGTGCTCACATTAGAAAGGCATACAATCTAGCAGTTACTTAAACCAGATTCATGCTATATCCAATCATCAGATGAAGAGCACATATTCATAGTTGTAGCATTAGTTTTTAGGACCTATTCTTAGACCAGTGCAAAGGCAAGGCTATCCTGAGTGCTCACATCAGAAATGCATACAAGATAATAGTTACATAAACCAGATTCTTGCTATATCGAAACATCAGATAGCGGGCACATATTCACAGCTGTAGCATTAGTTTTTAGGAGATATTCTTAGACTAGTGCAAAGGAAAGGTTTAAACAACACTTAAGTATGACCCAATAATTTTTGTGTGAGTCATATAGCAGTTAAAGGTCACTGTTGTCTTCAGTTCTGTTATGAACCCCACTAAAGGAATATGGGTTGGTCAACCACAAGAAGGGATTATAGTAAATCAAATTCTATTTTTATGCGCACATACGATCAACTTAAATCTTAAACTATAATTTTCCTTGAGATTCTATGCAAATGTTTATTTTCTTAAAGTATTATAGATTATAAACAACAAGTTAGAAGCTACATTCATAGATCAAAAAGTTCCTACCGAAGATAAATAAATCATCTAGGGACACAGTTAAATGGAAAAAAGTTTAAACATATGGTTGTTATGCGCTAGTACAAGGTATCTTGAGACTTGGACATGCATGCTCTTAAGTCATTGTGGATCTTATCCAAAGATATAGTGCACTCAACCTATGGATAATCAAATCAACATTAGTTGAGAATGTTCTTGCAGAAAGAGCTAACTGTTATTCATTTAAATTACATTTCAATATGACATGCATGCCCTATTTCAAGGGGTTGTTTAAGTTCTACTGTCAGTTGCATAGCAGTCTGATTTTTTCAGCTTGACATGTGTTACAAACTTAGATGATAGTTCAGTAGTTGTTTAAGTTTTTGTTAGAGACTGGACTTGCATGCCTCATTTATCATTTTGCACATGTACTCGGAACTAGGGCACATTAAAATAGGTCATTGGCCTATAAAATGATGTGAAATGCTCATTGTAATGGGTGGAATCCTAGAGTTGCCTATTCTAATTCCAGATTGGCACTTGAATAAATCTAGTTCGTTGATCCATGTATGTTTTCCTGTTTGGCTGTCTGCTTATAATCTTTGGACGTGACTGTTAAATACATACATTATATAACACTTAAAAATACCACGAGGAACAACGTTATTTGACATACATGTTTACTTCAAAAATACACCTTAATGATATTCTAAGCAAAATCCATAGAAAATCGGCTTAGATATCATCTTTAAAAGACTACCTAGTGTCTATTAAAAACAGAAAAGGGGTGCATGGAAGAATCTACCAAGGACTATGGCATCAATAATAAAAATTATAATATCTATTAAAATAATCAAAGCAAATAAATATTGTGCAAACTTCTCGTAAAACAATCCTTTAACATCAACAATTTTATTTGTAGCAATTGTGTCCAAGGGCCCAAGAATGGAAATAGAAACCTTATCATAATAAAATAAAATAAAATACTGCAAGCTGAACTTAGCTTTTTAGGCAGACTGCCTTCATACATGTACAAATTCTCTGTATAGATATTGTTAGAAAAAAAAAATCACAATGGAAATGGAAAGAACTTACACATTTCCATTCAACATTTTGATAGCAGAAGTTACAGTGGATGTCAACAACAGTGTGCAATCCAGTCGCCATCATCCTGTCTTCCAATAGCCCAGTAGACACATTCACCCTGTACAAGTTTATCCAAAGGATTAAGGTATTTGGTTCACCAATATACTACCAAGTGTTGTACAGTTGTAGCAGACTGGGCTACATATTTTGGGTCTATTGGAGATATGAAGTTTTGTTCACAACAATCAAGATTATTGGAGAAGTCCCATATAGTGAACTTTTTCTATAATTTTGTTGTTATGGATTATGACTAAAAAGTCCCTCAATTTTTTCTAAAACACGAGTTAATCCATGTGTAGCTAGAAATCTGTTAAAGAAGTGGAAGGATCAAAAGTAGGTGACATATATGCGTCCAAAATACCATGAATTATCTTTATCAATATACATGCACATGGACAAAGTTTTAGTCTTAATAATGATAATAATAAATCAATTATATGATACACATGGGCAATCCACATGGACAAAATTTTAGGATTAATAATAATAATAATACTAAATCAATTGATCCTTAATAATAATAATAATAATAATAATAATAATAATAATAAATCAATTGTATGATACACAAATGTTCTAGAAATCATATATTGGAGTTATGATTGTAGTTATGATTGTAGAAACAATATTGTAAGTGTTGTTGTATTGAGGAACAAAAACCCAGATGGAGACATCCATATTTTAAAATAACATTAATCAACAACCATCCATGAGGATGCCATTCAAATCACTGTAAGTGTTTAGTAAGGTGACACATTCTATTTATAATGCAGAGAAATATCTACCATCATGAACATTTGATTTTTTGAATGAAACAGTATTCAAATATTTTCAACAGTCAGAAGAAAAGAAGTATGTAAATGCTAACACCGGAATATATTTTTGTCTTTTGATAGCTTGGACAAAACATATAAAATAGTAGGATGAAATATGTGAAAGATCAAAATCTAAAGTGTTTAGTAGTGTAACATGATTGTTGAACTTAAAAACATGGGTAATTGAGCATGTGGATCCTTATTTTAGGCTTATAGTCCACTCCTATGCTCATCATAATAAGGATTTAGATTTTGTTCTTCTCTTCTATTGGTATGAATTTTTTTTCTTTCTGATGACTATATAGCTATTTACTAAGTCCTGTATTTTTAAGGAATTTTCCTCTCGTTTAACGCATATGCTCCTCATTATACGGATTTAGATTTTGTTCTTCTCTATTATTTCTATAAAATGTTTATCTTCTTAATGACTTCATATCTATTTATTTACGTCCTATGTTTTTAAGAAAGTTTCCACTCATACTTTTTATTTCAACAACCTGAAAGCCTTTCTTTTGGAAAAATGAAACCTTGATTTGTTTGTTAAATTTCATTGTTAATGCATCATCTACAGAATGTGTATCCATACAATTCATAATTTAAACAATAAAAATATATTTATCTACATACCATTATTTAGATTATATATATCCAACTAGTCTCATTGTGCATGCATCTGTAATATCATACATGATTAAAATCCATATATGGAGCATAATGTTATACCTATTTTAGTTTTGTAGAATTCTATAATTAATATTATAATTATGTTAATGTTGTAATATTATGCATGATTAAAATCCATATATGGAGCATAATGTTATACCTATTTTAGTTTTGTAGAATTCTATAATTAATATTATAATTATGTTAATGCTTAAATGAGAAGATACAGATTTAAGTTCACACCATTACTTTAAAGTTTCAATAAAAAAATTGTTGGTTTTACTCAATTTTTTCAATACATGAGATGTCAAAATTACTATACACCAAGATTAAAAAATTTGTTCATTTTTCTCAATCTTTTCAATAAGTAAGATTTCAAAATTTATAATATTTGGACATGTAAGATTAATCTTTACAATTGTCAAATGGTAGTTTTGTTATATATATTATTTTTTAAGTTGTGCAACCATTGATTCAATGACTGCATAAAATCTAAAATCAGAATAGATCTGTCTTAAATTTGGATTTTTGAAACGATGAAAAGGATCAAATTTTTTGATATGTATTTTTTTTGGATGTGTAAAATTTAAGATAAAAAAAATTTACTTAATTTTTTTATCCTTTAGGCGCCTTTTAAATCTCAGTTTAAGATGAATTTATATTACTTATCTACAAACATCAATAATCTTAACACAGTAAGAAAGTGGTATCGTTTACATCCTTTTGTTGTAGATCTTATCTAACCCGAAATCCCCAAACATGCATTAGGTGAAGGTGATGTAGACAGAAAGGTGGAACAAGGTGAACCATGAAGTATCAAGGGCATGCGGGAGTTGAAATCCACCTCGACGTAATTTTTTTATTACAACTATTTATTAGAATCAATAATCCGTTGAATTGATATTCCAGGAAAAGAAGTGCACTTCATAGATTAACCAATTCAAAAGGGTCAACCATATGTAAGACCAGATAACACTTTTCAGTAGGTGATCCTACAATTCATCCTGGTCCGTTAGGCCACCTGAATCAAATGGTCGGCGTAGCCTAGCAAGAATAAAAGTATTGAAGGAAGTTTAGGATATTGGGACATAAATATCTGGCTCAATATGCAGTGAGAGGCTTATATGTGGAGGAATGACCCGAACCCATCTCTCATGCTTGACAGAAAAATTTGACCTCCTCCTCTGATTTCCATTATCTCATGGATTTGGATTTGTACTCCCGCGATACAGAGGTTTTTTATTCCCATTTTCTCTTAACCTCCGAACTATACACTACATAACTGGAAACTCCACCCTTGACATTGGGACTAAGGAATAAGAAAAATAAAACCACACACACTGCTTAGGGGATATGATCTTTAGAGTCCAGATCCTTTGAAAGTTTGTAGGCTAAGTTCAGTCATCATAGCTCAAACGACAATGAATGTGCATGCTTTGGTTTTCATATATTGACAGTGATCAACGTTTTGGCGCACAAAACCTTTCATATGTGTGTTTGAAATTCAATACCACATGTTAAAAATAATGAAATGTTAAATACAATTTTGATATATTTGTCATACATATGTATTTACATAACTTTTAAATTGGTATTAAAATACGTTAACTTTTAAATTTCATTTATAGGTTTTAATTTAGATTTTAATATTTTTTAATTTTGTATTTATTTAGGTTTTTAACATATTTTTTGTTTTTATTTATGTGTTTTAATATTGATTATTAAGATGAAGAAGACAATGATCACGATGATGTCAATGGTGATGATGCCAATAATGATATTGTGTTAAAAAAGGGGTGGGAGTATTGTTGTATGGGCCATTTCTATTAGACACCAAATAAATCCAAGCCAAAGTGAACAACGAGAGAGGCCACACAAAAATAACAAGGATCAAAAGAAATGAGAAACTATCCACCTTTTAAATGACGTTGTGCAATTATTCAAGAACCTACCATAGGTTAACCGATGATCTTAAAAATACAGTAGTTCCTTGCCACCTACGGCCTTGTGAAGTAAATTAAAGGTGAGGGACTTCCAACTCAAACCTTTCTCCATCCATCCTTGCAATATTTTGGGAACCAATACTTATTCACTATGAAAAGTGGGTGGATAGAATTGGGGTTAGACTACATTGAGAAAACCTCCTCCTTCTAAATGATGTAGTATAATTCCCTAGGAACCTATCATAGGATACACAATAACTTCCACAAGGTAATGTATCCTTGTTGCCTAGGGATTTTCCAAGAAAAGGGTGTTCCTTGCCGCCTATGAGCTTGCGATCTAGAGGTAATTGTTTCACTAGACCGAATGCCTCAACTATAGAGCTCTAAGGCCATACAATTTTATTTAGGGATAAGGGGCCATACATGATGTCCTAAATCACCATATATGCCCAACATAGTTGGGTATATTTAGCATGTGATTTAGATGTCCTTTCCATTTTCGAAATTGAGCCATTAGGGATAGTTCCTAGAATCCATTCCATGTAAAAGGAGTATGTTGAAAATTTCATGGTTTGGAACTCTAGAAAATCAACACACATACCCTCCATAGGGAATCTTTAAACCCATGAGTGGAATATGATTGATTTTTTTAGTTTTCAATTACTAGGGATAACTATCAAAAAATAGGAAAATTTTTATGTTAAAAATGGATGGCCTTATACCCTAATATTTTCATTGGCCCTAAAAATGATATCTTTGTCACGTAAATGGGATATGTTGGGAATTTTGTGGGCATTTTAAGTTTGGTGCATAATAATGTTCTTATAGATTAGTCCAAGATAAAAGAGATCATATTTTTAGTCCACAACATTCTCCTATAGTTCCTATGGTCTATATGTATTTCATCAAGCTAGGATCTATGGGATGTTTGTCTTGCATGTAGGATATGATTACCATTTTAATATTGTTAAGTACAATATGGATTGTTTGCATAGTATTTGCGAAGGTTTACAGCCAAAACATAGATTATGAGGTGATACCAATGACCGAATGGAGTCATGGGATGTACACAATTCTTGAGATTCATTCCTTGTTATAGGGCCAAAAATTGGGATCTTAAAACATAAATTTTGTCTGTGGGACTTATGGGTCATACGTGGTGCCAAATTCCTCCACAAGAGCCCTAAATAAGGAACATTTGGTATAAAAGTAATATATATTAGTCATGACAGGGCCTTGGTCTTGAGCTCCTTTTCATGATTCAATATAATATTTGCATCATATACATTAATGCAAATGGGGTCAAAACTGTGGTGTTACAAATATAATAGGGATGACAAGGGTTTCAAAGAGGAACTTCTTTTTATTCCACATGACCAGATTGGATGATTTACAGTTATTTTAAAACCAAAATAAGCTTTCCACCCTCCATTAATCATTTTCTAAATGCTATAGTTCCAATTGAGCTTCTAATGAATATCAATTTCAAGATACTTGTAAGAAGTCACTTCCTCTGGATTTCTATTATCATAAATAAAATTTCGATGTGTCTCTCTTAGATTTTATAATCATGATTTTTGTCTTATCACTGTTAGGGAAATTGCACTTCAAAAAATTGTGTAGTATACATTCATATATTTATGCATATTAAAAGTAATTCTTTTTACATTTTAATCATTAAAAAAATGATATATCTCATAATTGCATTTAAAGGTGATTTATATATATTAAAATAATGCTTTTATAACTTAGGGAGAATGCTCTATACCTATTTTATAAAACATAAAACATTGAAAAGATAGGTAGATATTAAAAAAATGTTCAATATATAGATATAATGGTTTATATATAATTAGTCAAAAGGTTAAATAAAGTTGGAAGATGGTCCCTATTATTATGAATGCATTGGATTCGAATAGTGGTATAAGTTTGGGATCTATGTAATTAGGTATTAGGTTTTATTGCGGTATTTAATTATTAAAACAGAAATTGAATGTTATATTATAATATAATGGTTTAATGTAATTTGGTTAAAATGATAATATTAGTAATTTGTAAAATATTTATTAAAAGCAATGTGAAATAATAGAAAGGAAAAAAGGTAATTGGTTGAGATCGTATTAATGGCATAATGTTTTTAAGATGCAATATTGGTAAGTCTGATAAATGTACTTTAGAGTGGGATATTGTAAGTATGTATGGTAATAGAATGACCTTGGAAATTCATAAAGATATATTACATTTGAATATCAAAATACTTTAAATTGCATTAGAATGTTATAATTAAGGTGGATAAAGGTCCTATAGTCTCATGGTATTTGTATTTGAATTTCTATTTGCAAAGTGGAAGTTAATCGAATGAATGTTTTGGGGTAATTTGGAAACTGCATCAATGTACTATTGTATTAGGATAATTATGACTAAGATTTAATTAAAATATGATTAGATGTTTTTAAGATACATTCTATATTTAGTGTGTTAGAATTGATAAGTCTTATGTGTAAAAAAAAACTTATCGTCTTAGACATCCATTAGTGATACTCTTTTTTTTTCTCATATGGAAATATGCACAGTAAACCCAGCGATACTTCCCCACATTAGTGGATGGTAGAGGTGGTAAACTGTCGGCCATCCTCGCAGAAGGCCTAACCCCAAAGGACTCAAGGCTCGAACACGTGACCTCTCCCCGAACAGAGAAAGTATGTGCACGTCTTACCAATTGAATTAACCCTTAGGGCGTGATACTCCTGTACTAAAGTAGAGGCAACACCCTTTTTAAACCACACTTTCATTACTTAGACTGTTGGGTCAAATCTAGTGGGGTGTCGAGTATAAACTACACAACCGCAGAGTTGTCTTCTTGTTGGAATGAGGCAACTTCTTAACACATCTCACTTAAATACTCTCTACCCTACACGTCACTGCTAGACAAAAGATGGTTGTCGAAGGAGTATATATCAGTTTCGACTCTGATACTAAAACTTGCTTAATTATATTTGTTTACATTATTAAAATACTGAGTCAAGTTAGTTAAATAACAACACGAACTCTAATGGTGAACAAATTGCACATAAGCAACTAAATGCTTATTATTATGGAACCACGTGTATGTCAACGGATTATTTATAAAGGTCATTGAAGTTTAAAACATGTGAAGGAGATAAAACAGTTCCACACTATTCTCTAATTGAACGGTGACAGGTTTAAATTATTGTTTTATGTCTCACTGAAATGTCACACTTAGTACAATAATGGTGTGTCATATTGAGAGGGTTAAATAGAATAAAAGTTCCATGATCAATATAACTTACTTATAAAAGTTAGTCGAAGAGTGATTAGTATTTTTCTAATTCTTATAGTGATTTGGACTTAGGACTTGAAAGGATCTTTTTGCCAAAAATTCCATCGAGTGACAAAAAGGTAAAATAATGATGATTCTCACCAAACACAATATGGATATGCCTAACACAACGAGCTAAGAAAAATGAGGTTTAGTACCTTATATGGTGTTTTCTAATAAAAGGGAGACTAGCCCTCAAGACAGGACTCGATGATACTATTGAGGCATATAGGATATGAATGGGGAAGTATGCCGAAGTGGTCATATGACCACGAAAATGATAAAATAGGGTAAGGACATGATCAGCTCCTTGACTTGGGATTAACAACACTAAAAAAATGAATAGGAAATTAAATTTGATACCATTGTTTAAGTCACTAAATCTCGACATGTTGGAATTATATCTAAATTGAGAGTCAAATTTTATTAATATTAATGGGTTTGGAAGAATCCTTATGAGAGTGATGAGTAACTTAGGCATTGATTGTTGACTATGTAATAGGCATTATTTATTTGGAAATTCGTAATTGTAACTTATCAATCTAAAATTTATTGATCAGTGTATACTATCTCTCCTTGGAAGAGAGGATAGCCAATTCGATTTGAATTCTTATCTTTTGATGTATACAAGTTTATTGATTATGCATATGATATATCTTGTAGTTAATTTGGATATTTCAAATCCTTGTGGATGACTGGGAAGCATTGGAAATCTAAGCTAGTATTAGAAATTATTGAGAAATATTATTGTATGTACATTAAGTGAAAATACTATTGAATTATCGAGAATATGATGGAACCTTGGGGAATGAAACATATAGTAACACATCTAATGCTTACGGGAATGATCATTTGATGAAAATATAGTAGAAAGGGATAAAGTCTTGAATGTGAAAAGAAAAGAAAACTAGTAGTGAATATACAATAATAAAAAAATTAACTTCAAGATAAAGTTTCTTAAAGAGGGGGAGTATGTGATGCCCACTTAGAGATATGAAATGTAATTGCATAACAACATTATGTAATTTAAATAGATGTGACGATTTGGTAATAAAGTATAATGGGTAGTGTCTCTATGTAAACTAGCATGCCATGATTCATGTGTGAGGATCTAATATCAATGATAAATATAGTCATAATACTACGACCTAGGGGGACGCATTGGAAATATGTAGACAAATACCCATACTTATTCTGGAACTTTGGGACATAGTGTCAAGAAGTGGGGGTGTATGTAACACATTGCTTTTATCCTAACTCTTGAGATTAGAATAAAATATTATTTGAGGGGATTCTATGACGAATGACCCGACTAGTTAATTATTTGAGCTCTAAAACCGTTGTAAGGATGTATTTACGAGGGAATATGATTTCAGATGACCTGGACATGTATAAAGCAATGAATTACTAATGAGATATGACATAAGAATGAATATCAAACATATTGATGAGTAATTTATAATTATGAGAATGATGTCGGCATTTGGTCAATTTTGAATACACTAAAATTATGATTTTGAAATGGAGAATCATGTGAAGTATCATCAAGTATTAAAATGGTACAATGTTTTATTGAAAAAATATATGTAGCATGTACTCTTATGGTATGTCAAGTGTGACAGGAAATGAAGGTACACTACTACATTTTGACCAAAAATCCGACGGCCGTCATGTCGGATTTTCGACACTTTCCTGTCGGATGTACGACACTTTGATTTTTTTTTAAGCGTCGGAAACTTGTCGTCGGTTAGCCGACACTTAACTAACCATCGCTTAAGCGACACCTATGTAACCGTCGCTTAAATGTAAAGTGTCGCTTAAGCGACAGAATATTTTCCACGGTAGTAAAAAAATTTTGAGAAAATAGTTTTCATAACCGTCGCTTAAGCGACGAATATCAACTAAAGGCGTCGGATATGCGACACCTAAACCCGTCGGATAAGCGACATCTATCAACTAAAGCCGTCGGAGATGCGACACCTACACCCGTCGGATAAGCGACATCTATCAACTAAAGGCGTCGGATATGCGACACCTACAACCGTCAGATAAGCGACGTGTATAAACTAAACGTCGGAAAAGCGACAGACGAAACCGTCGCTTAAGCGACGCTTGTGGAAATTTTTTTTTAAAAAATTAAATTTTTTTTTTGCTAGTTCTTATATATATATTTTAAGAACCAAAGTTATCAAATGCTGTCATCACATAAAACCTCATGGTGCACTAATAAAATAATACAC
>LPNX011052700.1:0-66352 GCA_001517045.1 Pseudotsuga menziesii
TCATAGCGCACTGGTAGCTGGAAGTGATTAAGGAAAGTCATCGCAAGGTCGTCGAACAAAGTAAAGGCACCCCTAGGTAACTCTATATACCATTTCGTCGCAGGCCCTGTGAGGGTGCGTTGAAATAGTCTCAAACGGACTGAGTCCTAATGCAATGAATTGGAAGAGCACCATAGGTGGAATGTCGTAACGTGTTCACTCGGATCCTCTCCTGGTTTGCCTTCGAACTTAGGGATGTCCGAAGGAAGCTTGGTAGGGACAGCTGGCCAAGCCGGGTCATGAGCCACAGGGTCGTTCGTAAGTCTTGATAAGTCAGGTAAATTGAGTGTCACGAGGAAAGGGAGCCTAGGATGATGAGGTCTATGGACCGCTCCCTGGTTCATATAGGATTGATTACCACCATGACCTTGGCCATAGTGACCTCCTCCTGTATGACCCGTATAGGGTGGCGTGGAAGTAGAATAATGAGGTGGACCTTGAATAGTAGGAGATACAAAGCCATAGTTAGGAGAATAAGCAGGTTGTGAATACCCACCTCCATAAGGTGGAGAGACCTATCCATACTGCGTCCCATAGTAGGGTCCATAGGTCATCGCTTGCAATGCTCCATGGGACACTCCATAGGTAGGAAGATACGTTCCGGAAGTAGGAATATACATACCGAAAGTAGGGATATATGTCGTGGAAGTAGCAATCTGACCTCTAGAAACATAAACATAACCTTCCGAAACCACGGGTGGTATGTAGGCTTGAGACACAACTGGTCTAGTAATCGCAGTATGGATCTGACTCGTAGCTACGTGCCGACTCGAAGGACCACGTGAGTAAGGTGGAGGATTTACATTTGAAGAACTCGAAAGCGAGGATGAAGGAATCTCTCTGTAAGAATAAATGTACTAGTGCTTATCGTCACTCGTCTGGAACCTGGTATCCCTATCGGATCACTAACTCTAGACCTAGGAGGTATATAAGATGGAGCTTCCATCGCTGGGATGGAAGGTGCAATGTGACTAGTACTCCCAAACCTCTCCGCAAGGTAAGGTATGGGATTGCCCCCAAGCATAGTGCTAGGCTCATAGTCGGATTCAACATGAAATGTCAAATCGTGCATAGGAAAACCAGTCGTAACATAACTACCGTAGCTAGTGCTAGGAGGGTCAAAGTGAGTCTCGGCATCATACAGCATTCCATACCAGTAACGTGTCAATGGGGAATCTACCCTAGTGTGAGTAGGTCTATCATGAAAAGATCCTATCTGGGAAATCACAGGACCGATCTCAGCTAGGTTAGGTGAGGGATCGTATGTAGGAGTAAGTTCCCCATCGTCAATACGAATAGGAGGAGGTGGCTCAGGAATAGTCTCTGAATGATCCTCCATGGTGTGTGAATCAGTGTGTGACATAGTCCACCTGGACAATCTAGGCCCCTCTCCCAAAGGAGGAGGAGAAGTGGAAGGCGGAAGTCTTTCTAACCGACGAGAACGGCGCGGAACCGCACCCGACTCCACAATGACTCAACAAAAAGCAAAGACTCTCTATTTACATCAACCCTAGGTCAACTAGCATGCACAGAGCAATCACTATAAAATCTAAAGCCAAAAGCAAGCAAACAAGGGCTGGATAAGTGAGCTCTCGAATGTGGCCGGTATGTCTCGCCTAGGAGAGGCTTGAGAGGCCCTTGTCACCACAAGAAGAGGTTCGAAACCAATTATTGTGGCTCTCAGCTTCAACGCGTAAAGCGACTGTGCTGTTCGACCCCAACCTAGCCGGGACACATGCAGAATAACCTCTACACGTACCCCCTCGATATCCTAGGTAAGGTCACTAAGGTCACCTCAATATAATCAACGCTCAGGCGGGATTGACCGTATGGGAAGGGTAGCAAAGCCTGAAACTCTCGAAAGAGCCCCCAGATACGAATACAATCCTGGCTATATCGCCGGTGCTACACAGTTACCAACCAGGGGTTATCCCAATCAACAACCGCTCACACTACCTAGTGCTTGACTCCCTTTTGAGAGGAGCTTCCTGAGAACACTGGTTATATAAAGGATTTCACACATGCCCTGGACAGACACCTAGTTGTTGTTGTTTAGTGATCTTGGAGAATTAACTTTCAATGAACTATTCCAAGATCCTAAAACCTAAGCTTGTTGGTGCACCCTAGAAAAGAAAAGAGTGTAATTCATTTTAATTAGCATTGATTTTAGTTTGGCTTTATTACTCAAAAATAGGATATGGTCGTGCAACTAATGGTGTTATGACGCAACAAGAAGTAAAATGCACACCTAACAATCAATGCAAATGCATTATGTCCATGAAAACAGGGTATGCGTACTACGTGAATGCACAATTTCTTCTTCAATTGTTGAATGCAAATTTCCCTATATGAAGTCCTAACTATTACTCCAAAGCAAATCTAGATCTAATGCAAGTACAATGCAAAGTGCAAAATGCAATGCATGATGATAAGCAAATGTTTTTGGATTTTTTGAAAATAAAGAGATACAAAAAGCAAAAGAATGATTCTACCCACCCCAGACTCTGCAAGCACACATAAACAACATTCCAGCAAAGCACTAAGGCAAAAGGACTCTAATGCATTAATCTCAAACAAAAAATCAAAGATGCCATGACAAGAACTTTCCTAAAAGAAAAAAATTAGGCTAAAAAAACGTTTCTGGTCATAAACAGAGGTATTAACAGACTCAGGCAGTGCCAAAGGAGACTCAGCAACTAACAGAATTCACCCAGCAATCCAATATCTTCCACAAAAAAGTAAAAAATAGGGTATACGCGACTGTGCGCAGTGAACCCGCGTGTATACGCGACAATCCCAGGGGAAACCGCGTGTATACACGACTGTAAGTGACAAACCCACATAGAGGAAGAAAAAGATGCACAAATTCAAGGCAAACAGACAGGTTGAGACTAAATTCACACCAATCAGACTCTACCAGGCATACATGCCCCCATACCCAACACAGAAACAAGAGAGAGAGAGCAATTCAAATACATTGAATGCCGAGAAATCTACGCCCAAAGGACAATTACTAGGAACTCCCCAACAGAGTCGCCAATTCTGTTACAGAGAGAAATTCCTATGGCTTGGGGTACCACAACAGACAACTAGACTCCAAAAATCAATCTTTCCCAATATGCAATAGAAATAAAAACATCTAACACTAAAGGATCGAACCTCGTACCTTATTCCGGACGGTTGAAGTAGATCCCCGTTGAGCTTTCCAATCTTCAACTTGAATTGTTATAGCACGTCCTCAACAACAAGTAAACAATACAACCATACTATATTTCATGGTGTTAGATCTATTCTAGCATATATAATCAATAATGTAAAAGCATTTGACATATTCCAATGGATACAATATTCATTCAAATACACATTACTGGACAGGAAAAGATATTTCTATTAATATGAATCAGAGATTACAAGTGACAATCTCTGACGGCACGTCTGCGAACCGGAGAAACTGAATCCCCCACTTGGGCCTCCACCACCTCAATCCTCCATCACTCCAATAGCAAGCTTACTAGCAAAAGGAAAGCTTGGGAAGAACACAATAGTGCTCCAAGGGACAAAGGGATGTAGACTCAAGCATAAGTTCTAGCAACAATGGACTATAGTTTCGGTACTCTCAATTCTCTCCTATGCTTTCAATGTCTCAAGGGTTCCTTATATAGCTTTTCAAAGTGATACTGAAAGGTCAAATCCGTGTGATCTCAAGGCATATGGAAGGCCAAGAGTCATATGAGTCGGATCCAAGTCAAGGAACGCTCCAAAGGATTTTGGATTATGTACACATCCCGATGTACGCGACTATATAGGGAATATCCGCGTATGTACGCGGTTATCGGGGAAAAGGCCGCGTATATCATTTTTCTAATGTTTTTAGGGATGGTCAATGATACATCAAAAGACAAAAAGTGGTCCATAGGGGCTAATGAGTCTGTAGTGGGACAGGGGAAGGCCATACAATGTGTGATTCACCTAGGGTGGTGAAATCCGCTATAACACCAAGGATTTCACACACTCCCTGGACAGACACCTAGATGTTGTTGTTTAGTGATCTTGGAGAATTGACTTACAATGAACTATTCCAAGATCCTAAAACCTAAGCTTGTTGGTGCACCCTAGAAAAGAAAAGAGTGTAATTCATTTTAATTAGCATTGATTTTAGTTGGCTTTATTACTCAAAAATAGGATATGGTCGTGCAACTAGTGGTGTTATGACGCAACATAAGTAAAATGCACACCGTAACAATCAATGCAAATGCATTGTGTCCATGTAAATAGGGTATGCTACTACGTGAAATGCACAATTTCTTCTTCAAATGATGAATGCAAATTTTTCCTATATGAAGTCCTAACTAGTACTCCAAAGCAAATCTAGCTCTAATGCAAGTAAGATGCAAAGTGCAAAATGCAATGCATTATGATAAGCAAATGTTTTTGGATTTTTTGAAAATATTAGAGATGCAAAAAGAAAAAGAATGATTCTACCACCCCTAGACTCTGCAAGCACACATCAACAGCATCCAAGCAAAGCACTAAGGTAAAAGAACTCTAATGCACTAATCTCAAACAAAAAATTGAAAATGCAATGACAAGAACTTACCTAAAACAAAAATTTAGGCTAAAAAAAAACGTTTCCAGTCAGAACCAGAGGTCAAAACAGACTCAGGCAGTGCCAAAAGAGACTCAACAACTAACAGCATTCACCCAGCAACCAATTAAATTCCACAAAAAGGGAAAAATCCAGGGTATACGTGACTGTTCGCAGTAAACCCGCGTGTATATGCGAAAATCACAGAGGAAACCGCGTGTATACGCGACTGTAAATCAAAAATCCGTGTACAGGAAGAAAAGGTGCATAAAAACAAGGCAAACAGACAGGCTGAGACAGACTTCACTCCAATCAGACTCTACCAGGCATACATGCCCCCAGACCCAACACAGAAACAAGAGAGAAAGAGCAATTCAAATACATTGAATGCCGAGAAAATCACCCCCAAAGGACAACTACTAGGAACTCCCCAGCGGAGTCGCCAATTCTGTTACGGAGAAAAATTCCTATGGCTTGGGGTACCACAACAGACAGCTTTGACTCCAGAAATCAATCTTTCCCAATATGCAATAGAAATAAAATGTCTAACACTAAAGGATCAGACCTCGTACCTTATTCCGGACAGTTGAAGTAGATCCCCGTTGAGCTTTCCAATCTTTAGCTTGAATTGATATAGTACTTCCTCAACAACAAGTAAACAATACAAGCATACTACATATCATGGTGTTAGATCTATTCTAGCATATATTCTCAATAATGTAAAAGCATTTGACATATTCCAATGGATACAACATTCAATCAAATACACATCATTGGAAAGGAAAGATAGTTCTTATTAATATAAATCAGAGATTACAAGATAGATACAACCTCTAACGGCACGTCTGCGAACCGGAGAAACTAAATCCCCCACTTGGGCCTCCACCACCTCAATCCTCCATCTCACGATAGCAAGCTCACTAACAAAGGGCAAGCTTGGGAAGAACACAACAGTGCTCCAAAGGGACAAAGGGATGCAGACTCAAGCATAAATTCCGGCAACAATGGACTATAGTTTCGTTGCTTTCAATCTCTCTATATGCCTTCAATGTACCAAGGGGTTCCTTATATAGCTTCACAAGGGATAATGAAGGGTCGAATCTGAGTGATCTCAAGGCATATGGAAGGCCAGGAGTCAAATGAGTCGGATCCATGTCAAGGAAAACTCCAAAAGGATTTGGACTATGCACACATCCCGATGTACACGGTTATAGGGGTCAAACCCGCGTATGTACGTGGTTATTGGGGAAAAAGCCGCATATATCATCTTTTATATAGTTTTAGGGATGATCAAGGAAACATCAAAGGATAAAATATGGTCCATGGGGTCTAAATAGTCTGCAGCGGGACAGGGGAAGGCCATACAAAGTGTGATTCACCTAGAGTGGTAAAATCCGCTATAACACCAACCAAGTGGGAAGATTACTTACACTTGGTAGAGTTTGCTTACAACAATGGACAGCAGGCATCCTTGAGGATGAGTTCGTATGAAGCTTTGTATTGAAGAAGGTGTAGGACACCAGTGACTTGGGATAACCTAGTGAACAGAGTTGTGCTTGGACCAGAATTGCTAAAGGAAATGGAGCAAGAGGTTATAAAGATTAGGTAGAATCTGAAAGCAGCACAGGACAGACAGAAAATCTATGCAGATAAACATAGGGTGAATAGGGAGTTCAGTGTTGGGGATCATGTTTACCTCAGAGTGAGGGCAAAGAAGAGTTCCTTGAAGCTTGGAAGTTGTGCCAAGCTATCACCAAGATATTGTGGACCATTTGAAGTGCTTGAAAGAATAGGGCCAGTTGCATATAGACTTGCATTGCCTGCTAGCACTAGAGCTCATAATGTTTTTCATGTTTCTTTGCTTAAGAGATATGTACATGATCCTAACCATGTGATAAATTGGGATGTGATTTAGGTGGAACCCGAGGGAGAGTTCCGAATCGAGCCAATGCGCATCCTCGACAGGAAGGTCACAATGCTTTGGAATCGGGCCATAGGTCAAGTAAAGGTGCAATGGGAGCACTACGGACCTAAAGAGGCTACATGGGAGATGGAGGGTGCCATGCGGTTGGCACACCCATTTTTGTTCAATTCTGCGGAACACTGAGGCGGTACCAGTGTAGCATTTTGTTCAAATTTTGTAAAGCACTGAGGACAGTGCTATTGAAGGGGGAGGGGAATGTAACACCCCAGTTTTGACCCCATTGCATCAAATGTACATGATGTATATATTGTAATGAATCGTGGTGTGGAGCTAAAGGAAAAAGCGCCACCATCGATTTAGTTGTGCTATGTTTCGGTGAACGGAATCGTTGCTAATGGTCTATCGTGGTACACGTCATATATTAAGTTTTGTCATCATGTAAAAATGCATCTTTAATTAAATGAACCCAACCAACTATGTCAATGCAACCAAATTGAAAAGGGCATGATTATCCCAAGGAAAAGAGGGGAAAATTGTTAAAACTTGAACCAATGGGAATATGAGCCATGTGTCAGTTGTTAAACCCTTTTGACTTGCTCACCTTCCCTTGTCTTATCCAACTACTACCATTAAAATGTTCTACTGTTAGTTGGGGCAGTTATGGCTAGGGAGTGGAGTGTGGCAGGACTGTCAGTCCTTTCCCACACGCACACTCCACCAATAGGTTGACCCTCACGTTGGCAAGGAAAAACCACCATCACTCCAGGCGGACTCCCCATTCTCTCCACTACGCCATTTCTCTCCATTGTGGTTCATCCTCATGCATAGGCAGGGAATTGTTCATCCTCACGCAGGGACAGTAGTTCTATTCATTCTCACACATAGGATTTTTCCTGGTTTTTACTCACGCAGCGAGCTGGGAGCCGTGTTCTTTCACCCACGATTTTCCCTTGTGAATGAACCATTCAGGTTCTGAGTGTGCATGTTTTTCCATATGGATTTTGTGGATTGGGTGGTTGTATGTTTTCCTTACAGACTGATATGGCCATGTAATTTCTTCGTCACTTCAATGTTGAGATCGGGGCTGTTGTTCTTCCCTTGATTTGTGGTTGCTGCTGTTCTTCTCAAGATTCACAGGTTGCTGTGGTCTCCCTTACATTTTGGTTGTTGTGGATTGTATGAATTTGTTTTGGCCACGATAGGGCCAAGAACAACCCAGGAATTGTTTTCCTTGCCCAAGCTGTAAATCACTTGTGTGACTACGTGTATGTAGTGGTTGGTCTTTGGACTGTGTTGGGAGTAGGGATGGGGGCTTGGTTTGCTTGATAAACCTGGTGTGTTTGGAAACCACACAGATAGAACTAGAGGGCTGGCTTTCTTCTCCACAACCCATGAATAGCACTGGAAGGGAAGTTAGGGCCTAAGGGACTGTGTAGCAAAGAAGGGACTGATTCCTTGTGTTGGGTGTATGTGGGTGTCTTAGAAGCCAGGCTAGTTCTGGTGTAGGTGTTCCTAGCTCTGTAATGGGATCACCAGCTTAGCATTTAGCCTTTCCCAACTCTTTTATGACCTGATAAACCTGACCATGTTGGTTTGGATATCCGGTTGATGGCCTGATAAACCCAATTGTGTTGGCTTGGATGTGTTTTGTGTATCCTTGGCTATGTGTAAGCATGCATGTTCCTTATTCCTTAGGGAATCATGCCCAGCTCGGGGGTGGCCGTGTTGCTGAGAGATTAAGGAGCACACCCGCCTATGGTTGGGTGGAACATTACAGCGACGTAGCTGGTTGCGGGATGATTTCTTTATGAGATAAGTAATCTTGTCTATTTTACTTCTGCAATCATATTTACTGTTAATGATTATGATGAACATGTTGAATGCTTGTATGAACGTATGTTGCTTCCACTGTATGATAGATAATCATGTATGCATGTTGTAGTTCAAAGCATTTTGTTTCAGCATTTTATTTACATACATGTTCATGGGGTGGTGACCCGGATGGTTAATGTTATGGTGGCGTCCTCTTCGTCGGTCAGAGGGTCGGGGACGCTACAGAACAGTATCTAGAATGGGAGAACCCATGAAAGGGCTTCTTCGGAGTAGACTTGTTGGAAGTGATCATGTGTTGCCCACTTGATTTCTTCGAAGTCTTTGGTAGTTTGGCCATGGACCTGGACTTCTTTGACTGCTTTGAAATTTTTTTGCCCCTTTACATGTTTATGAAAGAAGCTTGTGTTTTGATCTCCAGCTTTTAACCATAAACACCTAGATTTCTGTCTGATATTTTCTTCTTCTAACTTGTAGGCCGCGTGGAGGGAGTGGTGTAAGGTAGCTTCTTTTTCCAGATTGGCGAGATCTCGGGGATGCTCTTCCAGGGAGAGTTGATGGTTTTCCAGATTGACTTGCACTTGCATCCGAGCTGCGGAGAGGGATGGGAGGGACTTGGCCCAAATTTTGAGATCTTTTTTGAGTCTTCTTAATTTTTCTTCCCAGAAAAAGAAGGCGGAACCAGAAACAGGGACAGCCCAGCTTGAGGCTATCAGGTCCATGAATCTTACTTGGTAGATCCAACAGGGGCTAAACCTAAAGGGGATGGGGCCAAGGTTTCTTTCTTCTGTGAGATCTAGCAGGATCGGCTTGTGATTTGACATGCTGAATGGGAGGATCTTGGAATCGGATCTAAAACCAAAGGTAGCGAAGGAGTGGTGAATGAGAAATCGATCTAGTCTGGCGGCAATGTGGCCTGGCCCTATTCTGCGATTCATCTAGGTGAAGTTTCCCCGGGTAGGTTTGATGTCCTCGAGATCCCAGTTTCTCATGATATCCTCCACCGTTTCACGAAGAGGATCTCTGACGATTGAACCCCCTTTTTTTTCCTTGACACTCAGCGTAATATTCAGATCCCCGGCAAGAATGATGTTATCCAGGTTTTGGGAGGAGAGGCTATCGTGAATACTCTGCCAGTAGGATTTTTTTTCCATATAAAGTACATGAACGTAGATATTGAAAAGGCTTAGCTGAATACCAGAGTCTTTATGAAGGAGAATGGACATGATCTAGTGAGTGTTTGAAATAGATGAAATAAGATCAAAGGAATCTTTTCTCCAGAGGGTACCAAGACCCCCAGAGGCGCCTCTAGCGCTGACCACAAGGCCTTCACTAAATTTCCAAAAGAATGGGGCTGACTGAAGGAAGAAGGCCTCCTCCATTTTTGTCTCCTGGATCAGAAGGATGTTCGGGCTAGTAGTGCAGATTAGGTCTTTCATAGACTCCATCTTTTTCTTGCTGTCTAAACCTCTGCAATTCCAGGAAAAAATCTTCATTACTTACCTTTTGGGGTTTTGGTAGCCCCTTTGGGCTGCCCTTTTTGTCCCATATTTATGGAGCCTAGCATGGTTTCGAGAGTGACTTGCGAGCCTAATAGCTTATCCTTGTAGGTGGCTTCTTCTCTTCTTTCCTTGTCCGTTTTCCTTCCCTGTTTGCCTTTCTTTTTTGAGGGAGAGGGTTGAAGATGAATTTCTCCTTCTTCATCTTCCGACAGCTCTTCCTCAGAGGATTGGATCGGAGATGCTGGGGGGCTATTCCCCTCCTGATTATTTCCAAGGGGCATGGGGTTGGGTGGATCCTGGATCGGGCTTACAGGGTCTTCTTCTTCTGGCTCCGAGGCTTCCTCAGTGATTGGAGGGGCATCATTTGCAACAAGGTTAGGAATAGGATTAGAAGATGCGACCGAAGTTTTAACAGGTCCGGGTTTCTCGGCTTTTTCAGGAGGCAACCTTGGATTAGGTTTTGATCTTTTTGCTTGGATCCATCCTTCTTCAGGATCTTTTTCAGTGTCTGAAGGTTTCTTGGGACAGCTTTTTTTGGAAGTGGTCGTATTCATGGCAGTGACGACACTTGAAAGCCAGTTGTTCATAATCCAGTTTTTGAAAATGGTGCCATTCCCCTATAACCAGTTTGATTGCTTCAGGAAGCCCTACTTCCAAATCTACTTCAGCGCAAATGCAAGCACAAGAGTAATTGTCTTTAGGGTGAGCCTTATCAATATACTTCCCCAGCTTGTTTCCAATGGATTGCATGGAGGAAGCAGTCTAGTAGTGGATCGGGAGGTTTGGGAGGCGAACCCAAACCAGGACTGCTTTAGGGACGTCGATGGCAGGATCAAAATCCAGGTTCCATCTGTTCAAGTATAATCCATATGGACCCATGAAGTATGGTCCGCTTCGAATAATCAGATCTCGATCTTCTTTAGCAATGAATTCAAAGAGAAAGAATCCCCTGCTGACTGCATAGCATGTGATGCTATTCGAGATGAGGGGTCTCCAGTTTTTTGAATCCAATTATCTGTAGTCTTAGGAGAGGGCTAGAGACTTGTAAAATGGCCCACTAATGCCCGATCTGCCAGTGAGATGGCAACCTGCATGGGATGTAAGGGGGGCAGATCAATGGTAGGAACCTCATCAAGCCTCTTTATGAATTTGGGGATCGCAGACTAGGGCACAACCTTGGATCTTCCTGTGATTAAAGCTTTGAAGGCTTGGATCTTGGCATTGGGGCCTGGAGGAGGCTGCTCACCATCGGCCGGTGTGTCCGGCCGTCTCCCAGGAATCGCACGGAGGATGAGCCCACGGGGGGCACGAGACCTTTCAAACCCGCCCAGCAGGGCAGTCAGAGGAGCAGAACGCCCATGAGGGGCCCGTTAGAGGTCAGCGAGCAGGTCAAAGATCAGAGCAGCCAAACCCTAGCCACGCAGCCAACCCCGAGCATAACGCTTCCTCCTACATGCACACTCTTATTAGCCTATGGGTTTTACTCACTAACATGCTAAAGGAATATATCAAAGGATATAAGTTAACATAGTTCCTAGGTTTTGCAGCAAATAATCTTTATTGAAGCACACCTTTTATTAAACAATTAATAGTTGTGTTCCTATTTGTTGTCTTAGCCTTAGGTTCTTCTCATCCTTAGACATGTTTTTTAACCAATAGAATACAAACACTAAAGACAGAAACTTGTTGCTATGCAACTCCACCTTTTTTTTTCTTATAATTTGAAGTGTATTTTAAACTAACACATTTACTTTTGAATTATTCAATAAACCCTTTTTACTCCTTTGAATCTTCTCAGCTAATATATTTAATTTAATAGACAATTGAGTGACTTTTACCAATAAACATTCTCCATCCTTTTTATTTCTTTAATGTTTTTAACGTTTAACCATTTCCATCTAAATTTAATATTTTAATTATTTTCTTTTTTCTTTTCAATAAAAGTATTTATTTATTTTATTTTTTGTCTTATTTTTCTCAACTTTATCCCAAGCATTTTTATCTTTAATCATTACATTTAACTACTAATTTTTAATTTTCTATTTATACTATATTGCACTCTTTATTTTTATTGTGCTATAGTTACAGTCTCTAATGATCCTCATTATGGATGAAAGATGCAGCTAAAATGCGTTGGTCACTACTAAATTTATACCCAATGCAAATCCATAAGCTTGCACACACCCTTACACACAATGATTGAACACCGTGGAAACATTCATGAGAAAATTTTATAAATATTGCTTTAAATTTATAAAAAATAATACTTCTAAACACAACTATTACAATTTTACGAAACTTGCAATCACTTTCATGCTATGCTGATTTTTGTTTACTTTTGAAAGCAAATTCATTCAAGAGGGACATAGCCTTTGCAATGGAACTTGTTTATCAAAACTTGTGTTTGATTATAATATTTTTTAATTCATTACTTAATTCTAAGTTAATTTTAAATATCAAAATACCATCCTTGTTTTGAGAGTTTAAAAAACTATCAAACTTAATTTAATGTTAATTTAAATATTAAAATATTATTCTTGTTTTGAGAATACGAATAGTCTAAATAATCATTTTAATAGTAATTATTAAGTTAATTTTAAGTTAACTTTTATCAATTTTTTTTTAAAGTGGTTTAGAACCTCTAGAATAGAAATCAAGATTGGCTACATTCACGTTAATAATTTTAAGGGGTCCATCTAAAGAGGCCTCACCCTATCAACTCCAATTTTTTATATAAATTTGTTTTTTTTTGTTATTTTAAATCTTTTTATAAAATTAATTTTGATTTCTCTTTCATAACAAAAGAATCTTAACGATAACAATCGGTCGTTTGCTAAAGTAACATTATTTTTTTTCTGGAGACTGCGCGCTGTTGAGAGTGCCTGCACGTTCTGCTGAGCCTGCGAGTTGCTGAGAGGGTGTGCAACTATGGCGGCGCCTGGGGGTAGGGAGCCCGCCCCCCCCCCGTTCGAGTTCGGAGCAGGATGCCTTCAGAAGGCTCCTTTCTAATAGAGGGAAGAAATCTACTAGCCTGGTGATTCCGAAATTCATTAAAAAGCTGGAGGAAATCCCCGAGATCGCCCTTCCTGAAGAAAAACCAATGAAAATTGCCCTGTCTCTGGCTAAACGAGGTCTAGTGGGTCAGTTCATGGGTCTCTAGCCATCCACCAAGACCACAGATGACTGGATACAGAGGAACTGAAAGCCAAACCTGAAACATGGGGTAACCTGCTACCCAGTAGGGAGAGGGTTTTTTGTCTTCGAATTCATATCAGAAGAAGAGCGGGACTTGATTTTTAGAAATGGCCCCTACTTCATGGGGACGTAGGGCCTTTACTTGAACAAATGGTCGCCGGACTTTGACCCCACAGTTGATCTTCCCAAAGAGGTGCCGGTGTGGGTCAGGCTCCCCAATCTCCCGCTGCATTGCTGGGACTACGAATCACTGCAGAGAATAGGGAACGGAATCGGCCGATTCATTGACAAAGCCGACAACAAAGGACAATATACATGCGCCAGAATCTGTGTGGAAGTGGACCTTGAAGCCGGCCTCCCGGAGGCAGTAAAGCTATTAGTTGGATCTTGGACCCATTACCAGAAACTGGACTATGAGCACCTGCCATTCAAGTGCAGAAATTGCCAAGAGCACGGCCATTTCCAAAGGCACTGCCCCAAACTAGCCGAGGAGAAAGAAGATGTGGAAGGCTGGCAGAAAGTTAAGAAAGGGAAAACCCCCAACAGCACCAAAAGCAAGGAGAAAGCGACCCATGAACCAACAAAGGGAGACAACTCAAAATCCAGCCCTCAAGGAAGCCCCAATGAAGCCCAAACTCCTACCAGCGCTCCAGAAAAGGAAGAAGTTAGGGCATCTCAAGGCCCAATCAGCTCGACCCCCCACCCTGCTATCCCCAATCCGTCAAAAGAACCCATAATTCTGGGATCAGAGACAGGAGCCGAATCATTAGAGGAAGGAGACACCGAAATGAGCAGCTCGTCAAGCACCCCAGATCAACCAAAGCGGGGATGGAAATCTGAGAAGAAAAGAATGGAAGAGCAATCCTATAAGGATGTGGTCCAAGGCTCATAGCATACCATCCCAGAAATGATGAACACCAGATCCAGGATGAAAATTGGGAAAACCCCAAAAGGGGGTCCCCCTCCTCATCCAGGTAAATAATGCAGTACGTCTCCTGGAATTGCAGAGGACTCGGCAGCACCATAAAAGAAGAAGCCATAAGAGATTTAGTAAGAACAATGATGCCGAAAGTCCTCCTAATCCAGGAGACGAAGTTGGAGGAGGAGGCTCTTCTCCAAGCTAGTAACGCATTCTGGAAGAAAGGCCCGGGAAGGGCTATAAGTGCAAGAGGAGCTTCAGGAGGACTGGCAACGTTCTGGGACTCTACAAATTTCGGTCTTGTAGAAGAAGAAAGAACCACTCACTGGTTATTCACAAAGCTACTCCACAAAGAATCCGGCCACCCTGTAAGTATTTTTAATATGTATGTTCCTGTTTTGCATGCTGAGAAAAAAGAGTGCTGGGACTCTTTAAAGATTTATCTCAACCAGCATAACCCTAAAAATTTAATAGTTGCCGAGGACCTAAATGTTACTCTTGCTTTGGCTGAGAAAAGAGGGGGCTCGATTGTCCGGGACCCTGCAAGAGAATGGGCGGAAGACTTGATGCTGGACTGGGATCTTGAAGATATCATCCCAGACAGTGGAAAATTTACTTGGTCCAACAAAAGATTAGGGCCCGACCATATTGCTGCTCGCCTCGACCGCTTCCTTATCCACTCCTCTTTCCTTACTCTTGGGCTCACGGCAAACTCCAAGATTCTCCCGCACTACATTTCTGACCATAAGCCTATCTCGCTTTCCCTCTTCCCAGTGAAAAAGTTAGGTCCCATTCCCTTTTGGTTCAGCCCAATCTGGGTAAATCTAGAAGGCTTCCATGATATTGTGTCCAACTCCTGGAAAGCTCCTGTGTTCGGCTCCCCCTTCTATGTTTGGGAGAGCAAACTCAGAAGACTAAAAGACGATCTGAAAGATTGGGCCAAAGGCCTTAGATCCCCTACGGATGAAAGGAAAAGAGCTCAGAAGGCTCTGGAAAGGCATCAATGAGTTTTGGAAGAGTCCCCGGTCACCCTTGTCTTGCTTAATCAGGAAGTGGAACTTCAAAGGAATTATCACAAAGCTTGCAGAGATGAGGAAATTTACTGGAGAACCAAGTCAAGAACTCTATGGCTCCAAGCTGGAGATAAAAACACAACTTTTTTTCATAAACAAGCTTAGGCCAGGCAACTCTACAACTCCATCAATGAAGTTCAAATACAAGATCATGTTCTAACTGATTTTAATGAAATCAAGGAGGCTGCCCACTTTTAATTCAAAAATCTCTATGCTGCTCCAGATTCGGATCCGGTAGACCCTAAGTCCTACCCTCTATCAGAGATTCCAAAATTAATTAATGATGAGGATAACCAGCTGCTGAATAGCCCTGTAAGCATCCGGGAAATCAAGAAATCCCTCTTTAAAATGGATCCGGACAAAGCTCCTGGGCCGGATGGTTTTACAGCCCGCTTCTTCATATCTTGCTGGGACATCATCAAATCTAATTTGTACAGAATGGTTAAGAAGGCTCAGAATTGCTCCAAGCTAGGGGGCAGCACCAATTCCTCATTCTTGGCCCTCATCCCAAAAGAAAAAGGTGCCAGGAACTTCAGCAGATTTAGGCCTATATCCCTTTGTAACACGGGGTATAAAATCATTACCAAAATTATGGCTAACAGGCTCAAAAAATTCCTGCCACATTTGATCCCGGAAAATCAAGGAGGGTTTGTGAAAGGTAGACAAATCCTGGACAATATTATTCTAGTCCAAGAAGCCATTCACACCAGCTATAAAAAAAAGGAAAAGGGCATGGTTGTCAAGCTAGATCTGGCTTGTGCCTTTGACAGAGTCAGGCACGATTTCCTTTTTGTAGTCATGAGCAATTTTGGGTTCAATCAGAAATTTATTGCCTGGGTTAAAGCTTGCATTTCAGCTCCTTGGATTGCTCTGTTGGTCAATGGCCGACCCACCAGCTTCTTCAGGGCCTCAAGAGGCCTGAGGCAAGGCTGCCCTCTTTCCCCAGTGCTCTTTGTTCTCCAAGCTGCTGTTCTAAGCTTCCAACTGAACAGGAAACTTCAAAATAGAGCTCTCTCAGGCATCAGAGTAGTCCCAAAGGTTAAAGATGTCAGCCACGCCCAGTTCGCGGATGATACCCTGCTTTTGGGTGCTGCCAATCTCAGTACAGCGAGCAATTTCAAAGCAGAACTGGACTTCTACAAGAACAACTCCGGAAGTGAAATAAATTATCAGAAAAGCAAGATTTTTGGGTGGAATTGTACTCCCCAGGAAATGCTGGAGATATCCCGAATTCTAGAAATGGATGGCCTTACAGCTTGGGATACCTTTACATATCTGGGCATTCCAATTTTTAGAGTCTCACCTAAAGTTATTCATTGGATGCCCATGCTGGACAAGCTGAAGAACAAAATCCACGTGTGGGGAGCAAAATGGCTCAACAAAGCTGGGAAAGTAATCCTTATGAACTCGGTCTTGGCCAGCCTTCCCATCTACCAGTGTTCTGTTCTTCTAGCTCCCAAATCCATAACAAACAAGATAAATGAGCTGCTCCATCGATTTCTCTGGGAGGGTGGCAGAAACAATGAAAGGAAGTTGCATCTAGTGAGCTGGGACAAGGTAACCAAGTCAAAAATGGAAGGGGGTCTTCAGATCCGAGATGTGTCCACCCAAAACCTTGCCATGGGTGGCAAAATTCTCTGGAATATGATTACCGGAAAAAGAACATGGAGCAAACAAATTCTCAAGAAAAAATACTTCACAGGAGATAAAGAAAGATGCTTGGAAAGAGCCACGAAAGTGCAGAAAGGATCTCCGATCTTCTCGCTCTGCAAAAAGGCTATCCCGCATTTCATCTCTAAGCTCACCTGGATCCCAGGAAATGGTGAAAAAATCCACATTTGGGATGACTCCATACTTGGCGACCAACCTCTTAATGGAGTCAGCGACCTGGGGAAAATTAAAGATTGGCTCACTGCCAATAATCGCAACACCATGTGGGATATTTCATCCTGGAAAAATGATGAAAACGAAGCCTGGGATCAGTGGAATTTGGGTGATTACCCAATCGAGCTTCAGGAGGAAGCGTTCAAATTGCTGGATCACCTGCAGGGAAAATCGCCTTTAAATTCCAGAGCAAGAGACAAATGTGGCTGGGGCTCTCGATCTGGAGTTTATACTGTTGCTGCAGGCTACGTTGCAATTCTGGAAATGCCGTGGGTGCCTCCAGATTCTGGGCCATGGAAAGGTCTCTGGAATTATCAGTCCATACCAAAAATTGACATATTCATCTGGACCATGCTCCATAACAGAATCCTGACCACCGATAATCTCAGAAGGAAAGGCTGTCCGTTGCCTTCACGTTGCCCTCTCTGCTGCCGCGCTGAGGAGAACGTAGAGCATCTTTTTCTCTGCTGCGACTTCACCAAGGAAGTCTGGAAAGCCATTCTCTGGCCAAACGCTGTCAATTTACCAGATTCAACCATGGAACTCATCAGCTGCTGGTCTTCCCTTTCTCCTTTTGACTTAAGCAAAAAAAATCTTCTCAAGACCATGTGGATGTGGATCCCCAAATTTGTTTGCTGGAAAGTTTGGCTGGAGAGGAATAATAGAGTCTTTAAAGAGACTAGCAGACTTCCTATCCAAGTGGCCGTAAAAGCTAAGATAATGCTTGCTGAAGCTCTAAACTCTAAACCAGATTTAAGCAACATGGCACCCATCTCTGCTGAAGAAGAGCGTTGGATGAAGGAGTTTCATTTGAACACTCAAAGCCAGGAAACCAGCAAACCGCTACAAAAGGAGAATTGGGAAATTAGACTTGAAGAACAAGAATTCATTAAGTGGAGATCAGCTCTCGACGAATGGTGTCTCTTCTTTGACGGGGCCTCGAAAGGGAATCGCGGTCAAGCTGGGGGAGGAGGCATCATCCTTGAACCTTCCGGCATCCGTCATCTGTCCTATGCTTGGGGACTTGGCCTCGCCTCCAATAACTAAGCTGAGTATCTGGCTTTGTGGCAGGGACTCAGTCAAGCGAGGAAGCTGAATATTCAAAGGCTCAATGTCTTCGGCGATTCTAGGCTGATTATTAAAGCTCTTCGCTCTAAGAAAACGCCAAAAGATATCAATCTCGCCCAAGTTTACAGGAAAATCCTTCTTCTTTTATCTCATTTCAGAACTGTCAAAGCCTTTCATGTTCTAAGGCATTTAAATGGCCTGGTGGATGCTGAAGCCAATCGGGGAACTCGGCTGAATAAATGCCAGCTGATAATCAATGAAGAAATTTCAATCGTCATGATCCCCTAAGGATTAAGCTGACTATGGCTGTTAGAAGTAGACCAGTAAATTTGAATGAGGCTAAATTGATGAGGTTCAACACAACTCTTGTATCAGGTAGCAAGATGAAGAGGAAGCCCAGGAAAGATCACTGGAAGAAGCATTGTAAGGCCCAGGCAACCCTTTTGCTAGATTTTCAATAAAATTCTATCCATTTTCGTAAAAAAAAAAAAAAAAAGAATCTTAACTACATGAAATGTTAAATTTTAAGCTAAAAATAAATATTTTAATTTTTAATTTTTAAAGTTAAGAATAAATCTTTTTAATCTTAAATAATTTTATTTAATTTTAATTTTATCAATATTGTTATAATAAGGTTTGAACACATATTCATTATGATAAAATATAAATATTTTTAATCTTGTAAAATGTAATGTTTGATTATATAAATTTTAAAAATGTCACACTATTTAATTGATTAATGTTATGAAAAAAATAAAATAAAGATTTGATATATATATATTATCCGAGTGGAATGGATAGAAATTAAAAGTAAAGATAATGACTAAACACACACAGTTATAAATGTTTTACTTGAGATCGATTTTTCATATGAAGGCACAACTCACTGTGCTTTCATATCCAGATAGAAAAGGCACATCTCGCCGTGCCTTCGTATTTAGATAAAACCCCAAGGTAGTTGTAAGTTTCTTCAGAGTGTGATTTGATCAATTTCATATATGGTAGAAGTATAATGAAGGATATTTATTAAGAATTTTAAAAAATAAATGTTAATATTTACGTCGAAAGCCTCCTATTTCAACATAGGTAGGTCCTGGGTTCTAGAATTTTCAAATTTTTTAATTAAAACTATTTTATATGGACTGGATTGAAAATAATGCGAATATTCTTACGAGTCACGTTCAATAAAGGAAGGCTCAATGTTATATATGCTTGAAACTTAAATTTTCAAAAATATTGTTATGTCTATTAATCTCTTTCTCAAAAGCAAGTAATGCCGAGTTGTGACATATTTTAGATTTATTTGTTCAATTGATTATTATCTATGAATCATCATAAACATTTAAATTTGTCAAACCTTTAACCTTTATTCTTTGCAAGTTCGAGAAAAATCCATAGAATTTATAGCTCAACAAAATTGTTAGCCACTCTACCCAACTCTGTTTTAAACTCTACTAAGTCTCGTTCCAAGATTAGGATCATTCCACCTGCACCACAAAGTCCTCTCTGCTCATATGCTGCTCCATCAAAAAATGCTTATGGGTAATCTTTAAACTCTAGAAAATGTGGATTCCTACAATTAGTTCTAGAGACATCTTGCAGAAAGAAGCTCAACATAATTTTTCTCTCAATTGCACAAGAAAAGGGCGACTCATCCTTATATTCAAATAGGATTCTATTCCTCCTCGTCCATATATTCCAAATTACCATTATTGGAAGAGCTCTAAACTCTTCAGTTATCTTGTTACTACACTAGTTCCAAAGACATTCTTCCATCGTCCTACCATTCCAAACTCTTTTAACTTCATTTGGGATTGCCATATCCTTCCAAATTTGTTTTGCAAATATGTATTCTATTGCTAAATGACAATTAGATTCCTCAGCCTCTTTGCATAAGCTGCGTATAATAGGTCCAACCTAGTTCCTTCTTAGCATTTTTACAAAATCTACCTTAAGACAATTTAGGGTTTTAGTCGATTTTTCTATCCATGAACTCCATGAACCGACCTCTTCTTGTCACCGCATCCCATCACTATATATTCATATTTTTCTCCCTTCATATTACTAGGCAAAATGTCTTGATGATGGATCATGTTTTGGATTCGAAACGTCGATATACAATGTTGAATACTGTGGTTTTTTCGATTCCTCCTGAAATATGAACAACATGAAAATTTTACTCTTCATCTGACATTGTAGCGTCCATATATAATTCCACCACTATTGTTGTGGTGTTCCCTCAAATTCCATATCCATCAAAACATTGTAACCATCCTTGGGCATATACTGCCCATTGATTGCCCCGATCCATTTAAGCTTGTCATTGCTGTTAGAAAGTTTGACATGATTTTTCCTTAGATTTCCTATGTACGTGTTCCACACCTCAAGATCGTCTCCACTAATGCTCAGTTGTTCAACTCTTATCCAATCTTGGTTCCAACTCTCACTACATGTACCAATATTCGTGAGCGAGTGAATTTTCAAATCCTCCAACTTCTGTATAATCCTTTGCAGAAGAGCATGCCCATACCACTTCCCACCCACGGGTCGATGCCCAATCATACATTTGATCCACTCCCAACTTGCCATGCTATCTTGTCCCCTATGATATGATAAGCATTTACTGTTGTTTTCTAGATATTTGACATATTGCGTACAAATTTAGTACTAGACTTTCTTAACCATTATAAAACTGTCATAGGATAGATGTATTTTCGAATCACAATATCAACCCAAAGACCGATGGCTTCTACAATCCTCCAAATACTTCTAGTTGCTAAAGCTTTGGAGAAAAGAATTGTGTTTTTAACTCCCAACCCTCCCCATTCTTTTAGCTTTGTGATATTATGCTATTTAGTCCACTCATAGCTCTTTTTCTCATTCCTCCCAGACCATAAAAAATGCACACAAATGGAAGCCAACTTATTTAAAATTCCACATGGTATCCATGCTATAAACCAATAAACATGTATCACTGATAATACTTCCTTGATAAGAATAATTCTACCCCCTTTCAATATCAAGCACAAACACCAAATTGCAACTCTTTTTTCACATTTTTTTAACATCCAGTGCCAATCTTTTAGTCCATAGTCTTGTGGTTTTAGGAAAAAACCCAAGTATTTCAACCCATATTCAAAGAGAAAATCCTCTATTCCCAATAGGTTTTTATATGCAGTAGTCTCTTCAACATTCATCTCTTCCCCAAGAAGTAAGGACTTACTAGAGTTCACTTTTATTCTAGACGCTGCATAGAATAAGCTCAAAATATTTTCCATCTTTTCACCATATTGTCATGAACCATAACAAAAAATAAACACATTGTCTACAAATAGAAGATGCGTCAATCTCAAGAGTCTTCTAATTTTCACACCTTTCCATTTTCCTTAGCTTAGATTAGTTCTCTACTTAAGCCTTCAACAACCAATACAAATAACAAGGGTGGTAGGGGCATCCTTCTCTAATCCCTCTTCCAGCTCTAAAACAAGGAAAAGCTTTCCCATTGATAAACATAGAGAAAGAGACAAAGAATAGACAACCCATTATCCAACTAACAATAGAAGGACATAAACCTACCCATTAGAGGAAATTTGGATGAAAAATGGTCCTCCCAACCCTAATTCAATTTCCATGTCATCATGTATGATCCAATCAAAATTCTCAAAACTTCAAGAGGCTCATACAAAAAAATTGGAAGGAAAAAACTAATTTTTTAGATTGTATTTTCAACTTATATCCATGCATATTTACTCAAATTTCAAGCGGGAGCACTTGTTGGATGTAGAATTAAATTCTGCATCCAATGAGTACCCAACTTAACATCATCTACATCATGAAAAATTGAAAATACATAAAAAAAACATGTTTTTCTCTCTTTAAAAACATGTTTTTTTTTCTTCGTGATGTGGATGTTGTTAAAAGTATGCAAATTGGGTACTCGCTGGATGCAAAAATTCATTCTGCATCCAACTAGTGCTCTCGCTTGAAATTTTGGAAAACCTACAAAGTGATAAGTTGAAAATACGGTTCAAAATAATAGTTTTCTCTCTCTCTCTCTCTCTCTCTCTCTACGATTATTTTATTATTTTCCTGAGGATTTCCTTAGAAAGACCATTTTTCATCCAAATTTCCTCTAATGTTGAGTTAAAATGAGTCTCAGATAGACCTAGCTCACACAGTCATAAGTCTTATAAGTTGATTTTAATGATTGTTGCTCTCATCTTTTTAGTCTTTATTGTATGGAGTCCCTTCTGAGTAGTTCTAATGGATTTATGGATCTGTCTCCCATCGATAAATTTGAATTATTCATCGGAAATATGATCTAACAAAAGGACTTTGATTCTTCTTTCCATTTTTTTGCCACAATCTTATATATACTATTACAGAGGGATATCGGTCTAAACTCAGAGAAATATTTGGGAGAATTTGACTTCGGAATTAGAGAGACAAAGGTTGCATTAAAGGATTGCAGCATATTACCTTTAACTCTAGTTTGTTCAACAACTCTTTGAACATCCTCCACCACTGTATCTTTCATTCCTCTATAAAACTCTATAGGAAGGCCATTTGGACCTGGGCTTTTGTCATTCTAAAGATTAAGGATTGCACTTTTTAGTTCTTCTTTGGACACTCCCTTCGAAAGTACTTCATTATCAACTATGGTATGAAATCAGTTATGGGTTGAATTCAACCTTTCTTGATAGTCAACTATGGATTGAAGTCAACCTTTCTTCAAAGTCACTCAACCCTTCTAAAAATGTGGTAGTGGTGTCTTAATATGTCAAACAATGGTCAGCCATGTTCTTCTGCTTGTGACAACCATGGTCAATATCAGCCATGTTCTCTTTGTTATGTCAACCATGATGTAGTAAATTCAATCATGTCTAAACAATGGTCAACCTTGGTTTAACGTTAACTATGGATTAAAGTCAACCATGTTAAAACATGGTATACATAATTGAACATATATTATTATTATTCTTATTATTTTATCTATTTATTTATATTAATTATTTTCTATATGTTCGCATTTATAAAAAAAAATTTGTTTATTTTTTTATAATAATAATATTAATTGCCCCGAGAGGCGCTCTACAGTCCAGTATGGGGGAGATCTTGTAATGTGATGTAATGTTAGTAACGTTACATAGATGTCTGCCATAAAAAATAAATTTTTAATTATCTTTCAAAATAAACGTGGGCTACAAAAACAACCTAATATGGGGGAGATGTTGTAATATTCCTACCTAACAAAACAATAAAAAATAGAAAATGTAATTATCAGCCAAAAAAAATGTCGGTGACAAAAACGACACTATATGGGGGAGATGTTGTAATGTTTCTACTTAACAAAATAATAAAAAATAAAAAATTGAATTATCAGCAAAAAAAAATGTTGGTCATGCACATGGTTTTAAAACCATGTGCAAGACCTCCTAAACATCCCATGGTTTTATAGTACATGGTTTAGGAGGGCCTTACAAATGGTTTTAAAGCCATGTGCAAGGCCTCCTAAACAACTCATGGTTTTATTGTACATCGTTTAGGAGGTAGTTGAAAATGGCTTTAATACTATGTGCAGGGCCTACTAAACAACCCATGATTTTAGGAGGGCCTTGCACATGGTTTTAAAACTATGTATGGGGGAGATGTTATAATGTTCTTTCTTAACAAAATATAAAAATATAAAAAATATTATATATCAGCCATAAATAGTATTAAATATTAATAATAAAAATATTATATGTGGACCTTAAATAAAAAGATGTGTTTGAATCACACTAATAGTTGAATGCAATACTTAAGAAGAGCTTTGCACCTCGAAATATTTGATCCACCTCGGTACTTGATAGAGCCTAGGATTTGGATCTATGCTGGTAATACATCATTCCTTCCCCGCATGTCGATCACCAACTAGCAAGTCATATTAATAATTAATAATATGGCTTATATACGTCGATCGCTTTATATCAACCATTTTTAAATATGTGGTTATGATTGATATACATCGATCAACATATATACGCCATATCATTAATTATTAATATAACTTTCTAATATATAAATAAAACATAAAAATATTTTTAAGATTAATTTTAAATCAACTCATAGAAAAATTATAGTTTTAAGAAAATAGTCATTCTTCATTTCCCAAAAAAAAAGCAAAGTAATTTTATGATTGATTTTATATTAACTCCTAAAATATCTAGTGAAGGAAATAATCATTCTTAAAACTATAATTTTTAGAAAATTATTCCCCCCTCTACCTAGAATTTTGGGTGGTTCTTAGAAGAAATAGGGAAAAAGATTATCCCTAGGGTCGATACCAACAGGAATGTATAAACCAATGCTTCCATATATTCGATCGTAATTTACAATTATGGATATAGCTTTCATACTAATATTGATTAGAGAAGAAATAAGAGCAATATCATTACCACTTGATTCTTAGTAGTTGGATCTCCCACTTTTTGGAATGCTCCAAATTCTACTCAAGCATCCAAATTCGGGTCAATACCAACAAAAACATCTCTGAATAGGGTTCTAGCACCATGCTAAATGTGTCTAGAAAAGAAAAGGAGAGAAAATGTAGCATGTCCGAAAGTAAACCAACCCCTTGGACTACTATGAAAAACACCATCGGATTTTAGAGTAGCACGATCTAATTCAAAAATTTTACCTAATTGAGCACGTCTAGCATATTTTTTTACTATAGCAGGATCACCAAAACTAACCCTATCAAGTCCACCACCATAGAACTCAATAGTTACACCTACTTGTTCAACACTATGCTTTGATTCTGCCCTCCTAAAAGGAACATCGACTTTCACAATTCCTTCTTTTTCTACCAGAACTACTGGAAATGTTTCGAAAAAGGTAGGCATACGACATACACAAAGCTTATTCCCCTTCTTATCTTTGAATATAGGGTGTGTTAACCAACCAACAACTATTCCATCTCCATTGTCCATCACACCTTCTCTGAATAACCCCCCCTTAGCTGGATTATTACCAATGTAATCATAAAAAGCGAGTTTCTTGGGAATTTTTGACCAGGCTTCCAATAGGCTCAAATTTTCGGCCATACCGACACGAACCCATCGATCTATTTCTTGTTGAAAGTATCCCTAATCCCATTGGTAACGAGTGGGACCAAAAAATTCGATCGGAGTAGTTGCAGAGCCATACCACATGGTTCCGACAACACCAAAAGTTACAAAAAACACAGCAGTAATACTGATGGATAGGACTGGTTCAATATTCCCCATGCGTAATCCTATGTACAAAAGTTGGGGAGGACGAACACTGAGATGGAATAGACCTGCTAATATACCCAATATACCTGCTGCAATATGATGAGAAGTTATTCCTCCTAGAACAAAAGGATCAAAACCTTCATCTCCCCATGCTGGATCCACTGGTTGTATTTTTTCAGTTAGTCCATAAGGATCAGACACTCATATCCCAGGACCATACAAATCTGTTACATGAAATGCTCCAAAACTGAAACAAGCTACTCCTAAGAGGAATAAATGAATTCCAAATACTTTTGGAAAATCTAAACAAAGTTTTCATGTACGGTCATCACATAATAGGTCCAGATCCCAATATACCCAATGCTAGATAGCTTCCAAAAAGCACAGGCCAGAAAAGAAGATATGTACCCCGACCACATCTTCTCAACTCCAAATACCAGGATTAATTACAGTTTCTCCAGTGATGCTCCATCAACTTCATGAATCCTTTATTCCCGAGCGAGTAATGAATCCTATCCTCTAAGTATATCAGGGTGTTATGGATCAAGTTATTGTTGATATGGAAATAGACTATAGGGTTGCTAGGATATAGACACTTAGGAACAAAAAGCTCCCCAAGCATGAGATATGCTAATTATCCTATGGAAGTGATTATAGGAATCTCTTTTTTAGTCCTCCCAGGCCTCCTTTTACATTCCCATTTGATCAAATTGTTGTGGATAGGAACATCCTTAATGGATTGAAGGAGGGGGATTTTAACACACTAGCTTTTAATTTATCCTAAGATTTAATCTTCTTCTAGTGTGTAAGCTTTCTTGATGTTAAACATTTTAGGATAAGGTGGAGCTTATAGAAGGGCAGGACGATCGTAAGGAGGCATCTTCTTTCCCATTTGCTGAGTCATCTATTGGCTTGGATATATGAGGTTCCTATAGTACCTTTCCCGATCTAAGGTCGATTTATTTAACATCTAAGGAGTAGGTCTGATATGTAGCCTTATTATTATATACATACTGCACCTGCTTATTATTTGGATTTGGGGTAGGATAAGCAATAATTAGAGGTTTCTTTGGAGGAACAACACTTTGAGGAGTGTTTTTTTGCTAAGGAGGATGAGGCATCAGTGCAAGTAGTTGAGGAATCGGGGGTTTCCACCCGAATTAGTCCATTGAGGATTTGACATTGGAGGTTTCTTTTTAAATGGTTGATGAGGAGGAGGAATAGTCTGGCTTGGATATTACCAATAATTTTGCTGATTCCATGTTGGTTGGTTAGGTTGATACCAGGGTTGATAAGGTATTTATGCATTATATATCCACCAAAAGACTGAGTAGGATTATAGCTCATACGTTGTTGGAAGGGTTTGGGTTCTCCTGGTGTTCTTTGATTGATGTAGCACACCAATTCTACATTCTCTTTTTCTCTTTGATATGCATCCTTCAAACCTAGAAAGAAGAACATTTCTCAATAGGATGAGGTGTTTCACAAATTACACTTAGTTTGACAATTTGAAGTGGGCACTCATTCCTAGAGTGACATTTAGTGCATTTATGACAAAAGATGGCTAGCGCCCTTTCTACTTCTTCCTACTTATTCTCGACCTACAGAATATTTATTTGCATAGCTAATAAGTGTAAAATGTATATTTTCATGTCCTCTGGCAGTTCTCCTATTTCATTCTTGGTAAGCGTAGAAGTATAAGAAGAAGATGTTACCATACCTTTACCTCCTTCTGGACTTTTAGACTTAATGTCAATGTGTCCTCATCATGATTATAACATAAAAGAGAAAATAAATGACACGTTATAAAAGCCAAATAAATAAATACACAATCTACCATATCGCATCATGACAAATGAAGTTATCATAAAACCAGTCTTTTATATATATATATATATATATAAAAGAATTTAAAAGGCTACTCACCCATATGTATATACCAGGGGCTAACCTCAATAATAGTTGTAAATGTAAAAAATAATATAATACATCATAATGCTTCATCACGATATATTAGAAGTGATATCAAATTACCATATATAAAACCCAACATGGCCTATAGCCTAAGGCTTATCTCCATCCTTCTTAGACTCACAAGAATATATCCCAAATAAAATCTTGTGAATAGTTAGATTGAGAATATAGTAGTCTCTAAAGTTTCTCCTTTAGCTTTTTAATTGGAAGATACTCTTACATAGGAGATGTCACATATTTTGATTTTTTTTAATTGGAAGATGCTCTTACACATGAGATATCACATGTTTTGATTTTTTTATTAGAAGATGCTCTTAAAGACGAGATGTCACATATTTTGACTTTTTTTCATGGGAAGATGGGAGATTTTAATGATTGGTGGAATCTCTTGAATGTAATCATTATATGTTTAATTAATTAATATACATTTAATTAATTCGCCCTTAAGCTGTCTCTTTCCAAATGAGATACTCGTGTTTTACCACATGGTGTAGATCCACCATATAGATCCACCATATAACATGTTTTTATTGAGCTCTTCAACATGTACATTTAAATAATCATAATTCTTAGGGACGTCTCTTCCCAAATGAGAAACACATGTTTTACTACATAAAATAATCATAATTCTTAGGGACGTCTCTTCCCAAATGAGAAACACATGTTTTACTACATGGTGTAGATCATTTACATATTATCTTTTTCCCAATATATAACATGCTATTGTTGAGAAACACATGTTTTACTACATAGTGTAGATCATTTGCATACTATCTTTTTCCCAATATATAACATACTATTGTTGTGCTCTTTAACATGTTCCCGTTCCCTCATAATGAAGAGATACATAAAATTTAATTTTGTAGTTGATAAAAAAACATAATAAAGATATCCATCCAATATTAAAGCATTCAACTCTTAATAAACTAAATCTTTGTCCCTTTATAAAATGTGTTATATTTAATTCCAAAGATTTCAATTAATAACTACCAAATAAATTTTATCCATAACCTGATTACAAAACTTAATTTCAATATTGTTGCATGTTATTTGTAGTTGTTATTATGTTCCCGGATAGGATATATAGTATTCAATATTGTTGCATGTTATTTGTAGTTGTTATTATGTTCCCGCATGGGATATATAGTATTCATGATAACAAATATATCCCATAGATATCCCATTATATATCCCATCTTCATCTTCACCCATGAATAGGAATTCAACATCTTCATCTTCACTAAGTCATTTGAGTAACTATCATTCATGGAATAAGAGTTTTTTTTTTTATTCTTAATTTTCTTCTTGTATATGGTTTTATTATTTTGATCTTTCTTATGACTACAAGGTTCTTCATCATCACTATCCTCTTGTTTTGGGTAAGGACACTTTGAGGCATAGTGATCAATCCCCCCACACTTAAAACATTTTAAGGGTCATTTCCCTTTGTACTTACCAGTACCTCTCTTAATATTTTTAACAAGAAGTGCTGCTTCATCATCATAATCTTCTGATTGAATCTTTGTTTTAGATTTCTTAGCTACCTTAGATGGTTTAAAAGTTGCTCCCTTCTTTTGAGAATGATCTTGCTCAATCCTCATTTCATAAGATATGTGGATCCCATATAGTTCTTCCATGGTGAGTTTGTTAATATCTTCTCTATCTTCTACAGTGGAAATCTTTGGATTGTAAATCATTGGAAGTGGTCTTAGTACTTTTTCAACTATTTCCTTTTCTTTCAATTTTGTTCCGAGCCCTTGAATTGCATTAACTATTTCATCAATTCTCTCAAAGTATTCTGAAATGTTTTCTTCTGCCTTCGTTTTTAGACTTTCAAATTGAGTTTTAAAAGTCTGGAGTTTGGCCCTTTTTACTTTCATGTCTCCTTCATAGATGATTTGCAATTTGTCCCAGAACTCCTTTGTTGTTTTGTGGTTGTTTTGCAATGCATCACTTTGGAAAAGATTGTTCTGGCTAATCTAGCTAAGATTTCATTGACAACTTTAGCATTGTATCCAAATTGTTTTATTCCTTCAAGATCCATGGGAGGAGATTTTGGATATATATACCCTATTTCTACAGACATCCAAACATCTACTCCAATAGAAATTATATGGATTCTCATCCTAATGCTCCAGAAAGGATAATATTCTCCATTGAATATTGGAACCTTGGAGGACGTTTTTACTTGTTGATCCATAGTGATAAAAAATCTCTCTTCAAGTGTTTAAAATTTTAGTGAAGAGACCGCTCTGATACCAATTGTTAGAAAATTAAGTGATACTAAGAGGGTGGGGGGGGTGAATCAGTATTAAGCAATCTATTTAAATTTTTATCACTTCAAACAAAATAAACAAAGAACACAAAACAGACAATATTATCGTGGAAGCCCAATTGGGAAAACCACCAATACTTTCTATTACTGCAAAACTATATTTACAAATAGTTTGCAAGCACTAACTTGCTGGATGCACCAAGAGCCAAGTTTTTCAGCTACAACTGAAGGATGCACCAACACCCTTTTTATCAGCAACAACTAGAAGGAGGCTACGACCCCCTACATGCTTATAGCCTGTCCTTTCGCCTCCCAACCACCATTATATGATAATTCGATCTCTGACTTCTATACACCTTCAGATCTTCCAATTGAATGTACATAGACACTTGTCTAAAGGTTTAAATCTTTGATTATATACCCTCAACTGTGCCTCTTCATCTAACAGTCATGTATCTTCATTGGAACCCTTCACTAATCAACAAATCGTAAAATAACATCTTCATTACAAAAAATGTGAATTAACAGTGCGATAATGCATCACTCCGAATCTGACAAAAATCCTTGCACAATTACCTTTCCACAACGACCTTTCTGCATTTATATATCCGCAAAGTGTATTTCCTCTTTTGTAATTACCTTTATGCAATGACCTTTCTGCATTTATTTTTCTGCAAACTGTCTTTCCCCAATTATCCTTCCACAATCGCCCTTTTCATAATCTGTGGGAAATCCTTCCTTTCGCAATTGTGGGTTGCGGGTTACGGGGTTTCCTTTCAACATTTTTGAACCAAGATTCCGCATTTACCCTTTTCGCAACGATCTTTCTGTAATCGTCCTTTCTGTAATTTGCAAGAACTCATTCCTTCCGCAATGGTGGGTTGCAGGTTGCACTGCTACCTTTCAACTTTTTAGAAATAGACTTCTGCATTTACCCTTTGCGGTCGTCCTTTCCGCAATATGCAGAAACTCCTTCCTTCCATAATTGCGGGTTGCGGGTTGTATATGTGCCTGTCAACTTTTTTCGAAATGGGCTTCTGCAATAACGTCCTGTAAATATCTTTCCGCAATTCTCGTGAACCGTCGATTGCTTGCGGAATCCTTCTCGTCTGTTTATCAACTATCAAACACATAAATTCACTTTCGCACTTTAGAATGTTATCTTTCATGCACATTTACTTTGCAGATCCTTTCCTCGTTCTATGTTTAAACGAACCAACTACAAAATCTGTGGGTCTGTGTTGATCTATGTTGCCAACAATGTCAATTTAATCAACACGTTTATTACATTAGACATAAATATGATGTGTTTTATACTTTTAAGAAGTGGAAATATTTGGTTGAGAATGAGGCAGGGAAAATATTGAAAATTCTCAGATCTGATAATGGAAGTGAATACTGCAACAAGGATTTTTATAGTTATTATTCATACCATGGGATTTGTAGAGAGAAGTCAGTCCTAGGAACGCCACGAGAAAATGGTGTGTCATAAAGGATGAATAAGAAGATCATGGAGCATGCAAAGTGTATGAGATTTTATGCAGGGTTGTCCTTACAATTTTGGGATGATACTGTAGATATTGCTGTTTATTTAATAAATAGAGGGCCTTAAAATGATTTGGATGGTGGAATTCCAAAGGAGGCATGGATAGGTAAAAAGCTAAACTACTTATTTCTGAGAACTTTTGGTTGTGAATCATTTGTCTATATTGATAAAGAAAATAGAACAAAGCTTGAGGCTAAATCCAATAAGTGCACCTTTATTTGATACAGGGTTGATGATTTTGGTTATCGCTAGGATTGTGAAAATCACAAATTCATTAGGATTAGAGATGTAGTATTCAACGAAAAGTCTATGTACAAATATATATTGCAGGGAAAGAAAGAAGAAAAGGGAAACAAAGAGTACACAGTGCTTGATGAAATCAAAGAAAATGAAGTCCCAAAGGTACCAGAAAATTAAGAGAAAACACTGGTACCTCAAAATTCTCCAAGTGTAAGAAGATCTATTAGGATAAGTAGACCCCCTAAAGGATTTTATCCTTCACTGTGTTATTTATTGATGATTGATTTTGGTGAACTAGAATGTTATGAAGAAGAAATGCAGGCAGAAACTAGAAAGAAGTGGGAGCAAGGCATGGATAAGGATATTGACTCATTGGTAAGAAACCATACTTGGGATTTGGTTGAGTTTCCTACAGGTAAAAGAGAATTGCAAAATAAATAGTTTTATAGGTTGAAGGAAGAAGAAGGAGAAAAGAAGCGGTACAAGGCTATACTTGTTGTAAAGGGTTTTGCACAAAAGAAAGGTATAGATTTTGATGAAATATTTTCTCATGTTATTAAAATGACTTCATTTAGGACTATTTTAAGTTTAGTGGTGGTAGAATATTTGCATATTGAATGATTATATGTTAAAATGACCTTTCTCCATGGGGATTTTAAGGAAGAGATTTATATGCAACAACCACACAGGTATAAGGTCAAAGGGAAGGAGAATTTGGTTTGTAGGTTGAAGAAGAGCTTGTATGTCCTAAAACAAGCTCCAAGACAATGGTATTTTAATTTCGATAAGTTTATGATAGAATAGGTTTATAGTAGATGTCATTCTAACCATTGTGTTTATTTCAAGAATCTAGATAATGGAAGATATTGATATTGTTATTGTATGTGGATGACATGCTTATTGCAGGGTCTAACATGAAGGATATAAATGCGTTCAAAAGGAAACTTGATAAATAATTTGTGATGAAGGATTTGGGTGTTGCAAAGCAAATCCTTGGTACAAGATTAACAAGAGACATGAAAAATTACAAATTGAAATTATCTCAGGGTGAGTACATAGAAAAGGTATTGGAGAGGTTTAGAATGCAGAATGAAAAACTAGTTAGTACACCTTTGGCCAACCATTTCAAAATAAGTAAGGAGTTGTGTCCCAAGAAACTAGAGGAGATAGAATACATGTCCAAGGTTCCATATTCTTGAGCAGTTGGAAGCTTGATGTATGCCATGGTGTGCACAAGACTAGATATTGCACGTGTAGTGGGATTTGTGAGAAAGTATATGAATAATCTAGGTAAAGATGATTGGAGGGCAGTACAGTGGATTCTCAGGTATTTGAGAGGCACCACATCTCATGCATTATTTTTTAGAGGTTCAGGCACTTTTATACAGAGATATGTTGATGCATATGTTTTTGGTGATAAGGACACTATGAGGAGCACCACAGGGTATGTTTTTATTGTAGGTGGAACAACAATAAGTTGGATTTTGAAACGAAAAAAGTTGTTGCCATTTCAACAACGGAATCAAAGTATGTTGCTACTACAGAGGCTAGTAAAGATATGATTTGGCTGCAGAGGTTTATGGAGGAATTGGGTAAGAAGCAGGAGAATAGCAGATTGTACAGTGATAGACAAAGTGCCATTCATTTTGGAAAGAAATTAGGCTTCCATTCGAAGACTAAACATAAACAACTCAAGTACCTTTTCATAAGATCTATTCTGGAAGATGAATTGTTAAAGTTGGAAAAGATACATACTAGCTAGAATCTTGTAGACATGTTGACAAAGGTAGTAACTAGAGAGAAATTGAGTTCCTACTCGGTTTCTATTGGCCTTCAAGTATGAAGGTGAATATGATAATTTTTTTAGGTCCAAGGTTTGGAGCATAGTCCAACAAGTGCAGCAACAACGGAGTTGTTGTGATCAACCTCCTAGTGGGAGATTGTTGGTTATGGGGCCTGGTCTTCATGATTTAGAGCTGCTATTATTTTAGCCGTGTTTAGATCCCGACACCCGATGAGGGGGGTGTGGGGTGGATTTCCCCCAACTATAGTTGTCAGGGGATCCATGGGGGGGTGGAGACTATTTTGGGAGACCCCCCTAGCGAGGGTTCAGGGGCAGTGCTCCCATAGCAAAAATTTAGGAAAATATTCCTTGTAAAATGTTGTAATTTCAGATTCATGACTTGGTCAATAATGGGTGATTTACGGACCCATGGTTTTAGGAAGCCCGTGGTATTTTCCCATGTTGTTCCCTTGATAGAAGGAAGGCATTGTAATAATGATGTGTATTGTATTGTAGCATTGCAAAAGTAATCTCTGTGTTTGTGTGAGAGTGAAGAGGAAGTGTAGTGGGTGTGTTGCAGGTTGTATCCCTTCATTTTGTTGGACAATATAATAATAAAAGACTGGAAATTTATGTGTGGATGTATTCCATCTTGGGTGGACCATGTTATATTGGTGTCTCTCTTGTAATGTGTTAATGTGTTTTATATTTTCATCTTGTTTATTGTTATTGCTATGCGATCATGTTTTCTAACTCTTTTCTAATCCATGGTTCACTCTGTCTTCGTTGTGTTGGAATATCACCGCCTATTGTAGCTCCCCCACGTGTAACTAACACAATAGTAGGTTGATATTTTTCCATCATTATGTCGATGTCGTTTGGACATTTTAGTTTTGGTTCCGATTCTTGTTTTGGATTTGGTTTTCCTTCGACTTCCATTTTTCTATTAATTGGGGACAATCCTCAATAGTATTATCTAGTGCATTGCAATATGTACATGTTGAGCATGGTTTCTAACACTCTCTTATGATGTTTCTTGGTTATACATAATTATAACAAATTTATTATCCTCTCCCTCTTCCAAATCCACCTCTTCCTCGTCCTATGAATCCACCCCTTCATTGATTATACCATCCCCTTCGGCCATTGAATTACACATTACCCCCTTCAACTTTATTGTAGGAATCAATTGTTTGTTCCAACATTAGGTCATATGATTAACAATTTTATTCATCACGACCTCCATACTTACAAAATTTACAATATAAGTTCTTAGGGGTATTTATATATTTTTACAACAAATAACATTCTTCTAGTCGATGTCCTCTAGTCCTGCATATTTCACACCAAGGTCCATCTCCATGATTATAAGAATTATGAGCCCCTATAGCTACATATTCCTGAAATGACAGACATTGATCCTTATGTTGTACTTCTTCCTTTCACTTGATACACTATACTTCTTCTCGTTTATCTTTCCCCTTTTTAATATCTTGAATATGAAGTGATAGGTTTTCTAATTGCATTTGGATCTAACCCATCCATATTCCAGTCTCACCCACTAGGGATGCCTCTAGTTTCATGGAAATTTCAAGGTACTCAGACAACGAAACAAACTTATTTTTCACTAATGGTAACCTTATATGAGGTAACAACGTAGCTACAAACCAGTCCTTATGTTGTGCATTAGGGTTTTGAAAAATTACTTGGTCCATCAAAGTTTTGAAACACTAGTTGAAGTCCCATACTATCTCAGTTGGAAATCTCTTAATCTTTTTAAATTTTTGATACACTGTGACTTAGCCTTAGGTTTTTTGAACTCAACTGTCAATGTAGTTCTAATATCTACCAATGTTTTATGTCGCCCACCAGGTGGTATAGTATAAAATTTGACGAACCAATTCAATGCATGATCTCAAAACTTTGTGACCAACTATTCTCTTTTTAAATCATCATCCTAAAATTGTTTGACATTCCATACAACTTCATAAAGAAAGAAATGCTAATTTGGGTTCTTTGACCCATTCACATGAAAACCTGACAATTTTATATCATCTACTTCTATTTTGTTTTTCAAATCTACTGGCTGACTTTGAAATTTAGGTCCAACAGTTGCACTATGCTAACTAACTGAACCAATATTCTATATATTTATACTATTATTACTTTCTTCCAAAAAAATTGATGGGATATTAGTTCTTACCTCAGTTTCAGGAGATGCACACGTGGTCTTAGATATGTCACAATGTTTAGCCTAAGATAAGTCAAACGGGTCTTCTTCTAATTTGAGATAATAGTCATCCTCATATTCTTTTGTACTATATGATTCTTCCCTGAGTTGTGGTATGGAAATGTAGTTAAATCCTTCAATCACACTGCAAACATTATTTCTCCCTTTCTCCTCTTACTATGCGGAAATATCCTTATACTTCGCAGCATCCCACACTCATTGACTATCTCACTTCCTTCTCTTTTTAGCATTTCATCTCGCTCCTACTCTGACATAATCTCAAACATTCCCCTGGTCAATACCCAGTCCCTGATGTGCAAAGCTGCTTTATCTTCAGATTCCATTCTCATAACACCTTTCTCATAGAGTAACATATTAATCCACAAGTACAAAGACTTCAAATACCTACCTTGTGGTCTTTGAAAAACTCTCTTTCAGTTGTGCTATAAAAATTTAAAGTTTCTATAGAAAACGAAATGACATAACTCACTAGTATACTATCAATCCAATAATCAAAATCATGAGAAATATTAATATTAATACCTTTAAAGGTTCAAATCGACTCAGGAGTCCAAACCATTGGCTCACCACCCTGAAAGTCTCTCTTTTTCTTAGCTAGCCTCGACAACCACTCTACTAATATAATAGGAAACTTAGCAAAGACAACTTCACGCAAATATGAAAAAACATACCTTTCACCATTTTTTAAATTTGATCCATGGATTGTTGTTATGTTCTTACGCAAACTATTGTTGCTTCTTCTCGATCTAGTCTAGAATCTCTTTCTTAGTTGGATGCCACATCCACATCCCCTATGAATATCACAAATCCCAATCTCGGCAACAAAACCATTTGTTGGTTCACACTTTGATAGACACGATTCACTAACAACAAACCAACAAATCCCAAGATACCGGCCCTTTTAGCATCACCTATGAGAAAGTAAAGGCTCACCCAAAGTACCTATGGGTATTGAAGGAACCATGATTCTGCAGTGGTGAAGGGGATAGGAAACTGTTCTATGAAATAGGCAATTAACAAAACTTCGACATACATCATTCAAATATCATATTACATAACACATGTATCACATGCGCAATAACATGTACTAATCAAAACATATTTCATTACTATGATCATTAAGCATTATTACTCAGAACAAACACAACAATCACACAGATGAACATTCACACCTACGCCATATATTTTTATGTGGAAACAGAAAATGAGAGAAAACCATGGAAGTGATTGGCCATTCATAGATCTTGTTCCATCAAGCACTCAGATAGATCTACGCAGTTAGTTTGGATATCTATCACTCTTCCTCTTTTAATACATACCAAATCTGCACACACATCCTATATATTAGTCTCTTCCAGTTACAAATGAGATCATCACCATACATTGACAATCAAAATACATAATTGTCTCACCAAAATCTTAAACCATCATTAAAATCTATTCTACCCAACTCGTTACATATTTATAGTCAATCCTATGACCCCATGTCCCCACTAAGTGGACAAAAAACTCCAACTATATTCTAAACAATTCCTCGGTTGGCATGATCAACCACTATCTTTCCCTTCTTTTCTGCCACTACATCGCAATCCTTCTTACTTTTGTGGGCACACTCCCTTTGACCACTTTGTCACACACCCTCGTTCACACCAAAACTTTATCCAAAATTTTGTTCAAAATATCTTAGGGCCAACAAGAAGTATTTTTCTTCTTACTTGTTTTATATTGCAATTTGATATCTATAACTTCTATTATTCTTAGAAATGTTGAAATTCAAAAAATTTGTAATTTCATGATTTTGTGAGGTATTAAATTGTTCAAGGTAGCTTAACAAAATAAAGACATGATTTATCCTTGTAAATTGCTCAAACTTCTTACTGCAATTAAATTAGACTGCCCCATCATGGCTTAATGAACCTTTATGGGCACTACATCTCTTCCTTCTAGCTTTCAAGGTCGCAACCGAGTGACTACTTCTATACTTTTTCTCTAGATCATACAATCAATTCAATTGTTCTTGCATCATCATATTTCCATTAATATATTTCTGTGTATTTGTACGATGTCTTTCACTTAAATGCCATCTTCAAATATTGTGAAGATTTATAATGCTACAACTTTTATTATGCCATGTGCTCATTATGCATGATATTATGATTGCTTCGTCGATCATAATCGACTATTTTGAACTCAACTTTAAAATATAACTTAACTATACTTACAAAAGTTGCTAAAGATCAACTTGGATTACAATGGTAGAGGGGATCCCCTGCCTTAAATACACATGTTTCATCCCTATGTTCTTTAATTGACTTAAAAAACTTTATTATAAAGTCACTCTTGGGCTAGTGACTCAATTGACTCAAGTACAAACATGAATATAGTTACATAATTGTGAAAACAATCGACACCTATATTCATATATTATAAATACTCAACCAAAAGAATGAATAAACAATAGTGATGGGTTGACCTAAGTTAGGTATGGACTCAATTTAAGAATCAACCAAAGTGAGTGGTCGACCAATGTTCAACATTGACCATAAGGGATCAACTAAAGCTAGGGATCAAACAATTATTTATTCGACTCAATATTGGTAACAAATTGACCCTAGTTGGGTATCGACCACATATTCAAACTCGAAAACATACTCTTTCAACTCAATGCATCAACTTCTTGATATATCGACTTGCCAGACTCCAAATAGTATTAAAATAACAATGCTTAAAACATTAAGAAGCTAAGTCAAATATTTTTAGTTTTTAATATGATTTATAACTAAATGGATCCCAACAAATTAAATTGACAATAAGATACAATTATTAACCGAATAATTCAGGTGGTCGATGTTTTAAAAGCATGGTCGATGAATTTTTTCGATGGGTGATCTTATTGACAAATTGAAACTGGGAATTTATATAAGAGTCTCTGTGATGACTTAAAATAATTAAACATGGGAATTTATATAATAGTCTACAGTCATCGAGTATCCATTCTATAGACACGTAATTTTATAACAATGACCTTAACTCAACAACTGAAAATTAAAACAAAATAACAATGTATTATCTTTCTTCGCACAAGGAATTTCTCTATTAATGCATGGGTAGTCCATCTTTATCGTAGGCTTCTTACATGATCATCTCACGATTTATCATAGGTTCAGGACACCCTCATTCGTTTCTACTAACACCCATATACCGAGTGAGGAAGAAAACGACGCCACTCTTGATATCAGCAGGATCTCATGCATTCAAGAAGAGAATAATACACACACAGAACCTTCAAGACATAATATGGGAAAAGGACATCCAAATCCAATGATTCATGTATTTAAAGTGTATTTATACAATATACGGATGATTGAAGCAATTTCACCCACTCCAACTAATCATTTGTTAAGGTTTCATATACCTCACCTCACACTAATAAATATAGGGAAATATCAAGATCAACTGGTAAATTGACCTTATAAGCATTGTCATTAATTTTTTTGAGAATCTTGCAAGGACCAATTTTCTTATACTTGAATTTTTGGTAGGTTCCTCTAGGAAACCGCTCTTTTTGTAAATAAACCATCACCAAATAGCCTTCATTGAATACCTGATGTCATCAGTCAATATCTTTTATAAAAAAAATTATGTTCGTTATTGGCCTACAGATCTTGTATCACTTTTTGTTGCAACTGTTGAATGTGTTCTACAAATGCTTCCCCATCATCATTAATTCTATCCCCAAGCAGTAGCTACACCAAATCTAGGACACCCATAGTATTTCTACTGTAAACAACCTGGAATGGATATTTATGTATAGATCTATTCAATGAACTATTGTAGGAAAATTCTACTTGAGGTAAAATCAAATCCGATTTCTTGGGATTTTCTTCGACAATGCTTTGTAACAGGGCTTCCAAAATCCAATTTAATACCTCAGTTTGCCCATATGTTTGGGGGTGATAGGCACTAATGAACTGTAATTTAGTCCCCATTTTCTTCCATAAAGTCCTCTAAAAATTTCCCGATAACTAGGTATCTCTATTAGAGGTAATAGTTTTTGGAAAACCATGCAATCTAACAATTTATGAAAAAAAAATTCCGCCACCCTTGATGCATCACTTTTTTTCTTGCAAGAAATGAGATGAGCCATTTTAGAGAACCTATCAACAACCTCAAAAATATAGTCATTGCCTCACTATGTGTGTGGGATCCCCAACACAAAGTCCATGCCCATATCTGTCCATGGGTTTGTGGGCATTGGTAATGGAATGTACAACCCTGTATTATGTTAGTGTCCTTAATTTAGCCATTGACAAATTCTACACCATTCTACATACCTGGTGATATCTTTTCCATATTTAGCGAGTAACACTTATATCTAATTAAGGCTAGCATTTTATCCTTTCCAAAATGTCCCACCAAGCCACTACTATAAATTTCTTTGATAATACTTTCTCTCATATAAGCAATTGGAAGGCATAGTTTTTTTCCTTAGTAAAGGTAGGCATGTTGCATAAAATATTCACTGCGAAATAAGTCCATGTTATTAGCAAATGGATTCTTTAACTCTTCCACAATCTATAAAAAATCACTATTTGACACATAGAGATCCTTCAACACAACAAACTCATTTACTTGATTTTCCATGGTTTTCAAAAGAATAGTGCACCAACTCAAAGCATCTGCAACCTAATTTTGTTTTCCTGATTTGTGCTTTAGAATAAAGGTGTAACATTGTAAAAAATAGACCCATTTTGCATGTCTACTGTTCAATTTCTTTTGGGTGTTTACATATTTCAATGCAATGTGATTGGTAAATAACACAAACTCTTTTGGCACTAAATAATGCCTCCAATGTCATAGTGCTTGCACAATTGCATACAATTCTACATCACATGTGGAGTAGTTCTTTTTACCTCATTCATTTTTTTGCTAAAAAATGCAATTGGTCTACGTACTTGGCTAAATACAACTCCAATTCCTACGTGTGAGGCATCTTTGTCTACCTCAAACACTTTATCAAAATTTGGTAAGGATAATATAGGTGCCTTAGTTACCTTCTTCTTTAGAAACTTAATACTTTCCTCAACTTAATTGGTCCACTTAAATGTTGTTCCTTTGTGCAATCTGTTAGGGGTGCTACAGTTCTACTAAAATTTCAAATAATTTTTCAATAGAAGGTGTTGGAGAATATTTTCCATCTATACCCAAGTCTTGCTTGCATGCACCATTATTCACCTACCTATTGTTTAGAACATGTTAAGTTGACATCCTAGTGTTATTTTTTGACTCATTATCCACTATTTCACCCTCATCCATGATTTTAGGATCTCATGCACCCTCATCCATTATTTTTTCCATCCACCATCAGTTACATTTAGTTAACTGGGAACAATCGGTTAATTGGGTCACCATTCCTTGGTTTCATCACTCTGGGATGATAGTGAGCTTTGATGTCCAATATTAGTAAACTAAACCTCATAAATTTTCCCCTACATCATTAGTTATCATCAATTGACTCCATCATGTGCCACCTAGGTCAAATTACCTTCAGTTACACTTAGTTAACTGAGCACATTCAAGAGTTAGGACTAGTTCTCAATTCTAGTGATGGTTTCTATGCTAATTTAAGCCTTCCCAATGAGAGGATTATGAATTTATCCTTTGGATATGTATTTATATTTTAATAGCATTATTGATTAGTAGACAATATGGATTTTATTCAATTGAGTTTCTTATGATATGCATTTTTCTCAACATTTCTTCACTAGTTTTGTTGCAAATCTATGTTGTTCATCTCAGTAGGATTACATTGTGATTTAGATACTTAGCTGTGGAATTTATTGTAGACATCAAGGAAATAGAAATATCACATGCGATAAGATCCTAGGGAGCTCGGTAACGTCAATTAATGCTTAATACATATTTTTAGAGTGTTTATTTTGCAAGTACAACAACTTCAAAATGGATTTGAAATCAGTTCCTCCTCTATCACCATTCAATTATGCTGAGTGGAAATTGAAGATGTTTGCATATCTCGAGAGCCATGATATATCTTATTTGTCTAATGGAGATGTGGCAATACCAAAATATGATAGAGAGAAAAATGATTGGCTAAATGACTGTGATAGTGCATATGGAAAAATGTGTTTGGTAATGTCTTGTAAGATGTGGTATCTCATTGATTCTACTGAGTATCCATTCGAGCTCTAGAGAAATCTATTGACATTTTGGTGGGAATAAAGAAGTAGATGATATATGGAGTGAATCCAACACCTCCTCAAGTGTTATTCCTTCAAATTTCTTGTCCTCGACACTATTTGATGAAGTTGTTCAAGTTGAATAAATGTCAGAATATTCAACTCATTTATTTCAAATTAATGAGTGTCTCCTTGCAGTGAATCCTTCTCTTGGTGCTCTATAAGTTTATGAGAAAAATGATGTCTCATATTCCAATACATATTCTCCATCATAAGACATTCAAACCACCATTGTTGAAGAAGAACTCTCTTTCCATCTATTCTCCAATGATTCTTCTATTCTGAATCTTGAGCAGAGTTTGCGAGTGCTTGTTCAAGAAGATGAAGAGGAATTTGATTCCTCTTTATCCAATGTTGCTTCTGGTGCGAAGAAAAGTGACATTTTCGATGTTTTAGAGGTAATATCAGATTTGGTAAGTGATTCATTTTCCCTCACTAGTCCAATGCTTCCATCAAATTCCTAGTTGATTGCTTGCAACAATTCCAAGAATTTTATTGAATATGGAGAAAACTGTGAATTTTCTCTCTCAGTGGCGCGGTTGGGACACAAGTCTCACCTTCTTGGAGATGATTTTAAATCTCATGATTCGATATTGATTCTCCAAAAACTTTATGTTATTCTTGGGACTAATCTCATCACTATTGGTGTGAAAAATCAAGCACCTCAAGTCTCCTTCAAGAATTCTGCTACTGGGGATTCTATTTCAATTTCTTCTCATTAGTTTGCTGATGTGATTTTTTTTTATTTATTGGATATTTTGGATGCTATATCAGATTATAGATATCATACATTCACTCTCTATGGCCCCATGTCTCCTCTTCTTTCCTATAGGTTACATGCTCATTTCCTCAAAATGTTAGTAAAAATGGAGGACACCACCATTTGTTTGGAGCTAACACAACCACCTTTGGTTTGAGTTCTCAAGAACCTCAAGACTCATTTGTACCTGACATCACCTTTATTGGTTCGAATTTCAAGTCTGAAGAGAACCTACATTCACTCTTTTGTCATATTATCTCAGTTGCTCTACATGGTTCCAGTCTCCATCATGCAACTGCCTATGTCATTGATCAAGTTGAGCATATTCCTCTTCTTCCAAAGAGTAATATTCCTCCAGACATAATCATTTAGTTTGGAGAACATTTTTTGTTCCCTTTTTTCATGTCCATTTTTGAGGAAGGATTTTTCCCATGTGTTTTTTCCTTTTTGCCTCAGTTTACATGTATGGATAATGTAAAGGGTGACCATAGGCCTAGTTGCATGTTCCCTATCTATTTTTTACTTCTCAAAATTTAGGCTTAAGGGGGTGTATTAGAGAAAATTTTATATCTAGACCTGAGTCATGCATGCATGCATGCAACCATGCAACCATGAAACACGCATGCACCATTATTGACCTACCTATCGTTTAGATCATGTTAATTTGACATCCTAGTGCACAATTTTGTCATTTTTTCCCCATTATCCATTATCGCACCCTCATCCATGATTTTAGGACCTCATGCATACTCATTCATGATTTTTTCCATCCACCATCAGTTACATTCAGTTAACTGGGATACAATCAGTTAATTGGGCCACCATTCCTTCATTTCATCACTCTAGGCTGGTAGTGAGCTCCAATGACCACTATTAGTCAAATAAACATCATAAATTCACCCCTACATAATTGGTTATAATATATTAACTCCATCATGAACTATCCAGGTCCAATTACCTTCAGTTACGCTCAATTTACTGAGCACATTCAAAAGTTAGGACTAGTTCTCAAGTCTAGTGATGGTTTCTATGCTAATTTAAGCCTTCCCGATGAGATGATTCCAAATGCCTTATTAGTCTCACAAATTTATTCTTTGGAGATGTATTTATATATTACTCTCATTATTTATTAATAGACAATATGGATTTTATTCAATTGAGTTTCTTCTTATATGTATTTTGCTCAATATTTCTTCACTATATTTGTTACAAATCTCTATTGTGCATCTCAGTAGGATCACATTGTGATTTAGATCCTTAGCTGTGGAATTTCTTGCAACCATCAAGGAAATATAAATCACACAAAAGGTGGACATCCCATGAAAAATTCATACCTCTGTTATGCTCCTAGGATTAGGACACTCCAAAATTTCTTTGACCTTCTCTGGATCCATCTTGACTCCTTCTGCTAAGATGACAAAACCAAAAAATACCAAAATTTCTTACAGGAACCTACATTTATTTAGGTTTTCATAAAGATGATGTTTTCTCAATGTATCCAATAAAATATTTAAAGGTTGCAAGTGATCTTCTTTGTTGTTACTAAAAACTACAATGTCATCAAAATAAATGACAACAAACTTACCAATATAAGGTCGAAGCACGATATTCATAAACCAAATGAAGGTACTAGGTGCACTGGATAGCATGAATGACATCACCATGCATTCATATAATATTCCATCCTTGGTCTTGAAGGAAATTTTCCATTCATCCCCTTCATGAATTCAGATCTAGTGGTATCCACTTCGCAAATCAATTTTACTAAAATGTTTATCTCTGGCTAGCACATCCATCATGTCGTCCAAGAATGGTAGAGGAAACCAATATTTGATGCTAATTTTATTGATTTCTTTACCACTTGTGCACATCCTCCATGTATTATTTTATTTATTTATTCAATAATGCTAATACAACACAGGTACTCATGCTTTCTGTTATCACACCTTTCTTTATAAGTTTTGTTACTTGTCAATTGAGCTCTACATGTTGTGTAGGAATCATCTTGTAGGCTTCCTGATAAGGTAAAGATGATCGTAGGATTAGATCAATTTTATGTTGAATATCCCTGTTTGGTGGAAGCCCATCATGTAGTTCATTAGGGTTGAACATCAACATATTCTTCTAGTAACTTGGCCACTTTATAAGTAGGTATTGGTATGTCTTCCTCGACTCCCTTTTGCACTATTAATGCATAGAAGAATCCTATTGCCTTCATCTCCTTAACAAGATATATTTCTAACAACATATTCTCAACTTTCCCTTCATATTTAAGGGGCAATAAGATGACTTTTGATCCCTCCTTCAAAAAGGTGTAAGTATTATTTCCTCCATCACGCATGGCCTTTCTATCATATTGCTAAGGGCTCCCAAATAACAGGTGGCATGCATTGCAACACCCCGGCTTTGGCCCCATTTGCATTAAATGTATATGATGTATATCTTGTAATTAATCATGGTGTGGAGCTAAAGGAAAAAATCCCCACCATGGATTATCATTTTTATGTTTCGACGATTAAATCGACGGCGATGGTATTTTGTGCTAGCTAGGCACGTTATGATTTTAATTAAATCATCATGTAAATATGCAATTAATTAAAAACCCACAACTAGCTATGTCAACGCAACAATAATGAAGAGGGGCATGATTTCCTAAGGAAAAGGGGGGGGGGGGNTTACTGCCAGAAGTTGGGTGAGTTGGTTATTGCATGGGATGGGAAAGGCATGACAACCCAAATTCGAATTGGAGAAGCCACTAGTTTTTGGGAAATGCATTTTGACTCCTTGGTCAAGTAAAAACCCAAAAACGTATGCCATTCTACCATGCTTTCATGTTTTCCTCACCATTTTACCTTCACGTGAGCTCTCTCAAGATTTCAGAACTTCCTATGTGTGAAACCATTCATGTTTTTGGTTGTTACCTCATTTTTCTCAGGATGGGAAATTGTTTTTGGTGATTATCAGTGGCTAAGTTTCCTTCCCCATGGTTTTCCTGCATTTTCCCCACTGTTCCAAGCTGGAAATCATTTTCTGGAAATGCCCAGTGAGGGAAAGAAGAGACCCACGATTTTGGGTGTTGTTCAGTTTGTTTTGGCCACGTTAGGGCCAAAACATCTCTGGAAATTGAATTTCTATTAGGAGACTATTTTACCCATCCTGAAAATTCATTTTTGTTGCTCAAAGTGTTTTTCCTTAAACCCATAAAAAAGTATTGTGCCGTGGGTGCATATTTTGGCTTTGGCCAGTATTGCATTGGGAGTGGAAATGGGGTCTGAGTCTGCTTGATAAACCTAGTGTGTGTCAGAGCCTCACAGACAGAGCTAGAGGGTTGGATTTCTTCTTTGCACCCCCTAAATAACACTGTAAGGGAAGGCATAGCCCGAGGTACTGTGTAGCAGAGAAGGGAATGCTTCCTTGTGTTGGGTGTGTGTGGATGTTTTAGAAGCCAGGATAATACTGGTGTAGGTGTCCATATCTCTTCAGTGAGCCCACTATCTTAGCAGCCAACTTTTCGAGCTCCCCGATGGCCTGCTAAACCCAAATGTGTTGGCTTGGCTGAGTTGTGTATCCTTGGCTATGTGTGAGCCTGCTAGTTTCCCTTTATTCCTTACGGAATCATGCCCAGCTAGGGGTTGGTAGTGTTGCTGAGTGATTGATAAGCACACTAGCCTATGGTTGGGTGGAACGTTGCAGTGACGTAGCTGGTTGGGGGACAAGATTCTATTAAAGATAAGTATCTTCGTGTGCATAAACCCTTGCAAATGTATTGATTTGTAAATGAACATGATGAATGCTTAAATGTGTGAATGATATGTAAATGCTTCCGCTGTATATTGAATGTTTATGCAACTGTGTATGTTTATTTCTATTGCATTTTTATATCATGTTTTATGAGGCTAGTTTGCTCGGATTAGATAGCTAGCAGCTATGTTAGTTGCGTCCTCTCCGCCGAGTAGAGGGGTGGGGACGTGACATGAATCCATCATAATGACATTACACCATACTTCATCTTTATAAGTCTAACTTATGGAAAACTTGTTCAAACATCTTTTATTCATGGTAACTTCATTCCCTTTTTTGAATCATGCAATTTAGTAAGTACGTGGATGTGTTTCACACCATAACCTCAACTTATCTACTATCTTTTTGGAAACCATATTCTTACAAATGCCACTATCAATAATAACTTGACACACCTTTCCTTCAGAAGTTCACCTAGTTTAAAAAATATTTGTCCGAAGTCGTGAACCTTCATTTATGCTACTCTATCTTTTATCTTTTTAGGAATCACCCTTGACCTACGTATCATTATATTTCCCCCCAATATTAGGAGGGACTTTAGATTCATCTCCTTATTCTTCATTCTCAACCTCGACAAAGTTTAAACTAGGTTGTTGTCCTTGATTTGGATATTTCATGTTATAATTTGAGAATTCAAATAATCGATGACCCTATACACCACACCTAAAACACCATTAATGTCTTCCTCTTCCACCGCTGTGGCCTCTAACCCTCTGAAGTACTCTTCCTCATGGTTGGTTCAAGTTATCTTATTGAGTGTCTTCTGCTTTCTCAACTCCATGAGATGATTATGATATTCTATAATTAAAACCACTCCATGAGGTAGACGATGTGCCCCTCATTAATCCTCTATTCCTTTAAAAGAATTGTTAGTTTTGTTTTTCCTCATCCTTTAAAGATAACTAGTATGCCTCTTCCACGTTCTGAACCCTAGGCATGCTCAATTCATCTTCAATAGAAAATTTCAAACAATTCACATACCATGCAGCTAATTTCTCATTAGTTTCTTGGTGATCCAGATGAATGGACAACTGATAAAAGTCGTGTGAATTCATCCAAGGTGGATAGATTTTGCTTCAAATTTTGAAATCTATGAAAATGGGTTTTTGCATAGTTTAGTGGCAAAAAACTCTCTCAATTTTTTTTTTCCATCTTATTCTAGGTATTTATTTTGGCTTTTCCTTTTTTTTTTCTATCTTTCTGTACATGATATCACCAAATCATGGCCCTGACCCTTCAACTTGGTGCATGAAAATTTCATCTTCTTTTCTTCTATCATAGGCTTCCATTCGGAAAAAAATTACTTGGAGTTCATCCAATCTATTAACTGCTTTGGTTTAAGACTCCTTGCATAGTCTGGAACTTCCATTTTGAACTCGTCATTTCTCCCTTATAGATCCTTGAGCATAATTTCTTCAAAATATACGTGCCCTACTTCTTCTTCTTCACGTCCTATATGATGATCTACACCTCTTTGGTCTGTCTCCTCATCAGGTGCTTCTCTTCATATTATTCTATGATTATCCAACATGTTTGTAAATATGCTACTTTCCTTTGGAGGTTTTCCATATCTCTATGCATTTTAGCAAGAACTACTCTTCGTCTTCCTCTCCTAACCATCTTCCAACTATGATACCAGATGATGTAGCCAACAAACTTTGATTAATTCACAAGATATAAAAACCATGAAAACACATGAGAGTGGAACAAAATAACTATAGTTTACTCATTCTCCATCCGAACTATTGAATGAAGGCCTAACCCTTTATAACTTCTATATGAGATTTTTGAAAATTGCTAATTTTAGAAAAATCTCACGTGACTCTAAAACTGAACACTAACTAAAAGCTAACTATAGAGAAAATACTTGTTAACTCACGTTTCTGATTAGGTGCATAAACTAATAGATAATTGTGAATTACAAATTTAAAAAATCCCGCAAAAACACTAAAACCCCAATTTGAGACCTTATAGGAAGGAATATGGCCCCATAAAAGTGTTGAAAAAACTCTAATAGGAAGGATCTGATAGGTCAATGCACTGAATGATTCGAAATGAAAATTCTTGTTAAATTTTAACCCAAACAAATAATCGAGTAAAAATTTAAGACCATCGAAAATCCTTGCATCATTCATTTTTTTTGTTTTTCTTTCATCCTTCAGAAATCCCTACATCACAAGTTATATGGTGTTATTTTGGAAAATAAAATCAACATGTAGCTAGAAATTCAAGGTAAAAGAGATAAAGGAAAAACCACTTTTAGAAGGTATCATTCCACCATAGACCACCTCATTTCTATCAGGATCATTACAGATGAATGTTGCTATAATAAGCTCAATCTCTTTTTCTTCTTTATGGACTTCAGGAAATATTTCGATATAGTTCCCAGAAAAAACTTGTGGAAAATATTAGAAGAGTTAAAGGTTCCTTTCAAGTTGAGAGTTGTTGCAATAAGGTTGTATGAGAATTTCATGTCCAAGTTTAAGAACACCAAGGGTTGGTCGAAATATAATAATTGTAATAGGAGTTAAGCAATATCCTCCCCTCTCCCTTACCATTTTTGGGAAATACATTAATAAGTTAGAAAGTTGTTTAGTAGAGGTAGGTTGAACTGGCACAATGTTAGTGAGAATTCTCATCATCCTTCTTCTTTATGCTAATGACATTGTTACTCTGATCTTGGTTATCAATTAAGAATTCTCAAGGATTTATGATTTGGTATGGGAATGACCATCAATGTTGACAAAACCAAAGTCATGTTAATAAATGTAATAAGGTCAATTATTCTTATATTTTGTATGATAATAGAATATTGGAGGAAGTGAATTCCTACAAATATCTTGGGATTGATATCTATCATAGGCTGAATTGGAACTACAACATTAAGAAAATGATCAATGGAGGGTGGAAAGCTTATTTTGGTCTTGAAAACAATTGTAAGTCAACAAACCTTGTGATGTGGGATAAAAATAAATTTCTCTTTGAAACTCTTGTCACTCCAATTCTCCTATATATGGGTGTGAAGTTTTGGTCTACAACCTCTATATAGAATCTTGGAGAAGGATTGGGATATCTAGAAGTGTTTTATAACTTACAATCTTAAAATTAAAATTAAAAGCAATATGCCATATCCTATTCTCCTAATTGAAGTGTTCCTTTTCCCCATTGTGAATATACCTATGACTAGGTACCTAATGTACAAAAAAAAAAGTTGGGAGTCTAGAGAATTTTGAAAATTGCATTAAATTCTAGTCAAAACAACTTAAGGCTCAAGCGAGGTTCGCGTGAATATGTTGTGTGTTCGTTAAATATGTGGGGGTTGACTAAAATGACACTTTCAAAAATATATATGATATTAAAAATATTATCACTTCGAATTTCAAACAGAAGTTGTGGTACAATAAAAATTTAGAGGATAAAAGAAAATTAAGATATTACAAGGAGGTCACTAACCCTAATCTTCAATACCAAAATTATCTCTCTGTTTTAACTAGAATAAAAATAAGATCCACATAGCTAAAATAAGAACGAACTCTCATGTGCTAGATAGTGAAGCAGGGTGTTGGACCTTTCCTAAATCTCCGTGAACTAAAAGAATCTATAATCCTTGTGAGACTATGAGTGTTGAGGATGAAAAAAACTTCCTCTTAGATTTCCACGTATACACTCACATAAGATCTCATTTTCAAAATTTGTGTTACAATATAAACATGCCTAAGCTTCTATCTCATTAAAATGATAGTAGTGTAGGAACACTCCCCTCTGAGCTTTTTGAGCCCATAAATAAAACGCTAAAGCAAAATTGGTCTAACTAGATGTTAACTATCATCATCATAAACTAATATACATTTTTTAATTTGTAATTGATTGTTTGTTAAATATTATTAAAATACAAATAAAATAAACACAAATTCTTATTTATTATAAATTTAGTTCTCAATTATTAGCTATTAATATTAATAAATGAAAATATTTTAAAATAAAAAAATACTAAAAAAATAAAAATACAACATCATTGTCTAAACGTCATACACATGTAAGAGTTTTTATTAAGGAATCTTTGCGTTTAGTTTAGTGGATGCTCAACGCGTTTCAGTCCCTACCGGGACCATCATCAGAAGCTCAAATTAGGTATGAGTAGGATGCCCGATAGATAGTAGAGGTTTATATTAATATATATAAATAAAGATTTAAAATATATCATAACAGATTTTTAGGTTGTTTATGGTATGAGGATAATGTTTTCATGAAATGCAAAGTTTTAACTTTTAAGCATGTGAAGGAGGGGTTTCCAATTTTCACTAAGTTTCCATCCTTCGTCTCTATTTATATTATTAGAATTTATATGTATTATGATATATTTTAATTTTTTTTTCTCATATATATTAATATAAACCTCTACTATCTATTGGGCATCCTACTCATACCTGATTTGAGCTTCCGATGATGATCTCAATAGGGACTGAAACACGTTGAACATCCACTAAACTAAACACAGAGATTCCTTAATAAAAACATCATTATCATTACAAAACATTGAAAATGGATGTAGACATATACTTTGAAATGAGCGTATTGACAAAAATACTATAATAATTATTAGTTTATTAAAAAATTATGCGTGTGAGATCTATATAACAACATAATTGTCATTCCAAAACATAAAAACCAGATATAGACATATACTTTGAAAATGAGTGTATTAAAAAAAACTTAGAATATATTAGTTATATTAAAAAGTTATATATAGAGAGAATTTTTTTTTTTTATAAGTTAAAGATTGTGATAAGAGAGATATTAGAACAATAAAGTTACAAAACAAGAGTTTCGTTGATTGGTTTGCCAAAATAGAAACTAGGTTATCTAGTTAAAAACTCATACTACTTCAATGGAGGAATTAACATGTATTGAGAATGAAAATAAGAGATCCTACTCTTCATTTGGAAACTAAGGAGTTTTTTTGAAGTTGAGACCTAGAGACTATTATGTTCTACTCAAAGAGAAATTAACATGCTATGAATAATTAGAAACTAACCAAATGTCACATATGAGGAACCTAAGTTCAAACATTTGCATTCTTGGGTGGATAAGTTGGTATTTGCATAGGAGAGTTCGTTTCTTTTGACTATTGGTTTAGCTTTGTCTAAATAACATTTACATCCTCGTGTAGGTGTGCCATCAAGAACCTTATCAGTGCACGGGTTTGATATTTTTCTTTTAGGATCCTCCCAATAAGAATCCTTAGAACCCAATATGGGTCAAAATATCTTTTGACATTCCTCAACTAGTTTTCCCCTTCATTGTTTTTCATTTTTCCATCCAATTAAAATTTCTTGAATTGTTTTCCCCTTCATTACTTTGCATTTCTACCATCATAATGACTTCACATTGGTTTATTATCGCTTGTATGTGCCATGGAGTCTTCTAAACATAAATCATTTCCAACCAATTTTGTCATGCTCACCCACCCCATCTACTTCTTCCTCTTTGCCTTATCCTTTCTCCAATTCTTTGTTCTGCAGGAGTGGTAGCCACATGACCCTTCTCATTCTGGTCTCCCAATCTCCACCCCAGGGATTGAGTATAGGATTTTACCTTATCATGGCTCCATAGGGATGGAATCTTCAAACATGTATAGAATTCCATGTAGATGAACATTGTGTTCAAAATTTCCATGCCCAACACCACACCGGGATTGAATTTCCACTCCCAAACACCACTCTAGAACATAGTTTCCACACCCAAGCAATATGCCTAAACACCTCACCCAAAAAACACATGGTCAAAGAATAATTTTCTCACCCTAACACCATGTCAAACAAGACTTTGCACACCTAAACATCACACTAGAACATAATTTTTATACCTAAACAACCTGCCCAAAATTTCCACTCTTAAGCACCACACCAAAACATAAGTTCAACTCCCAAACACCATACTTGTAATTTCCACAACAATATACCCCCTAAAACACAATTCCAAATGGTATAGAACTTAGGGATAGAAAATATTAGATTACCTCGTTCACCTTTGCAGTTAGAAATAGCCTTGTCCATCTATTGCTGAAGGCTTTCACAGTGTGTAGATTTGTTTGGAAAAGATTTTGGATTCAATGTGTTGGGAATGTTGCAGGAAATGTTTCGTATCCTCTATACACGATCCATCTTTAGGAAAATGAGAGGAGACATATGTAGCAAAGAAATTCATATATGAAAAGATGTAATAATTGAATTACCACAAATCAGATAAATAGAGGACCTAAAATCTAAAACAAGAGAACATAAAACCTAGAATAAAACCAGTCTTGTCCATGTTGGTTAATGACTTCTCAAGCTTTGCCATTAATTCTTACAAGTTTTTATATCTACTTCTATTCAAATGATAGTCGTCTAGAGCCGTGTTAGGCATTTGATTAACCTTCAAATTCATTACATTGGTTAATTATTTATGCTCCTTGTAACGTACCCCGTTGCGAAACTAACTCACATCCAACAGTTCATACATCCCACGTTGTCTGTATAAGGTTAGGATATAATCAAGCTATTATTTCTTTTTATATATAAATATGGAAATCATTTAACAACTCTCCACTTATTTATCGACCCAATTTATTAAAGTAAAAATAGGCCAAGTTATTCTTTGTAAGGAAAATGAATAACAATTCAACATTTGCTCACAATTATTCTACTACGCAAGTGAATGCTTTTAGTTTTTGAACAGTCCCCCCTACTTAATCAACCTTTTGAGCAATATCGTTAAAAAGAGTTCACCAACTCTCTATAGGAAATATGTTTTCCCCCAATATAAATTCCATTAATGCTAAGAATTGACATTACTCGAGAATTCTTTTGTTTATTTATTGTTCATACATAGAGCTCCATTATGCTCGGTCTACTTAATACAACATAGAACATTGTTCTATAGGTATTGAGCCTTAATAAGTCATTCATACATTATTCAACTAACAATATGTTCCTATATAAATAAAGAGGTATCACACTACACAATTGCACCATAATAGGTTCCAGTCATTTTAAACACAAAATTACAAGGAATCTAAGACAATCCCTTTCTTCTTTGGTATATTCATTAAACCAGTCTCATATATATAAATTTCAGGTGAAACATGTAGACTAAGGTAAAACAAGACAATTTTAGTCCTTAACTAATTCAATGGATTTGGGACTTATCAAAATCTATGGAAACCATATAAGGCATAAAATTTGGTCTAGCAGAATCATGTACATTTCTACCTTAATTCTGGCAACTTTAACTTAGAGGAAGTTAGTACGATTACAAGGCAAGTAGCCATTCAACCCTCTGGGTTTTTTATTACTAAAAAAAATAAATTATAGACTTATGTATAACTCTATCAGACACTCCTTTTAAGGTTTCCTATGACAATTTAAATCTTACAATTCATACAAGGAGAAGATTTCATTTAAATTTTATTCCCATAAGAATTTCACTCGGAGATTAACCATTTATGGAATGCTCATTTCACCACACTTAGACAAATTCCAACTAAATAATCTTAACACAAAATTAACAACTTACCATAGGAAGATCACATTCCTAGTAGAGTAACTCCAACAAGTGTTTCCTTTTTACATTGAATCAACATTCTCGTTGACAACATCAACCCAGAATGCCAATTTACTTATACGTGAAAACATTTATGTAGTGATTTTTTTTGTAGAACAAGATTATCTATTCAACATTAACCAAGAAACCTTTCACTTAACAAAAGAACATTTCAGGCATAGACAATTCTTCAACAATTAACTAATTATTGAAACAATATATCTTAATAAGGTTAAATGACTTCTCTCAAGAAATATTAATTCATAATAGCATAATTTCCACGAAGTAATTTATCGTACAACAAATTAACACTATAAACAACGCCATTAACCCATAATGATATCTTTTACATGCATTCTTCATTTATATGCAGGCATGAGAGTTTGCAAACAAATATATGCATAGTTCAATTTATAAATACTTCAAGGAATGAAACTTCACCGTAATCATAAATGACAATTCATATATCCAAGAATCGTTCATTCATCCAAAATTCATAACAAGATTAATACAAAACATGAATTACTTATATGTATTATTTGTAAATTTAGCAACTGGTTGTGTGTGTTCCATGCTCCACCCAACGATAGGATTCCTTGTTCATCAATATCTCAACAAGGTGCCACCCCTAAGCTGGGACTATGAATTCACTAGGAAAGTACTCGAGCTTATCAAAGGTTGAATAATAGGTTAACAAGAAGATTCCCACCAGGTTTCCTTTCAATAATTTGGCATTCACCAATTCCTCATAGACTTCATGGTTTCTTCTCAACTATTCAAAGTCTTGGCTTCAACCAATTCCAGTCCAAACAACACATTTCCCTTCCTTGGTTCCCTTCCAACAACACAATAGTGAAACTCACATTGTTACTTCATGCTCGAAAATTCCAGTGAGGTTGATTCATACACACTTTACATCTGATTGGCCATTTAGATATGGGTTTGACAATAGTAGCCAACACCCAACAAAAATGGATTAACATGTTTAGATTTTTTTACAAGGTTGAACGATAGGTTCAAAACTCAACTGCATAACAATATGCTCATAGGCCATTTTCCCCCAGTTTATATGCATTCATTCCTATGTCGTTCCAATTCATACTACATGCAAGGTTTTAGTTGCATGGTTAATTATGCCCACATGGTCTTCCCAAAAGACTCACATCCCATATGTGTCCTTAACTTTTTGTTTAGCATGCTAATACACATAATTAACACATAATCAAGGATTAAAGTTTTAAGGAATAAAATATAGTTTAGACACTTTTTGGGTTCAGGTTAGGTCAAGTTCATATTATTAACCCCATAGGCCACCTACAATCCCCTTACCTTCTCAATGGTGAATTCATAAGTCCCTTTTTCTTTTAGCGTTTTCCTCTTCCACAACTAGTTATATTTTATATTAATATTTACAATCTATACAACTTGTTAATCCCTTCATAAAATTTAACATTAAAACTTACAAGATCAAATCAAGGGTTCAAAACCATGAGTGTTACATTACCATCACCCTTAGAGTTAACATTTTCCTCATTGTTTCATAGTCCAAAACACATGAAACAATTTGTATATTTACATTTCAAAATATCAAAACATATACAAGTACTCTGCTCACATAGCTTCTTTAATTTCCTAGGTAGCTTCTCTAGGAATTTAATGGGATCATTGGAACTTTACCTGTCCTATGTCCCTATTCATGTGTGTATTTATACTTTGGTACAGTATACAATTCAGATGAACCCGAATTCCCCCTATGGTTCTACTTGTACCATAGACCAATCAAGTATGTGATTAGGATCATAAATATACTTCTTCAATAATGAATCATTAAGAACATTATGCACTCTAAAAGTGGGAGGCATGGCCATCTCATATGCTACTGGTAAAATTCTACTTAGGAACTCAAATGGTCCACAGAACCCAGTTTCCAACTTATTTCGATTGCCCATACTCAATGAACTTTTCTTTCTTCTGACTTTTAGGAATACTATGCCTCCCACATGTATTTCTATATTCATTCTTCCTTTATCAACATAAATTTTCTTGTCCAACTGTCACCCTTTCCACAGGTTACCCCCAACTCAGTGGAACATTTCATCTTATGCAATATATGGCTTCAAATAGACTCATCTTCAATGATGCTTGATATCCATTGCTATAGGAAAACTATACCAAATATACATAATTTTCCCACTTAGTAGGTCTATAAATTACATACATTCTCAACATATCTTCAATGACTTGATTAACCTCCTCAATATTCCCATCTATTTGTGGATGATAGTCTATGTTGATATAGGGTTTGGTTCCAAAATCCTTGAACAACCCTTTCCAAAAGTTCAAAGTAAACTTGGAATCTTGGTCTGAAACAATTGCCTTAGGAATCCCATGTAACTTGGAAACTTCCTTCATATAATTTTTTGCAAGGCTTTGTTGCTTTAAATGTTGTATGGATATGTATAAAATGAGCATACTTTTTCAATTTATCTACCACCACCATAATGGATTCATGTTGCCTCAATTTCCTTGGTAACTTAGTGATGAAATCAGTGGTTACCACATCCCATTTCCACTCCAGAATTGGCAATGGATGAAGTATACCTACACAATGTTTATTCTCTATTTTCACCCTTTGACTTTGAAGGAAATTAGCATTAAACCTTGCTATCTATTTCTTCGTTATTGACCAATAATATTCCTCCTTAATAGTTGTAAGAGTTTTCTGATAGCTAGGATGAACTGCATAAGGAATGTTATGCATATCCTACATAGTAGTTTTCTTCAAAACATATTTATCATGTACATATATTTTATTTTTGAACATGAGAATTCTATAAACCTACAATTCACAATGCACATATTGTGTTGGCATGCAACTTGTTTGTAAGTTTGATTTAACTTCCAAATAAAGTTCATCTAAACGGACTTCTTCCAACAATCTTCTCTTGAAATCAGATTTCTAACTACTAATGGTTGTAATTTTCATCAACCGATTTCTTCTGCTGAGTGCGTCTGCAACTCGATTTTCCTTGTCCTTGATATGATTAATTTAAAAATTGAATACACTCAGGAATTCCATCCATCTTGCTTGACAATAATTCAAGTAGGTTGTTCAAACAAATACTTTAAGATATGATGATATGAATTCAACTCAAATCTACTACCCATGAGGTAATTCCTCCACATTTTCAAGGAATGAACTATAGAAACAAGCTCTAGATCATGTTTTATATACTTATTTTCATGATCCTTTATTTTCTGTGATTGGTAACAATTCACATGCCCTTATTGCATCAAAACCCCACCAAGTCCTTCTAGAGAGGCATATGTGCATATTACATACTCCTTATCTATATCAATAATATTTAAAATGGTGCACATGTGAGTAACTCTTTCAGAAGTATAGAATTATCTTCACATTTTTTTTCCAATTAAATTTCACACTCTTCTTTTGTAAGGATGTAATAGGATTTTCTGTTTTGGGAAAAACTTCAATAAATCTCTTGTGATAGCCAACCAATCCCATGCAAGACCTTACTTTCGACACATTTCTGGGAGTGGGACATTCTTGTATAGATTTTATCTTGGTAGGGTCCACGGTCACTCCTACCTCTAAGATAATATGACCTAGGTATAGCAACTTTTTTTTGTAAAGAACACTTATTCATATTAGCTTACAATTGATTCTATCTCATAATTTGTAGATTTATTCTCAAGTGTTCCTCATGGTATTCTTTTGTATGGGAGTAAATTAATATATCATCCATGAACACAATAATCCATAAATTGTAAGAATACACCATTCATCAAACACATGAACATGGCTGTATCATTAGTTATTCCAAATGGAAAGACTTGAGTATTCCTACTTTCCATACCTCGTCCTGAAATCGGTTTTGTTAATGTCTTCATCTTTAATACAAACTTGATGATAACTTGATATCAAGTCAATCTTTGAGAAGACTTTGGATTCTCACAACTAATCGAATAAATCATTTATCCCTGTTAATGGATACATGTTCTTGATCATGGGTTTGTTTAACTATCTAAAATCCATGCATAGCCTCCAGGTTCCATCTTTCATTTTCACAAAGAGGGGAGAAAATCCCCATGGTGATACGTTGGGGCATATATAACCCTTCTTCAACAAATATTCTAATTGCATATGCAATTTATTCAATTGAGGTGTCCTTATTCTATAATAATATTTAGATACTAGATAGATCCCTATACCAAATTGATATCCATTTTAGGGGGATAATCCTGGTACTTGAAATACATCTTTAAATTCTTGCAATATAATTGCATACTAGACAATAGATGGTAAGTCAATTAGTTTCTAATTCTTCAAGATGGATTGAGTGCGACTGGAAACCCTTCCTAATGCACTTCTTCATTTGCATGGTTGAGATTTGTCTCATATATATTGACCTCAAAATTCCTTTTGCTTGAATTGAATTCTTGTCCTCATCCAGACACGTAATGGTATTTTGGTGGCAATCTAGACTGGAAAAATGAAATTCTAGCCAATCCATCCCAATCAAAACATCATATGAACCAAGAGGAATTATATATAAGTCATACTTTGTCTGAAACCCATTCATATTGAAACAACAAATCTTGATCATTGAGGTGATCTTTCATTTCATACTGATGACTAATTGCACCATTTTGGACAATGATAATTACTACTCACTAAGTGACATCTTTCAATTACATTAGCATTAATGTAAATGTAAGTGGTTCCAGAACCAATTAAAATTGAAATTGGTACATCAACAATCTCACCTTCAACCTCGATCATGGTCAATTGATGGTCTTCTTATCGATTATCTAGAGCTGCATAAATGCAAGGTATGTTTCAAGCTACATCCTCCACCACAGTAGCTTCCTGAACATTATACACATTAACCCCTTTATTATTTCTATCTGTACATTTTTTAAGATAGTTATTACCTACATAGTTCTAGAATTTTACTTGATATGGTGTCATTTTTCCTATAGACTCAATTGTTGGAGACATTTACCCACCATGCACACTTAATTTGGTCAATTTGGCATTCTTAAACCACTATCCTAAGTTTTATTGAATTAATTGGCATCAGAGGAGCACTGTATGACATCAACATGAGCATACCCATGCCTACCTTCAGTCAAGGAGGCCAACTAAGCCTTCCCCTTCATTTGGGGAGGCTAACTGGAGCACTCCGGGAGTGATCTGAGTGTCATAAATGAACCTAATTGCTAACTGATGGTTACAATTAGTTAAGCTAAGTGGGGAAGGTGCATCCATTCATTATATTGATTATTTTATTAATATTTAATGAACTGGAGTCAACAGGGGCACCTCCAACCACCTCTGATGGCCAGTTTGACTTCAGTTAACCTCATCGACGTTCACTGGAGTTAATGATGCGGTACCACTTGCTGGTTGTCATGCAATGAAATGTGTCTGAGCTACTTTCAGTTAGACTCAGTCATTTATTGTACTCTAAATTTAGTGAGGACTTAGTTGAGTCAACGAGACTTGACCAGTTAGTTAACTAGTGTGTTTACTGTGGCTTACAGTCAGTTAAGCTACACCCACTCATTCAATTCGAATGACCTCCTTGGGAATTAGAATTTTCTTGGTATTTATGCATCTTGCATGATCATTGTATTATATTATTCATTATTCATTGATTATACAGAGCTGCTACTTCCATTGCAGCACCATTTTTCCAATTTTATGCATATTTGTTTGTATTCTTTGTGAGACTATGTTTTCAGTTCCTAGACCACTGTGACAAATTAATATGGTATCAGATCTCATGGCGGGAGGAAGCTCAGATCTCTCAAAAACATGGTTTTTGATAGATTTTGCATGAAAATTGAGCAAAAGCTCAAAATTCTAGCACTGCACCAGAAGCCAAGGCTTACCACTTAATACCCCAAGTAAAGGAATTGTTGATCAAGCTTGCTTGATAAACTATGTTGGGTGTGATGAAAGCCTAAAATGTACAAGTTGTCCAACCTTACGGTGCCACTTTTGTTGTGATTTGCAGGTTTTAACAGGTGAAAGCATTCACTCCAGTAGTTTGAAATGACTTCTTCCATAGAACTCTTGACTCCATTCAATTTCCATTCATGGAAAGGAGATATGGAGATCCAGCTACATGCCAGAGGACTCTATAGGGTCACTATGGACACTGAAGAAGAGCCTACTCATGTGATAGACAAAGCCAAATTCTTGAACAAGAAATATGAAGCATTTAGATTCTTCTGCCTCTCAATTTCCCGGGATCTTGTTTTCCATCTCTCGGGATTGAAGAATCCAAAGGAAATTTGGGACAAATTGGAAACCCTGTATGGAAAGAAGGATGATTTGAGAGTATACCAGCTTGAAAATGAGTTGATGTCTCTCCAACCTTCCAATTTCAAGACCTTGAATTATTTTTTCACAAAGTTCAAGCACATTGTCTTACTGTTGAAGCAGTGTAAGGTGGAGAAGGAAGATGATCAACTCATCCTCGCCATTCTCTCCAAACTTGGAGATGATTATTTGGTGTTTGTCTCTACAATCTGTACGGGAAATCTCACAACCCCTGGATGGAAGATGGATTGAGTCCCTAATAAGTGAACATGACAAGCTTGTCCAGATGGGGATCATCAGATCGTCCCGTGATCAATCCCTCTATGTCTCAGGGCCCAAAGATCTGAAGGGTAAAGGAAAGCAACAAAAGAACCCAAAAACCAAATTTGAGGCTCCTAAGCCTAAAGTTGAAAACCAGCAGCATGAAGAGACTTCCATCTCGAAGAAGAACAAAGGAAAAGGGCATCATGGGAAGGAAAAAGTCAAGTGTTCATAATGTGGGAAGAGATTCCACCTTGAACATGCCTGCATGAAAAAGAAACTTGATGAAGCTACTTCTCTTCTTGAGAAAAATCACATCAATCTTCCGGAAATCTTTCGGAGGAGAGATCAGCAAGATCGGGAACCACAACATGAAAGAGTTCATGCCCTCATGGCAAGCACTTCAAAGTCCAAAGAACTCTTGATAGATTCTGGAGCTTCGAACTAGATGATGGCTGAAAGAGACTCCTTCTCATCTTTGTAGACCGGAAAATCCATTCCCATCCACATGGGAGATAACTCCACAATCATATCCGAAGGACAAGGTACTGTAGATCTTGAGCATGGTTATTTTTCCAATGTTCTATATGTACCATCTCTTGCATCAAACCTCCTTAGTGTTTATCAAATGACACATACAGGAGTGCCCAAGAGAGTCTCCTTTATCCTGGATGATGTAGAGATCACAAAACTTGCATCCGGAAAAGTTGTAGCAAAAGGCCTTGCAAACCATCATGCAAAAGCCTACGAGTTCTCCCATTTTGTGGTGGATGCAAAGCCCACTGCATTGCTAACTCATGGAAATGAAGTTAGTATACTGTGGCATGAGAGTTTCGGCCATATGAACTTCAAATACTTGCAGCAATTACAGAATAATTCTATGGTTGAACGCTTCCCGGTCATCAAAGCTACCACTGGAATTTGCAAGGGCTGTGTTGTTGGAAAGCACCCTGAGCATAAGTTCGATCGGGGGAAGGCAAGCCAAGCATCATGCATATTGGGACTGATACATTATGATATCAGTGGTCCCATTCCTACCACATCCATGAATGGATCAAGATACGTTCTGATTTTCATTGATGAATTTTTGAGATACACATGGGTCTTTTTTTATCAAAAAGAAGTTGGAAGTCTTGGAAAAATTCACTGAATTGAAGGCCTTGATTGAGAATGCATCTGGAAAAAAGATTAAGATTTTGAGATTTGATAATGGCAGGGAGTATGTTAGTAATGAGTTACTGCATATATGTTCCCAAAGTGGTATTCAGATCCATCATTCAGTTCCCTATACTCCCCAGCAGAACGGTGTAGCGGAGAGGAAGACTTGGTCTCTCAAGGAGATGACTACCTGTATGTTGGAATCAAAGAAGTTGGCTGAAAGTTTGTGGGTGTAAGTCATGCATGCTGTAGAATATATTCAAAACAGAGTGCCACACTCATCCATGAAAGGGAAGACCCCTTTCGAATCATATTTCGGACACAAGCCGGATGTGTCGAATCTAAGGGTGTTTGGGTCCACTGGATGGGCCCGAATTCCGCTTGATAAAAGGAGGGATTTGCAACCGCAAAGAATAAAATGTATATTTATTGGATATCCTAATGAATCTAAAGTTTTCAAGCTGTTGGATATCAAAAGAAAATATATCATCATTGAAAGGAGTGTCAAGTTTGATGAGCCTCTTCAGGAGGTAGAACTAGTGAAGGAGAAAACTGTTGAATTTCCTTCCTATTCTACCAAATATTTGGATGATGTAATTGGGGTTGATGACCCTGATTTGGATCCTCTAATTTCTGATATAAGTGTATAGAAAACATCAGATGCCGAATCATAACCTGAAGTACAAAATCATCTCCCAACTTGGTCCCAACAGACACTCTCCTCCGCAGGAGATAACATTGGAAATCTAGATGATCCAAGGAGAACCCGGTCTGATTTCCAAAGAGCAGGTATTGCGCTCTCTTGTCCTGATTATTTGATGTCTGAATATTGTTATTTGATGATAAGTTCAGATCCTAAGTCTTACTACCATGCTCGGAAGGATCCGATATGGAAAGTTTCCATGGATGAAGAGATGAATTCTTTTCAGAAAAAACACTACTTGGGAGCTAGTTTCTTTTCCTCTGGGGAGGAAATTGGTTCAATGCAAGTGGGTGTTTCAGAATAAGGTTGCTGCTAATGGAAGAACATAAAAATATAAGGCAAGGCTAGTGGTAAAAGGTTTCTCCCAGGTCCAATGTGTGGACTACCATGAGACTTTTGCACCGGTTGCAAAAATGGACTCCATTCGCCTAGTTTTGACAGTTCTGCATCTAAGCACTGGGAAGTGCATCATATGGATGTTAATTCTGCCTTTCTGCATGGAGATATTCATGAAAATATATACATGAAGCATCATGATGGCTACATTTCTGATCCATCTTTGTTTTTCAAGCTAAAGAAGTCACTATACGGGTTAAAACAGGCCCCAAGAGAGTGGTATTCCAAGATGGATGCCTTCCTTCTCTCGCAAAACTTCCAAAGGTGTAAATCAGATCCAAATGTTTATATATAGTAGTCTGATGGTAATTTTATTATTATTTTTTTATATGTTGATGACTTACTGATTACAGCTAGCATAGTTACTTCTATTTCAGTCATCAAAACTGCTCTCCACAATGCATTTGAAATGAGTGATTTGGGGCTCTTAAAACAATTTCTTGGGCTCAAAATTGAGAAAAATTCTGATGGGATAATGGTCACTCAGTCCAAATACATATCATACCTATTAGTAAAGTTTAACATGGCTGAATGTAGGGCTGCACCATTCCCTTTCCTTTCAGGGATCATCCTTGAACAAGGAAAAGCACATCTCCCATGGACTGCACTATTTATCGACAATTGATAGGTAGCTTGCTCTACTTGACTCACTCTCAGACTGATATATGTTATGCTATTAATGATGTGTCAATATACATGCATCAGCCTCATTATCTTCATTGGAAGGCAGACAAGAGGATCCTCTAGTATATTCAGGGAACCAGGACCTACGACATTCACTATGCTGCAGACTCCGAGCTAGAGTTGGTTGGTTACATAGATTCTGATTGGGCGGGTGATTCTATTGATCGAAAGTCTACTTTTGGATATGTCTTCATGTTTGGTGGTGGGCCCATTTTCTGGTCTAGCAAAAAGCAGGCCGCCATAGCATTGTATTCAGCAGAGGTCGAGTACCGAGGAGCAGTGAATGCTTGCATCCAAGCTGTTTGGTTGCAAGGCATTCTTTCAAAGTTTGATCTTGGTAGTAATTTGTCCACTGTCCTATTTTGTGACAATAAAAGTGCTATTAATATATCCACAGATCCAGTTACCAGGCATAGGACCAAGCATGTAGAGATACACATGCACTACATCAGGGAATTAGTGTATGACAGGACCATCATTCTGCAATACTGCCCGACTGATGAGCAGATTGCAAATATCTTCACCAAGAGATTTTTAGAAAAGAGGTTCACTTACCTCCATTCAATGTTGGGGGTGAGTTCATCAGGGTGATTAGACTACTTTTAGTGATCAGCTTGAGGGGGGGGGGGGTTTCCCACTGGGTTTTCCTTCTTTTCCTCACTTAGATATATTTTTGAGAATTGTTTGAGTTTTATTATTGTACAAATTGACCTATGGCCTTAGTTTCTGGGGCCCTAGCATTTCATGCACTTTATGTTTCTACTTCTCTTGAGTATAGCTTAAGGGGGGGTATTGGAGACATTTACCCACCATGCACACTTAATTTGGTCAATTTGGCCTTGTTAAACCACTATCCTAAGTTTAATTGACTTAATTGGAATTAGAGGAGCACTATATGACATTAGCATGAGCACACCCACGCCTACCTTCAGTCAAGGAGGCCAACTAAGCCTTCTCCTTCATTTGTGGAGGCTAACTGGAGCACTCCGGGAGTGATCTGAGTGTCATAAATGAACCTAATTTCTAAATGATGGTTACATTCAGTTATGCTGAGTGGCGAAGGCACCTCCATTCATTATATTGATTATTTTATTAATATTTAATGAACTGGAGTCAACAGGGGCACCTCCAACCACCTCTGATGGCCAGTTTGACTTTAGTTAACCTCATCAAGGTTCATTGGAGTTAATGATGCGCTACCACTTATTGGTTGGCATGCAGTGACATGTGTTTGAGATACTTTTAGTTATACTTAGTCATTCATTGCACTCCGACTTCAGTTAGGACTTAGTTGAGTCAACAAGACTTGACCAGTTGGTTAACTAATGTGTTTACTGTGGCTTACAGTCAGTTAAGCTACACCCACTCATTCAATTCGAATGACCTCCTTGGGAATTCGAATTGTCTTGGAATTCATGCATCTTGCATGATCATTGTATTGTATTATTCATTATTCATGGATTATACAGAGCTGCTACTTCTATTGCAGAACCATTTTGCCAATTTTATGCATATTTGTTTGTATTATTTGTGAGACTGTGTTTTCAGTTCCTATACCACTGGGACAAATTAATATCAACCATCTTTGATCCACTATGCATAATTTTTTCTTTGGAGAAGTTATCCTGGTTACCCTTAACACCAAGAGGCTTAAACCCATTTTTCCTCTTATCTTGCTTGTCTTTCAATTTACATTTCCAAACTTTGTGCATATCATATCTTCCTTTACTTGGCATGCATTTAGATTTACTTATGCATTCCTTCAGAGTATGAGGCTCATCATAATTAATTTAGTCCTGGTATTATGCTCGTAATCAACTAAGAAATTGTCAGGATTTAACTTTTTCATCTTGTATGAAACCAACATAGTTTAACAACTCTAGTAATATACTCTCATATTCCTCCATAGTCATATTACCCAGTTTGAGTTCAAATAAATCCTACATTTTCTTATCATAATATTGTTGGGACAGGTACTCTTGTTTAAAATATTTCTAGAATCTTCTCCATGAAATATGATTTTTGTTAATATTTTTCACTTGCTTCAGTTGTTCTCACCACTGGTAATCCTTTCCTTGAATATTGTATATGAGAAATTCAAGCCTCCTAATTATCAGAGTAATCATTCAACTACAAATATTTCTTCATTTCTAGTAGCCACACTTCTACACTTTCCCTTGATTTCTCTACATCAAAAGTAGGAGGTTTAATTTTTCTGAGTTCATCTTGTAATGGGTCCTCATTACATTTCCTCTTCCAACATCTTATAGATAATGAATTTGATACATTTTTATGTTCCCACCTTCTGTGATGAATTTCAAGTAATTCATCATGGAAATGGTGACCCATTTGGCTCACCACTATACTTCTAAAGTGGTGGTTCCTGTTAGAAAATCCTTTGCTTGAAGAATCTTTTTCTTCTCCTCTCATAATGGTAGGGACCGATTGCCCCTGATTTTTCAGGTGTATCAAGTTATGCACCATTCTTTATTAACTTGATTCTATTGTTCCAAATTATATGATATTTGTCTATCTATATCCTATAAATCTTTTAAGGTTTGGAGAGATTCCTTTTCCTCCACTTCTATCTTATGACTACTATATTGTTTTCTTTGAACACCCATCCTCACTTCTCCAATGAAAAAATGAAGACCTGGTTCATTCGCTATTTTCACGGCACCACTCATCTATTAATCTGTCAATCTATGTTATGTTAATTTTGTAAAACATAAAAACATTAAACTGCACATTTTCAACCAAGTCATCCATGCACATTTTCCTTTTCAGGGTTTTTCCTTCAATATTTTCAATTATAGTTTTATCATATCCCATACAATATGATAGTGTTATTTATTTTATATGCCATAGGGTTAGAGAGTTGTAGAATTAGTTCCGATACCACTCTGTAACATACTCTGTTGTGACACTAACTCACAATGTCCAATAGCTCCCACAAGCCATTGAGTACGTAGAAGGTTAACATATACTCGAACTCTTAATATATATGTATATGTATATATATATGTGTGTGTGTGTGTGTGTGTGTATGTAT